>VZDJ01007753.1:2544262-2588174 GCA_008694505.1 Cyanoderma ruficeps
ACCTATTAAAAAAAAAAAAAACAACAAACCACTATTATGCAGTGAAAACAATAAATATAATTATTTTTCCACAACAGTTTTCTGTAACAAGATGCCTCCTACAAGTTTCCCAAAATAAATCAACAAGTTCTTTGGACCAGTGTATTTCATTTTATGTTCAATAAGATATTGCTTTAAATATTCACTCTAGGTATACAAACTGTACCCTGCAACAGAAAGCACCTAAAACCCCACTAGTTAATACGAGGATGTTAGTTTGAATTCTCAAAAACAAAACCGTTGGAGGCAACACCATGCCCATTTTCCTGCCACTTCCTCCTGCAATCTCCAATATTGCTAGGAGATAACATTAAAACTGGTCTTAAAACTATTTTTCTGTTCTTTTTTGTCTGTCACAGAAGTCTCAAAAATTTGCCATATATCAGAGGTACAGGCTGAACCTTCTCCCATAATATCCCTTTAATCCAGTACAGATGAATTTGCCTCTACAAACTATTCTGAAGTGACTCTGTGCTACATACCAAACTACTGTCAGCAGCCTAAGAGGAACTCCCATTTTTCACATTTTCATTTTTGATAGTATATAGCTGAGCTTAAAATCAAGTGCTCTATGGAATCTAATGAGAAGCTTTTGATTAAACAAATATTCTGTTTAAAAATGAATGCTTTTCAATAGATAACCATCCTATTGAATACTTCTAATAGTAACTTTCAAATGAGAAAAATGTTTTCATTTGTAAATTTATTTTTTTCTCTATAACATTCAACTGTCAGCAAACTCATTCATCACAGAAATTCAAGTTATCATCTAAAAATGCTACAAATATTACTATTTTTCTTCATTTCCATCAAAGTTTTGCACAAGGTTTAAAGGAATTTTTTCCAACTCTGGTAGAAGATTTTTCTGTTTTGTTTTCTTCATATAGTCTAGATAGCTAGTAATTGTTGACAATTACAATTTGATTTTATTTTATATGTTCAAGGAGAAATGTGGTCAAATGTTCTATCTCCTGGGTTTGTCACAGAGGTTATTCCTTACAAATATCTCCATCTGCATTATGACCATTTAATATTAAATTTATAGACAGAAATTTTTTTACATTTTTCTACCTGTGACACGTCAGCTTTTTTTTCTTTTCCCTGTTACAAGGGCCTGAAAACTTGCATGTCACTTCTGGCAACTTACTGCCCACAGTATAATCAACCCAGCTGAGGCTGGATGTGTCATCTGGCCCATAGCAAAGGACGTAGCTAAGGTCCCTTTCTGATCTTACTTTTAATGAGTATTAATGGCTGCACACACACTGCTCACTCCCCAGTATTCAAGGGGTTATAATTCCGTATCCACTGGCTGGGGTGTAATTAACAACAGAAAGCAAGGCCCAGTGTGATATCAGAAATAGCCTGTAGTGAGCAGCCTGCTCTTTCAGGCCTCGCATTCAGTGCCCCACTCAGCTCCAACTACCAACCAAATTATTCCACCAAATATTATTATACCAAAATATTATACCAAATAATTATAATTATAATTATTATACCAAATAATTATTCCACCAAATAATATTATACCAAATATTATTATACCAAAGCAGGTTCAGGAAGACATGAGCATCTATATCTGGTTGACAACAACTTCTCTTGCACTGAAGCTTTGATAATTTTTTGCCCCAATGGTAATTTTTGAGGTTTCTTCATGGTTTTTCAGAGGAATCTCTCTGCTCTCTATACATGAGTTTTGCCTGCATGCTTACAAAAAGCCATAAATTCTCATTCTAACAGCAGACCCATAATTTGCTCGCTACATTTTCAGTGAAGCCCCAAACCTTTCTGCTAGAACCAGGGCTTTGTGACTGCTTGGTTTATTCTCCCTGCATTGACCAGAGTCAAAGCTTTGTTTCAGACATCAGAACAGAAAGAGAATGTGAGCCATCATGAGTGAAAAGATTGGATTTTCCTACTTGGTAAAAGCTTCCAAAATAAACTTCAGTGTTGCTTCCATGTCTCCTATGGAATGTATAAGGAAAACTCATGACCTTCTTTTGCCTGAAATTCCCCTGAAAAATCGAAGAGAGTCCATCCCGCTTATCCACATTTAGCATAAAAACCACAAGATCAAACAATTAGAATGGAATGTCAAATGTATGTGTTAAATGAATATAAATGTAACCTGATTGTCTCCTCCTTCGTGTTTAGATCCTGACTGTGTAAACAGTGCTTCGATCAGGGCATGAAATGTGTCAGTTTCATCCTGCCTTTAGTGGAGTTGTCACAACCCTACCAATTTAGAGAGTAAAATAAGGTGCATTGTTTATTGTTTCCACATTTTGTGTTCTACGCTTTCAGTGTGGCATTACTAGCAGCACAATTGTGTGTTATCTCACACAAACCCCACTGCTGAAGGCTAAAGGACTTGTGCACTTATAATAACTGCCTTAAAGGCATTTTTATTTCATGTTTATAAAAGATTACCTTGGATTTGAAAACTTGGTGCCACTATACAAGGTTATTTATTTACATTCTAACTTAAAATTAAATTATATTTGCATATGAAAATGCAGTATGGGCGAGGGTTAAAAAATCTGGCAAGTAAATCCTAGTGCATTCAGAGGTGGAAATTATTATCCATTTATCCATAATGATTAACAGTTAAAATGCACTCTGCTGTTCCCTGTGTCTCAGGAAGAACAGAAGCTTTTGTTTTCCTGAAATAAAAAGCCACATCTCTTTTTACAGTAATGCCTTAAAAGGGGGGGCACGTCACTCTCGTGGCAAAAAGCCAAAGAAATTTAAAATGCACCCATCACATATTAAACAGCTACTTCAATCCATGAGCCTTGTTTATGAGACATTTACAGCAATAAAGGTTAAAAAAATAAGAAATCATACTTTTCTGGTATGTACTAACTTGCAGAGAGTATTTCAGGGTGGCTACTTTAATAATCACCTCAAAAATTCTCAATCCTGAAAAAAGAACGTGGTAAGTCCTTTCAAGGGTGGGGACAGCCTTGACAAGATGGCTCAGCATCACTTATTTTAGCAACAATATTTTTTTGGTTGGCCAATATGCAAGAAGAAGCAAATGAAAAAAAAGTAGCCTGAAAAATGTAACCAGATGACTTTGGAAGCATTTAACCACCCATAAGAAAAACAGAAAAAAAACCCATTACAAGTAAAAAATGAAACATCAGACAATGTTAGGACATGTACACTTTCCCAGCTGATGATATACGGATTTCTTGGAACCAGCAAGGAAGAGAGGATGGGTTTGATTTTGTTTTTCTTTTTTTTTTTTTTCCAGAAAGATTTTTTTGCCTCTTTTTTATTTTGGCTTCACACTTTTCCTGGGGCCTCTGGGCTCCTGTCCAGGCCGAGATACTTCACAATTGACTTTCATTTTCTGAGGTAAGTGGTCTGCCACTTTCTGAGCAGTTATAGGAGGGGTCAAGAGTGAGGTGACGTGGTATGGCCTCACTCTGGCTCCTGCCTCCCTGACATTGTACATGCTAATGCAACGTGAAGTAGCACGTCTAAATAGCCTGTCAAACTTTTTTGATGTTAGCAAATCCACAGATGGGATTCATTTCCACACTGTTCAAAAAACGTAAACGATACAAGGACATTAAAGAGCATTAAACTACTTGATGACATTTTGGTCACATTAATGAAAAGTGGCATTTATAAACTACTAGAAAAAGTTGGGGGGGGGGTGGGGGTAGCGGGAGAGAAGAGAAAGAGAGAGGAAAGGAGAAGTGAGGAGGGGAAAAGGAATTAAAATCAATCAAAAAAAACCAAGCCCCAAAGGGACCTGGACAGTCTCTGGACATCATCAAAGAAATTAAGACCTTTAAATGAAATAAAACCCAGAGTGAAATTTTCCCTACACGTGCACACGTGTGCATGTGTTTGTGTTGTTTAGGTGTAAAGGTTGTGCCCAAGGACCCAAGTAGGAAGTATAACAGCCTGTTTAGGTCTAGATTTATATCTAATCACTCACAGTGGTTAATAACTTCCTTCTTATGGCATCCCATCAATGCCATGACCAGAGTGGTGTGGAACATAAGTGTATCAAAGCCCAGCCTCACCGCTTAGCTCAGGCCTAATTTGGCATTCAGTGGGCTGTATGAAAGCACCTCCCATGTCATCCAAGAACACCAGGTCAGCATGTAACACCTCTAGTATGCAGATCAAGAGGGTAAGAGATAATGGCAAAAAAACACCCCGCGACTATGGAAATCTCTGAGATCCATTTCTGCTACTTCCACTACCTGTTGGGCACACCGGGAAAAGGATTGGGATCCATCTGGGTACAAGAGTTAAGTAGTTGCTGGCTGATGTGCTAGAGCAGCAGAGGCCTTGGAGCTGGCTGCACCAGGATGCCAGGCTTGCTGGGAAGGAGGGCAGACGGGAGACGTGCTGCACTGGCTGTGCCACTGCCGCTTGCAGCCGCAGCACATTTTTTTTCCAGCATTCGTGGTTACATTAATTGTTAATGACAAAGGCAACCTTCACTCTGTGTGGTTTCCTGCCCGTATTTGGATCCTTTACAAGGCCCCCCTTTTTTCTTCCTCTCCTCCCCCTCCCATCATGCCTTCCCTTTCTCTGATAGGAAATGCAACCCGAGATGTGCAAAAAAACAGTGCGCATATTGTCATTTAATTGGCCCCTTGCTCAGGCGCATCGGGCCTCAGCGCGTGTGCTGTAGGGTGTCTGCTCCACAACAGGAAAGAATAAACCCAGACTCAAATCATAGGAAATTCATCAAATATGCTTCTTAGAGTTCTGTCTTTCAAGGTCTGTTTCCCTGCCATATGATCTCTATAAACCAAATTACTGCTGGCCTGAGTACAAGACTGGAGGCGCCTGGGGCTAGCATATAATGAATGCCAAATGCATGTGACAATAGACTGATCATGGAGAAGAATTGAAAATTTTTTTAAGTAGTTCTTTTATTTCATTTATAAAAAGCAAACTGACTACACTTAATACATTTAAAAGGAGCCAATCACTTCTCTGCAGTTCCAGACCTGCATAACAAATGTTTTTTATCAAGCCAATTAAGCAGCAAGGACACAAGATACTTTTGAAAAAAGTAGAAAATATAAAATAAATTAAAAAATACCTCATTCTAGTTTGGGAGGAATGTATACATTATTGAATCAGCTCAATTTTTCCTTTTGCGAGCCTTTGCACATAAATATTCTACCTAGCAAGAAGGTAAACTACTTCTGCTGGGAATGCACAACTCAGAGTTGCTGGATCCTAAAAAAGTAAGAAAGCTGCTTAAAGGCTAGAGTGATGTAAGATGAATTATTTTTATTAATTTGTGCAATTAGCGGTGAACCAGAAATTTTTATCCCTGTGTTGCCAATTATTCTAAATAACCTAACAAGTTCAAGTATTGCCATTGCAGGATCACAGGAAATGTGAAATCTCCAGAAGAAAATATATTATACTCTCTAATACAGACAGAGGGTAATTAATAATGCTTCTTAGGTTTTAGAAAATATTGCACTTAGAATTGCAAGTCGACTAACGGGCCGTCTATACCCTCTAAATGCTTCCATATTCAGAGACATCAGCAGTCAGAGTTACAAAAAAAGTAATAATGCATACATATTAATAGATCACATTTTGGCCTTTGGGGAGTATATATTTTAAAAGGGCTAAGGCAGCAATAGTAGCTTTTCAGAAAACTCTAAATGCTATAATTGTTTTATATGAATTACAGTGTTCATATTAATTAATGAATGTTTTGTATATGTAAGTATTTGATAAATACAGACCAAGAAAAAAATAACCCATCTTTTAAGCTGACATATGAAAAAAAATAAAAGCCAAACACATTGCTGTTTGAAGGCTTGGAACCGGTTAAGTACAAGATTATTTTAACCACATTTCAATGAGGAACGTGAAATATGGTCCATGAAGTCATGCAATTCAGCAGAACATTTTTTTCCCTTCCCTTTTTTTTTTTTTTTAATCTGGTTAAATAGAAACAAAAGCAAAATTGCCAGTGTACCTCTTTAGTCATATTTTAATCAAAGTTTTAAAGAAGGCTGCCTGCAGCTAATAAAAAGTTGCATCCCTAGGGTACTCTGTTGAAAGAATCTAAATAGGGATTGACCCACTCTTGGTAGCAGTAGCTGTGTTGGCCATTTCAAGAGCACATATGGACACTTAGGATTCAGTCCTTATTCTGGGGAGCTGCTGAAGAGGTGAGAAAAAAAGGGGAAAGTACTGCTTGCAGGAAAAGGACTGTAATTTTGAAACCTAAATCTAGTTCACATTTTTAGATGGACTAGAGCAGAGTTAATTTTCCTAGGTATTGGTTATAACTCCATTGTTTCTCTTTTTCTGTTGGTGTAAATCATTTGGAAATAGCTCCTGTGACATTAGTTACAACTAACTGATATGAAGTCATCAGCATGAAATGTGGATCAGTGCTAGAATATCTATTTCTAGTGTTCTTTCAAAGCCCTATGAAAAAAAAAAGAATGTTTGCTCTGGTGTGTGACAGCAAAGGAAAAACTTTCTTGAGTAACAACGCAACAAAGCTGTGCTATCTATTTTCAAGTTGAACAAGCGGAGAATTATTTTAAAATCAGTTTTAGGTATTTATTCCTACCCCTAGAATGTCTTTAGGCTGGTCAAAAAAACCCAGGAACTGGCAAGTTATTAGCTTGTGTAGAAAATCTACCAAGTTCTCGTTTCTGATTTCTTTATGCAGGATGTCAAAAAATACCTGTACACATATGAGAAGTCACTCTGGACTATGGTGACAGCCATACATGATTCACATTCTTCATATTTCCCACACAGACATTTATATACTAAAGAAACCCCAATATCAATGAGCTAGTTATATAAAATAATGCAAACCAAGCCAAAGAATGACTATAAATTATGGGTTTTAAATGCAACAAGAGAACAAAATACTTTTGATAAAAGTTGCTCTCTCTCACGAAACCTCCCCCATAATTTTCAAACAGCTCTGCTGCCTGCCTGCTGAAAGCTCTTTCAGAACTTTGAGTAAATGCATTCATAAGTAATTTATATCAATTTCATGTTGCACAGAACTTTCATATCCATCATCTGATTTACCTTAATGCCAATAAACATCCTGTTTGAAGTCATTTAGGACTGACAAGCCATCCGGATGGAACTTTTCAGTGCTGACCACTGCTGGCCTGAACCCAGGACCACTCTTTGCCCTGGAAAGAGGGAGGAGAGGTAGGAAAACCATCCCCTCCTCTGTGGCACTGTGTGACTGGGACACACAGACAGAACCAGGCCACTCCTGTAGCATTTACTGCCCGTGAGGTGCGGGATGTTCAGCTCTGAGCTCTTCTCACTCTCAACGTGACAAGTCTCACAGCAGTGTGTGGCACTGGACCATGAACTGGCAGCCTAGGAGATATTTAGAGCAGGTACTCAAATGTTTTGTCTGCACGTGTGGCAGATTGGTGCATTTGAGATACAAGATTGCCTAAGGCGTCACAGAATCCATAGAGACTTGGACGGGCGTTCAGATGTATCAACAACAGTACAGTTGAAAAAGCTATTATTACTTGGAATTGCCACTTCAGGCTCTGACATTCTGTTCTACTCGTGTACACACTCCTGAGAAACTGAGCTCAAAAATAGCAGCAGAAACAGAAATATTTAAAAACACATAATCTAAAATATTGCAAATATACTTGGCCTCTGTCTTCGGGAACACAAATGTTTGACTGCTTTCTGAACATAATAATCAGAAGCAGAGAGTTTCATATTGTTTGAGACTTGTATGCTAAACAACTCTGTTAAAAGAATGTTACTAGGGGTCAAAATTCAAGGCCTGAAAGCTATAAATCACAGAATGAATGTTGCCTGCATAAACTTAATTCAGCATTTTACTTACAACTGCACTTGGCAATTTTCTGCAAGATCCTATATCAAAACATACAAAGGTTTATTGGTACAGCCAAATTTCTTTCTTTCTTTCTTCTTGTTAATGTACTGCCTCTGAATACACAGTGCATTGTCTAAAGCTGCACTTTGAAAAAAAAATATATGTTAATTCCTTTATGGAATTTTAGGAGAAATTTATTACAACAGTGTCCCAGGACATAAATACACCTCCATGTTTTGAAGGAATATTATCAGTTCTTAAAGGTGAGAAACAAAGATTAAAGGTGCCTACTCCAGTTCTAAATATGAGGTTCAAAGTACCTGATTTAGACTATTTAGTGCTATATATCACTCAATCATCTGAAATTTTGCATTCTTCAGCAGATGAAAGCACCATATCTCAAGTTAGATATGGAAAAAAGAAGAAAGACAAATAATGACTTTTTAAAAGCATGACTTAATTGAGATTGGATGAAAATACTTTGGTAAAACACAAAAAAACCCAAAAAGGATGGAGAGGCATCAGTCTTGCTTCTACCGTTCTATACACACACAAAAGCATTTGAGAAACAAAGATGAAGGGGTAGAGCTTAGGGGTCCAAATGGAGATTGGGAGCCAGCCGCAATGAATACTGTCTGAACACATCCTGTAAACAAACCCCACGCTGAAAAAATGTCACTGACAAGGCAAAGAAAGCAAAATCTATCAAGGAAACCAAAGGCGAGAGAGGGAGCTGGACGAAGCTGTGCATTAGACCAACACTTCTGAGAACAGGCTGTAGGTTTCCTGAAACTTGTCTGCTGCTGTTGTTGACATCTGGCAAACACTGTCTGGGGTTTTGGGAGGGGATGCGTTTGGCAAATTTAATTCCTGCTCTAAACATATAAAGTGCTGCAATGTTAACTCTAGTCATAATCTCAGCCCTGATGATGATACAACAAATATTTTTATCATTGCTAATACTTATATGTTAACTCTAGTCATAATCTCAGCCCTGATGATGATACAACAAATACTTTTATCATTGCTAATACTTGTAATATTTAGCCATATATTAACATAGAATAATTACTGCTAAATTTTAGCTTTTAACAAAGTTATAAAAATATTGCAAGGACAGCTATCGTGCATTTACATTTTAATGACAACCCCTGACTTTTGTATAGAATCATTCTGGAAACGCTTGAACCACAGAGGATTAAGAAAGAAAAAATAACACTTGCCTATAGTGCAGAGAGCATGGAAGTTAAAGAGTTACACACACACAAAAATCCAAATGAGTCAACAAATACTGTGAGAGCGCCAAAAAATAGTTTAGCTGAACATGTGGGCTTCTTGTTTATGCAAGCTTTTCAGAGAATGTTTTTCATAAAAGAGATGTAGCACTGTTTAACGCTCAGTCACTGTTTTAGGGGATATGTCTTGGCTGTGTTGTGTTCAAGAGTTTAGACTGCTACTGAAGAAGGAAACAATTCTCTCCTGAGGCAGTTATGATTTAAACCTCTTTCTAGGGTGGAAAAGTTTGTTTTATCCTACTTTTTTCCCTCCTTTTCTGCTGTTATTGGGCACACGTGGCATCCATCAATTTCTTGCTGCAGATTTTGCACGCAAATACCAATAGACAGAAGCATTGTGTTGCAGCTGCAGGACAAATGCATGAAAACATCCATTCTCAGGAGTCAAACAATGCAAAAAATAAAATAATTAGAAACTCTAACAAAACCTCATTGGAAATTTCAGTAAAGTCCATGTTCATCAGATGACCATTTGATCAGAAATGATTGCATATAGATTTGACAGTTTATATTATGATGGTCTGAGGAACAAGAAACGGGATCTCATTGTGTACTCCTGAATGCTCCGTGGGTTTCGGGTTGCTTTACCGCACTGGAGTCATTCCTTGCTATTGTAATACAAATAGAAAGTTAGAATTTCTCAGGAAGAAGGAAGCTCTTTAATTTTATCTACTGCTTTTAACACTCAATTATTTTTTCCTTCTTGAATGATTGCCCTTTAAAAGAATCCAATATTAATTGATACTCTTATTCATCATATATTCTTCAAAGGATGTACTAACTACTGGTGAAACCTTGTCTCTGTTCACCCCCCTCAAGGCCCTCTTGAAGCTGATGAGAATTTTGTTTCTGAATTCAGTGAATTATTTAATTCTTTCCCATCAGATGTATTCAGAAACCAAAAGCTTTTGTCTGGCAAGATCTAGTTTCCATTTTATCCAAAACACTGCAGCTCAGGGAATGGGAAAAGTCAACCCCCAATGAATTCTGAGAGCAATTTGTACCTCAGCTACAGAATCATGCTCACTTGGCTCACAGGTATTCTTTAGATTGTAAGCATTAAATTAAGACAATAGGACAAATTCTGTTCCCAGCAATCTTTCTAAAAATGAAAAATTAGATGCATGGCTTTATTCCTGTCTTTGCAACAGAGGTACTTACACAGCTTGAACAGCTGCAAAGCAAACTTTATGCAGTTTATCTACTTGATTGCCCTAATTCTTCAAATACCTTGAACTCAGAACAAGTAAAAATGGCTTTCCTGGAAAGCACAGTTCAAGTACACTAGTTTGTCATTCACAAGGATATACATCCACCCCTCTATACACAGCAGTGTGAGGGAAGTCCTCCAATACTCAGCTCTGCACATGAAGCAAATTAATAGCGCAATTGTCAAATTTTCCTTGTCTTGAATTTGAGAACCTTGGCCATAAAGATGGCTCATCATAGCCTGTTAAGGCACCAGGACAAATGAGCTGTTTTATACATGGGGCATGTGATTTCATAGCCATCTCACTTCCACAAGTGTCATATATGTAAGTGGGTGAGGCCACCCACATGGTCCAGTGTTGTGGTTGCTCTGTTGGAAAAAGCAATATAAAGTCAGTTTTTTGGCTTCTGTCAGTGCATCCAGATGATTTCAATTTGTCAGGATTCCACTTGAGTGGTCAGCATTAGTTTGACAAAACTGTGCCAACAGACAATTCCTTCTGCAGCCTCAAGGATTTTGGTACACACTGGGACTAGGCGGAGGTACAGCGATTTTAGCTTTACAGCTACCCATAGAGCTTCTTAAAATTGGGTTCATTAGGTAGCCCCCATATATACAAGAGTTTAGTGTGTGGCTTACACACAATAAACACTTTACTGAGCTCAGGTTTCTACTGATGGAATAGAGATTATGACAATAGCTGTTCCTCAGGGAACCATAAATTGAGTTAATTTTTAAGTGCAGTTCAGGCACTGGAAAGTTATATGAGACATTAGGCTGACCTTGCCCACTAGCAGTTCAATCAGTAAGTGCCAAAAAGAAAAATTAACATGATAATTTTTATGCTTTTTTCTCAGTAATATAAATTTCATATGTGGGACAGCAATGTCACAGAGACCATCCTTTGTCAATGTATGTCTGGCAGCTATAAGGATGAAAAGTCCTTTGGATCATATAAAATAATCTGTTGATCACAAACTAAGTTTGAGTATTCAAGAGGTAGTCCTTGAAATTTGTGATGGAGTTTTACTATGCAGTAAAAGAGAGGAAATAGCCTTGGCTCTTCTTATGTTCCTGGTGTTCAGCAAGTTAACCATCAGCGTGAGTCCAACCTCATATTGGCAAGAATCTCATGTCCTCAGAATTTCCATCTACTAGTTTCTATTTCATTAGAGAGATGGTGTGTGGAGAACAAATGGGTTCTCTTTTTAGACATTCAGACCGTTGTAAAGGTTATTAAATCATCCAAGGATTTAAGAGTTTTAAAAGTATTTAGAACTAAGACTGTGGCATGTAACGTACAAGAAACATTTCTTACCTAAGTATTGTAATTACTTGGAAAAGGAAATGGCATTGCTGATGCCATTGATTAACTCTATCAGCAACAAAGGCTTTGGAACCAACTTTATTACTTGGAATTGGCAGAAAATGCCTTTCCACCTCCTCACCTTGTCCTTCTATTTTCATCAAACATGTAAAGTTAACTTATGGAAAGTGAGATGTTTCTACAACAAAGTGTAATTACAAGTTGAGTGTCTGGACAGAGAAAAAGATCGTTTCATGACACCCTATTTCCAGCTCTCGGGGAACAAACCCATCAAGTAATAGTAACCCAAGTGGTAAGACACACACAGACTTTCCTGCTTTTTACTGAATTTATGAGCTTCCTGAGCCAACTAAGAATTTTATGTTTACAGAACTGCTAAAGGCTTGGAATATTTTACAGACCTAATACTGAATTGATATCTTACCCAAGTTAATAAAACTCTGATGCATAAAATAAGCGGATTTTACTACACAGCAAGAACTTGACCCATTTATCAATAAGAAGCCAGGATCATCTCAATGCCTTGGCACATTTCTGTTGGAACTTATGAACAATGAGTAACTGGGATCACTATGAATTGACTGTTGTATGAAGCAGAAGAAAGGCCAATCAGATAGAAATTCTCCTTCTGACTCGGCAAATATTGAGCTGAAGGCCAAACACAGTCCTAACAGCAAGTGATTGTAGTTGTTCAGTCATGGGAACAGCTAGAGAGTGAATTTTATGGGCTCAATAGCTTCTGTGGCATCTTCCCAAAATTAACTGGGGAAACCATTGGCTTCAGGATGAAAAATTCTACCACTTGTAAGAGATATGAAAAGAACAAGCCCACATTTTAAATGAATATGGGAAAATCTTAGATTAAAAAGTCAAAATATTTTCTTTCCAGAACAGCAGAAAACCTTTTAGAAGAAACTATGCTCCTACACAATAAATCACATACATAAAACCAGTATTAATCTTAACACATATATGTAAATTAGCTGGTATGCAGAGCAAGTCACCCAAATTCCCAGTGAAACATTTCCAGAGCTGAGGCTAGCAGCACCTAACTGCAATACAATGTTAAATTCCCTGTTACAGCCCCAAGATTTCTGAAAAGTCCTGTGTGATTCTGAGAAAGCAAAGTTCTTCACCCTTTCTGAAATCATTCACCCTTATCTACACTTACCCTGTTAAAATGGTTCAGTAAAAATGTAAATTGATAATCTGTGTATTTTAAAGAAATGGACAAACTCAGTCTATGTTTCATTAGCAAGGAAGGAATTTCTGGCAAATTTTCTCATCTCAGTGGAAATAGAGAGCTGCCAGCTGCATAGAAAATGTTCCTTAAAGAAAATTTGGGAAAACTTAAAATATCCTTTAGATCCTTTCCACCTCCTTATGTGTATTTAAATGAGCAACAACATACCAAATTTGAACTCTTGAAATAAAAGTCCGAACAATGTAATTTCTATATTTAGCATGCAAGTAGTCCCATGCCAAGATTCAGTCTTTGGAATATTTGCTGCATACATACGTACCACATGCATGCTACTACAAGAAGTAACAAATATGTAACATCTGGCATTTTTGTCTTCCAGTCAGTCTTGAAACATGAAAAGTAAATGAGGAATTTTTGCACCAACTAAAATTGTACAATGCCTAAATGTACATCCAGGCTTAGCTTAGGAAAGGATCTAATTGCTAAGACAGACCATTCTCCCAACTCACAAGGCTTTTTTGAAAGCACTGAACCCCAGTCCAGCCTGTCTGATCTACCCTGTGGCCTTTAGAAGAGTGGACTTTGCTTCTTTTTGCTCACAGGGAACTGAAATATCTCTCTCTGAGAAATCTACTCAACAGTTCCAGTATTCATATTATCAGAATTAAGTTGGATTTAGTTGCCAGCAAATATCGTTCTCTTCAAGGAGGAAAGGAACAAACTTATATTAAAGTATCTAGTCCTGACCTAAGATTCTATGTCAGTGTATTTTATATGACAACCTCCAAGATATCTTGCTCAAGATTTTAATTTTTTATCTTCCATCGGATGGGGAAGGTAAGGATTCTGTCAGCAGGGAGTGAAGAACATATGATGCAGAGGAATCTGAACCTGGAAAAGCTGTGTTCAAATGGTAAACACAGGAGAGTTCAAAACCAGCACAGACAGCACACCGATAACCAGGCCTCAACTAGAGAACTGATGAAGACAATTAATCTGTAAATTTTATTTAACAAAATGTAGGTAACAAGAGGATAAGAAATTACTGAAAACATAAAGGCGATTAACTGGGTCCAAACAGACCTTATAACAAGATAATCAGATGCTTATACTTGCACCTCCTAAGTTATAACACTGATCACTGCATAATGGAATTTACACATTAAGCTTGTTTTCCAAGGATTTTTTCTTTTAAATCTAATCACACAGACTTTATTATCAATACTGTATATTTGGAGCTAATTGAAAAAACTCTGTGTGATTTCTTGCCGGATACAAATCATATGCTTTGAATAAGGATTAGCTGGATAACTCACAAGTCCCCTAGGGAAAATATGTTGTACAGACTACTCCTCATAAGTGGGGATTAATATCAAATCCCACAGGAAGTCATGCACTGCAGTGTTTGTTTTCATTTCACTTTATATTTACTGGCAGTTTAGACTGTTCTTTCAGCTTGTGTTTAACAGACACTGCAGCATGACAGATTTTTCAGCACATGCAATATCATGCCTCACATTTTGGCCACTGGATGGATGGTGTTTCCTAGATATAGGTGTTGTCCAGTGGGCCCCACAAAATTGGATATGGTGTGAACTCAGGCTGACCGGCATGGAATGCCGTCCCTTTTAGATTGTATTATTATAACTGTTCCAAGCTTAATATGGTATTGACATGGCAGTTGCTACCCCTGCTCACCATTAATCTTAGTGCTGATGGTCTCACCCTCAAGCAGTTTGATTCACTTTTTACTCTTGTTGAAACCTGGATTTATTATTTTCCCTGTATCTGTAGATTCCCTATC
Organism: Cyanoderma ruficeps; assembly: GCA_008694505.1. Classification (NCBI taxonomy): domain Eukaryota; kingdom Metazoa; phylum Chordata; class Aves; order Passeriformes; family Timaliidae; genus Cyanoderma; species Cyanoderma ruficeps. The sequence continues at coordinate 2,558,994 of VZDJ01007753.1, forward strand.
TCTTCAGCTTACACCTTAGTTTCTGTCATTTCTGGGCCAGCTCCGATATTCTTTTTGTACTATTCCCTGCATTTTCAGAACTCAGTTCTTCTTCTCTGTCTCATCACTCTCTCAGCCTTAACATCATAAAACAGCTTCTCACTGATACAACTGTGAAGAGGATAGCAAATTTGCCATGCAAAACAGTGTTCCATACATCCCAGCACTGATAATACAAAATCATTTTCCTCTTCATACCATTCAAACAGGATGAATGGTGTGAGCGATCAAATCCAGTATTCCACATCAGCTAATTTTAGATACTTTTGTCATTGGCACAAAACCAATCAAATCCAACAGCAGGCATTATCTACTAACAGTTTCCTTATACCTCTTCCTTCAAAACTTGGTGGGTGTGACCTGCACCACCATCATTCAACTTCAGTCACTTCAGCTTTGAGTGCAAAGGGAGAGAGGGTGCAGACTTGTTGACCAATGGGTCTTACAAAATTAAATATGTTGTGAACACTTATCATTGTGAAATACCAACATTCATCAATGTTATAACATTTTATACACCACCCATGTTTATGCACATATTTATCATCTGAATATTTTTAGGTTTACTCTTGTCACCTTTTCAAATTATCTATATATTAAGCAAAATTTCTTTCTCAATGAATTTTATTGATCTGCATTACTGAAAGGCTATTTCTATCATCACATTGCACAGGAATCTCTTGCTGCACTTTTCCTATATGCTGCAACTCAGTCTTTGCAAAAAATAATATCATCAAGCCATAGCACAAATTGAGATACTTTTGATTGATAAATGGCGGTGTGTCAACACACAGAAAAATGTCCTTGTATTGTAAACAGAAGTCTAGCTGCTTATGCAGTATTTCAAAAACAGGTAAAAAATCCCCTACCTGAAAAGCTGAATTTTAGGACATGTTAGTGCATCTCTGCTAACTTATTCTGAGTAGGATAGAAAAGGAGAGTGAAGGCAGTAGGAGACTCCAGCATACGCAAATATGTCTTTAAGAATTTGCGCTGCAGTTGCCAGCACAAGCTATACCTCTCATTGCATTACAAATATGAAACAGAACTATAGAGGGGTTTGTGTTGGCAGGGACCTTTGAGATCATCTAGGTCCCGCACCCTGCCATGGATAGGGAGACCTTCCTCTAGCCCAGGCTGCTCAGAGCTCCATCCAACCTCGCCTTGAACACTGTCAGGGGTGGAGAACGTGGTAGGGACCTTAACAAAATTCCTGTTCAGACTTCCCTGCACTGTTCTTCATTCCTTGATTGTTTGAAAACCTTTGAAGCATTTTATTTAGCAGTTTATCTTTAATTATATTTTTCTTTTATTGCAAACATTAAGCGATTCTTATGGTCACCACAATCAGTCATCTGTAATCTTTCCTCTCATCAGTGTAGCAAATATCCATCAATTTACTTTGATTAACCAAATTTAAGGGAATAAAGGAGAGAGGCAAAGGAGATGGAAGAGTGCATGTGCCTAGGCAATGGTTTGCATCTAAAATACTAAATGTTGCTTCTGAGCAATCAACATTAGCATCACAGGAAAGCCACAGGTAGAGAAAGCTCCTTGCAGGTTTGAAGTGGGAGCTGGTTTTTTAGTTGGGATTTTTTTTCCCACAGTTGGATTTTCCAGCAGGAATTTTAACCCTTAGGCATTAGAAAAAAAAATTGGGTACTGGGTTGAGAAAATATATTCATTCATCATTGTCAGAATATCTTGTTTTGATCCTATAAAGACAGGTAACAATATTCAAGCCTTGAAATTGTTTATGAAGTAATCAGCATTTAATTTGTTCTGTTCAGAATTTAATTATATACCGTGTGCCTTCCTGAGAGGACACTACCAGAAGTATAGCTGTCAAATGGAAATTAATTTGCTAGTAGATGACCACATACTTCATGAATTATACATGAAACTTTGTCTCACAGTGACTGTTGCTAAAAGACTCTTTCATCACTCTTATGTTTAAACAAACCACAATGGTTTTTAAATGTCTGATCAGCAGTAAGGAGATTATGATAAAGTGCTAAGAATGACTTCCAAAATAGTGTTTCAGGCACATTTCATATTGATGTGTTCCACTGCAATTTGGGTCATGTTCCTCTGCTCTTAGTTGCTAGCAGAATGATGGGCAGACCATTGCATTCGCTTTCAAATACAACGTTGATAGCTGGATTTACATTTCTTTTTAAGACTCAGCTTTAGCAAACACGCCTTAGATTTCAGACATAATTCTGTTATTCAAATGGGAGAAGAGTTTGATAGCTATGCTAATCACTTTTATCTGAGAAAACATAACTAATAGCTTGGTTTACATTTGCCTGCATTTATGAGCATAATTTTAGCACATAATTTTATTGCACCATAAAACATAATACTGCATTAGCCTGCTTTTAAAAAAAGTTACCTTAGAGTGATTTGTACTTAAACCTTCACCCTACATTTAAACAACAGTATTATTTTAAAATTTTGACCTTTTAAAATCAATTTAAAAAACTCAAACCTGTATAACAATTTAACCTACAAGGCTATTATCTGTAGCCATGATGTTCAGTGGATGTATTTAAGGTAGTCGTAGCCAGATTGATCACAGGACTGCTTTGAGCCAGTTATTCTCATGTATAAATTGGACTGAATTAAGATAATTTGCTCTTAACATTGCATCAAAAAGAATCTCTTAAACTTCTCCATTGCTGTATATATTAACAAAGCACGCGGAAGAAAAGATGAACGATCCACATAATTTTTATTTTTTATTTAGTGCTTTCAGCATTGGAAACTGAATAGGAAATAATGCTTTATATTTTAAAAGGGCCAGTTATTGCTTTCAGTGGGACATAAACATAAAGAAAATATGCTCAAAGAGCTCCATTTTGTAGTATTGTACTTAACACTTCCTCTTGGAATAGTCATGGCTAATAATGATATGGGAACTATTTTCCAGAACACAACTATGCCAACTGATGCAGTGTAATGATCTTATTAGCAAAATTATGTTGTATATATGTAGCCGTTTCCTCTCAGAATTTGAAAATATATTTTCAAATTTAACCTGACTGCTTTCTTGCAGGCAAAAAAAAAGCCATGTAGAGAAATGCTGGACTCCCTGTGACATCAAGAAATTATCTGTGGCAGAACCTGGATTTTCATTCAGCTCTCATTTGCAAAGATCTGTTCTTAAAGAGTCAACAATTAGTCCTGTAATTTCATGCAGCACAAAATGGGTTTTATCCCCCAAAAAGCCCTTCTCCCCCATAAAGGCTTTTCTTCTGCAGTACAGATTCTTAGCAAATTAATATATCTGTTCTACAGATATCTGGAAGGTTAATCTTAACTTTATGAGCAAGTCCATGTACTTTGTATCTTAGAGGTAAACCCAAGCATATCAAGGGGATATTTTATCTCCTCTAATATTGCTGAAAAAAAATTGTTTTGCAAACGTTTGTTTGCTGACTGCAAATTAATTTATAGTCCTAGGTATTTTTAGTGCTTGCTTTAAATAAGGGGTTTTTATTTGTTCTTTGATTTTAGAGGATCTTGGTGCTCACGGTGTACTTCATATGACGTGTTGCATGAACTAAATACTAATATGGCTCAGCCTTTGAGTTTGTTCATGACATTCTCAGACTCTTGGCAGATTGATGCATTGGGAAATATGCATGCCAAGATGACCACTGACCAGAAACTTTTTACATTTCACTGTAGCACTGTGAATTCACAGTTTGGACAAGAGGGAAGATTCAGACACATTATTCTAGTTTAAGAATAAGTTCTTCTCCCAGACTGAATCAGAAAAGTTAGAATACTAAAAAATTCTAATCCAGAAAATATAAACTAGGGATTGAAAACAACACATGTACATTAATTTTCAGTTAATTTCGCTATTAGCTACACAGCATGGCCAAATCTCAATTTTAGTTAGATCTTCACTGTTTCTGAAGAGAGATTCTGTGGCCCAGCTGCAGATGTACAAAAGGAAAATGCCTAAACCCTGCTAATGTTCACTTCAGCCCACACTGCTGTGGAATATTTCTCACATTAGTGAAATATGCTCCTGCCTCTGTCAGCTGCAGAGCTCCATCCAACTAGTTATCTAACTTAATTCATAATAAGTAAAATAAACTTCATTAATCTTTTCCTTTAAAAAGGCAGTTTCTTGATCGCATCATTATACAAGAATCCCTTTTTCTACTTTTTTGACCATATAGTTCATCACTTCATATTTCTGGAAAAATAAAACACCAACTAACCAGCACAGAAAGAAGAAAGCATGTAAGAAGGAATGCAAATAATTCATCTAAATAAAAATGCTTAATTCTAAGTTCATGCTTTGACTTCAGTCTTTTGAATCAAAATACTAAATCTGATTTCAAATCTGTTGCTGCTAATAATGTCAAAGCTGTGCAAAGGAAGTGAAGAATAGCCTTGAATATGGCAGCAAAGGATAAAAGGTGTTGAAAAGTAAGGCAGGAAATTGATCTTTTCAGAAGTGCAAAGGTGAGAGAACCAAAAGGTTCATGATAGGGAACAGTAATTTTTAAATTAATATGGATGTATGTGGTATAAAGACTTCCTTCTGGTCCTTTCTTTTCCCTGTTACACATATAGGAGGGAAGAAAAAATAATAGACATATCTATTAAAAAAACAGACCTGATCATTCTCTTCAATACAACATTTACAGTGCAGAATTCTTCTCAGAGCTATTCTATTTAAGAACTATTGGCTTTTTCAAAATATTCATAATTATATATCTAAATTGGTGATTGTTAATTAAAACATTTTCAATTTTTTATTACTAATGCTGGAATCCATATTTAAAAAGCAAGCCAGAACAAACTTCACCGATAGCATTTGTGAGCTATTTCCACAAATACGAAAATCATGTTCTTTTATTTATGTATCACATAAATGGCTTTAAATTGAGAATATTGGTGGCCTCAGTCAGTACTGAAACTATGGGGGCTTGGGGTGGGACAGAAATTTTTACATTTTACATGAGGGACATTTTTACATTTTACATGAGGGAAGTCATTATCTTGGAAACACAGCCAATAATTACCACTATTAATAATCTCACTGTGCAGTTCATGGAAAAGCTTTTGCAAACCAAAGACTTCAAATTTCTAGATCTGAGTCTCAACATTGTCCTCAGAGGACATTATCTATCCATCATGTTCAAATAGGTTTAACATATGAACATTTAATTGGCCAACACTTTACCAAAATGAGAATCACAAGCACAAAAAATTAACATAGTACTGACTGATATTCGGAGATGCCAAATGTCAATGCCCAAAATAATTACAGCTTCACATTCATATTCACCTAAGAAAATAAAACTATTCTAATCTATGGACATGAAAGATGTGGCATGAAGGTATAAAAGATGGGCAGTAAGATTACACAGGGGGTCTGTGTCAGATTTGTAAGTAAAGCTTGAACTAAAGATGCCAGGAACAGATTCACCTTGGGGGAGCTGCGTTTGTCTGTTTAACTTTTTTTCCCAAGTTATGTCTCAGATTCATTTTTCTGTGTAACATTTTTGTCACTTAAGATAATCAGATTCCATAAGGTAATAGCAACAGCGTGTTTTCTGTCCCTCTGACTTTCTTCTAGTTTTATTTTTGTAAGTGATGAAAATTTTCAGAAACTCTGAAGTTCAAAATGTGTGCATTGTTAGACCTTCAGCATAACAGGATGATAAAATGTTGACAGGATAATCTCTAGCTAAGTAGCTCTTCACTTAACAGTTAATAGTTCATCCATTGCTGTAAGAACGAAGCTCATGTCCAGAGGATGGAACATCCACTCTAGAAAACTGAAAAGCAGTTGGAATATAATAAGAAAATAAGGAAATTAGAGAAAAGGGAAATTTGGAAAGCTATTTTGTTCATGATGAGCCATCTAATTATTTCCTAAATGGGAAAATGCTTTTGCCGTACCTGGTTGGCAACCATGTACATTCAGCTTCCTGACATCTGTTCTGAATTTTCATCTTCTTTCCATGTATGCTCCTTTGTCCTGTCATCTATGTCAACTTGCAAACAACAACATGAAATGACAGGTTCTAATCACTTCAATATTGAAAATTGTTCTTTTTCTTTCTTTCTTTATTTTTAAGGAAAGGTTTCTATAGCATACTGTTTCCTCTCTCTCAGTTAAGTGTCTTCTAATTGCTATCATGTCACAAAGTTCAAAAACACAGAACCAAACAGAGGTTTCTAACAGAAAATATTTCTAACAGAAAATTTCACACAAAGAGTGAAATTCAGGTTTTCAAAGTGGAAACTGGGCTCATTGGAAACACTGCTTCACCTCCCCTTTCCACCAGACAAAACACTTTCTAGCATGGATGCTTATTTGTGGATGTGTCTTGCATTTCTAAAGTGGTCATTACTACTCTTACTACTGCTGTATCTCCTCTAGCTCAGACACAAATAAACTACACAGCCCGAAAAGAGGCTGAAGGTGCAGGAGGTTTTCAGGATAAAGTCTCATGAGTTAAAATCTTTCTGCTTTAGCAGCACATTAACAGGAGCCAATTGCAGCAGGTGAGAGCAGCTCCTTCAAAATCCTCAGAGCTTCCCTGTAAGATGTGTATTCCTGGTGTGGTTCATATCACCACAAGGAGCTTGGGACTGGGAGAAGATAACAAGATATCAACAAAGATTGTTCCTGGGGTTTTAAAATAAGTAGGATTCCAGATGTTGGTCGTTTTTGTGACAGGGAAATAAGGTCTGCAGCGTTGCCCATCAGTCTGCTTGAAATGCAGGTATCTCAAAGTAAAGTTTCACCAAGGAACTGGGGATAAAACTGCTGAAGTTCAAATATGTCAGGATTTGGTTCCAACCTTTTATTTTTCCTCCTCACAATAACAGATAAAAAATCTTAAAAAGAGACCAGATAACTAGTACCAATTTCAGATAATCTACTTGGTTGCAAGTCAAATTTTATAATAATAAAAATTGTATTGTTTTTTGATATAAGTCTATGCAACTTATGCTACCTGCTAATCTCACAAGTTGTATCCACATAAGCATCTCTAGGCCTGATTTAAGGAAAAGTAAGTTTCACACACAGTATATAAATTATCTTCTGCACAGTAGCTGACAGCATCGTTATTCTGCTTCCCACAAATGAAATACAGGTATCTTAAATACAGGGTTTTGTTTGGTTTTTTTTTTTAATCTACAGGAAATGTAAAGTTTGCAGCTGGAATTTGCATCTAGCATAACAATAGCTGTCCTTGTGGTGCTCTGCCACGCTGAGAAGTGTATCTGAGTGAGGCTTAGAGTTCTCCTTTCATCCCCCTGCATCCTCTCCAACTGTAAGCCTTAGCCCTCCATCCTGAGAAAAGATTTGTGCTGAGTGATCTATTCATATAAAGTCCCACATAGGTCCACAGAGCTTTATGTGCAGAGATCCCCCAGTTCAGTTCTGAACAAGCCCACTGTGAAGGTTTTTCTCCTCTACCAAAGTTGGTCCAGGTTTTCCAATAAGTTTAGCAGTCACACTTGTAGGTTTTAATCTTCCACAACTTCAGGTTTGGCAGAAATTATTCTTAGATGCCAGGTATAAAGCAATCAGCACCCCAAGAAATGCCCTCTGTCTGTTATTGCAGAGTTGGCAGGATGCATTACAGAACTGCTGCTGGTGCAGCAATAGCCCATTACAAGTTTAAGATTTCTTATTGGGCCCAGCTGGAGACCCCATCTGAGGATCTATCTGCTGCAGTTAGATGTACGTTTCTCCAAATACATGAAGACATTAAAACTCACAGACTTGCAGGGTTTTGGTTTGTTTCTTTTTAATACCTAGTACAGGGATCCTTTGGCAAGAGTGTGTGCAGCTGAAACTGGTGATGCAGGAAGACGAATGATCAGAAAGGAAGTAAAAAAATCAACTCATAAACTGATTTCCAAGAGTAGCCAAAGTGTGTTAAAAATGTGTAAATTTCACAACTAGGTAGGCCTTACTTAAACTGCCTGAACTGCTTTAGGTTGTACTAAAATCCACTGCAGTTTCTGATTATTGAAAGACAGAATGTTTATTTAATTTCATATTATTTCAACACATCGCTAAACAGCATGGACAAAGCATGTTTGATCCAGATCTAAATGGAAGTTGACATCTCCATTTTTTAGTTTGACCCAAAGCCTACTGAATTCAGTAGGTTGTTTTTTTTTTTTTTCACAAACCTGGGGTTTGGATCAGTCCCTTTATCATAGTTTTTGAATGATCTTTTTGTGGCTCATTCAAGAAGGAGCCATTTTTCAGCAGAGGGCAGGACAAGGGAAACAGTTTCATTTACTGCAAAGTCAAGCTTAAGCATTTGATGGAGGATTCGCTTTTGTTATGAATTTACACATTTACAAGGTATGTCCCCCAGAGAACAAAAACAAAAGGTGTCTAAGTTGCTGCCGAGTTAGGGCCTCACTCATAAAAATAATACTGTAAAAAATTTGGTCTGTGGCTAACAATGAGAAGTTAATACGGATGGTCACTGACTTCATTATAGAACTCTTTGGCAACAACTTTTCCAGACTCATGTTAAGCCTTGAGAGAGAAACGTTTCAGCACAGAACCACTTAATCATTTATATGAATGAAAATGAGTGCAAACAGAATGCTGAGATGGCTTTAAGATCACCTCTTTTTTTTCTTGTACGGAATACCCACCATAATTACATTTTACTTGTCAGTTCATAAATTTTGCTTATTACAAAACGGGCATTATTGATTGCTTTTTAAAAGTACTAAAACTAAGCTAAGAGCAGTAGATCTCTCAGCAAATTCAAAACATACTATCTTCCAAACTAATCACTGGCAAAGGGACTGTGGAAAAACTATCTAAGTTTATTGTAAGCCTAATGCAAAAAATTGCCATGAGTTTTAGGTTAGTAACTTGGCTTTGAGTTTAGCATGTTTTAAGCCACAATGAAAAAAAAAGATAAACTTATTTGGCAAAGCCAGACACTTTTAAAGCCAACATCCTGTAATTGTTTCCTCATTCAGCCTGGCAGCTTAAACAAGAAGAAAAGAGAAAGAAGAAAGACAAAGAAAAAAAGAAAAGAGGGGAGAAAGGAGAAGAGAAAGGAGAAGGGAAAATGGAAAACATCTTGAGAAAGAAAAAATGCAAGGGAACATAGAAATCAAGGTGATTAGCTCATTTGTAATAAGTCAATATATAAACTGCATATTTACTCCTTTTTGTCCCCTTTGAGGTAGCATGTAACAAAATGAAATGATGGAAGCTCACTATTCTTGTGGTACAAACCTGAATTCAAAATGTTTTTGGTTTGAATTAATGCAAACAGTGGGTATTTTAGCACAGTTGACCCTAGCAATGCAGAAGAGCCAGAGTGATAGCAAGCAGCCTAAGAGGACTCAGCCTCTCTGGGATCAGTTGATTAAACATCCAAGTGATATTAATACACATTGGGAATTTCTTTATTTAGAACCAGTAAGAAATAAAAGCGATCCGAAGGAATTTAGAGCTGCCATTCTCATTAAAATAAGGCTAGGGGCTGACAGCTACAAATAGCTATAAGAAAAGGGAGGGGAAATCTGACAAAGAAGAAATTTAAATTTCTTATTAGATTAAAGCTAAACATTCTCTGAGAATGTTTAGCTCTCTCAAACTTTTACCTCTTTTACTGCTGTGTTGTTCCCAGTGCTGAACTAATAGTGAAAAAAGAGCCTAAGAGGTAGCTACTGATCTGGCTGGGAAACAATGTCCTATTCAAAACTGGTATCTGTTCTAAATATCAAGCCACAAAATTAACTGTCCTCTGTAGGGAGGGGTAAAAGAGAACATTTATGTCAATGTCAAGCCAGGAAAGCAATTTGTATTAACCTATGAAGTTAAGAAAATAGAATACACAAACATATTTTTAAAGTGTATGTCATTTTAAAACCTTCTAAATATCTTAACAGGGCACATGCCTACAATTGTATTTTGCAGGCAGCAGTAGATTTTTTTGCAGTTTCAAATCCAAGGATGGGGCTGTACTCCATCAAGAAATTGCCACTTCAAGCTGAACGCCACTGTGAAAGTAACAAATTAAATTTGTCAGTATTCAGAAAATGGCCAGATAATCAGGTTGTGACTCAACAGCTCCAGTGAGGGCAGCTGTGTCCAGAGCAGTGGCATTTATGAAGCCATTGACACATGGTCCCAATGTCAGTTGAGTGACAGCTGGAAAAGCCTTTGCAAACCAAGTTTTTAGAGACACCAGGGCAAATTCTAAGCAATTATCCATGGAACTACCCATCTTTACTACAAGAGCAACACATATGCAAAGTGCCTTTGTGGCACCAGTCAGAGGAAGAAGAGAAAACAAATTAAAACAGGAAGCCTTGGGCTCACCATTCATTTTCATCATTCTGGTGACATAAAACACTACCACAGTACTCTGAGAGGCAACGGATAGCTATGTAACAAAGGTAAATGATCTGCTGATACACCAGAATCAGAGAGAAAGTTTCCATATTTTCCATGCTAGCAATCGAAGAACAGAAAATGACTGATGTGTGGCCTGGTAAGAAGGTAAATTTTCTCATGATACACCAGGAATATTGCATCTGGACCAAGAATAAAGACTGCCCCACAAATGAACAGCAGGAATATATTGGGACACAGGTCCCAGTCTTTGTGGATTTTGTGCCTGAATTTCCTTTCCCTGGCAACTAAGGCAGAGTGGACAGGAATTCATATGGGCCCAGAAAGCTCTGGAGATGTGTCCTTCCCTTTCCCTGTTCCCCTCAGGGGAAGAGGGGTGGTAGAACAGAGGAAATCAGCCTTGCCAGCCACTCAGTTTTGTCCACTGTGAAGACCTTTCAGCTATAAGAGTGGCAGCCAAACCAAAATGGAACTTGATTTTTTATCCAGTTTAGGGTACCAAACCAGAGTAAAGACAGACTGTTGAAATATCTGCCTCGTTAAGAAAGATGGAAGATTCAACTCTTTCTGTCCAACTTTTTTTATTCATATTGTTATCTTCTCTTAAATATTTGTGGATACCAGCATAGAAGTCTTAGAGGTCTGTAGATGCTCCAAAGACTTTCATCACCAACTGAAATACTGTTCATTTTCCAGCCATCTGGTGCCATTCAAAGATATACTAAAAACCCTTGAAACAAGACCTGCAGCTTCAATTCTTTCAGTGTTCTACTCTGAGGAATATCTGATTTTCCCAGTCTAGATATATTCAGCCCTTCTAATTTTATTTCGACCTTAGTTAAATTAATTTCAATTTCCATATTATTTATTGTTCCCCAGTTATTTTGCTTTTTTCTCTGTAATAAGCAGCTTCGTTCTTGTTGTTATTACTCCCAATCTGATAAATCTTGCAACCTCATTGTTTCTGGCTTGGTTAAAATAGAGTATATTCATACAGTGAAATAGCTATGTCAAGCCAGCACATTAATCCTGCAATTTGCATAATATCTTATGCTATTGCCAAATAATATAATAAACAAAGATCCTCTGTTCTTTACCTGTGATGAAAACTGAAAACCTTTTGTATGCCATCCACAGCCTCCTTTCACAAAAGTTTTCTTGCACACATTTACAAGGTGTGATATGTTAGCTTGTGTTCCAATAGAGAGAATTAGTAGGACCAGTTATATTTCATTACAGAACTGATAACCTCAGAGGACTCATCTGTAAAAAAGTTTATCTTGTAAACAAATCCCACAGTGAGTACCAAGGAAAGAAATACCAGGTCGCACTAAATTGTTTGGTGACTGACTAAAAAAATAATATAAATACTTGACGGTAAAACACCCTGAAATCTAGGAAAATAAATCCTTTCACAAAAGAAAATATCTGCTTCCTTTATTTTGAGGATCTTCTTGAAAAATGATCATAACTGAGAACAGAGCTGAGTGCCTGACAACGTAAGCACTAGCCTCTGGACAAGCAAAACAGAAATCGTAGAAATTGTTAAATCTGTGGATTTATATCATCAAGATTTGAAGTCAGAAGCAAAAGATGGACATAATGTTCTTCAAAAAGGTAGAGTATGGACAAGGGAAAAACAATTGCAAACACCATGCCAAACAGAGTGTGATGTCATCAAGCTGTCTAAAAAGGTTTGTAGGATTTTCCATGGAACAGCATTGAATGCCAAGACTTGAAGTATTTTGTAAAACAATCTATGTTAACCCTCAAGCTGAACTAAAAATCCAGTAAATAAAGTGAAGAGAAAGGGATTTGGCTTGGCAGTAACTCCACTGCCCTACTAGTAAAACAGAAATAACAATATCTCACAGAGAAAAAGGAAAATCTTACTCCAGTTGATATTTCGATAGTTTGCTGCTACACTTTAAAGTTGTCAGGCTAAATTGTTGGGAGATGGTGACCTGTTCAAAAGGAATCTGGGTTCCACCATGACCAGAAGTCTAAATTCTCTGGTAAGATACTGGTTTTGCTGTTTCAAGGGGTGTTGATCTGAATTCCTGTAAACTGGACTGGAATAAATAATATGATCTGGTCTGATTCATGACTCCAGAATAGGCTCTGCTTGGAAGAGAACACAGGAATAACAGGGCTCAGTTCTCAGGCTGGTGAAAGGCTGTTCTGGTTGACAGCTTATGTTAACAGCTTCTGTGCTGGGAGTCTGGCAAAAGGCTTCAGGGGAACTGTCTGTTTGCTTTCATTCATATTTTATATATGTTACATATACACACAGAGAGCACTGCACGCATTAGGCTGTAATTTTCTGTCACAATCGTGGTCATCACACTATGTCTGTGAGCAGCCATGGCTAAGAAGGGGTATTTCAGATCTTATTTAATAGTCTCCATTCTCATGTTCTGGCAAGGACATCTGAGGAACATTACCTTACAATGTTAAGCAGTGTTCCCTCTCATACAGCAGATACCACTTCTAGTGCAAATACATGTGCTTACAAGTTTAATGTTAGCTGTCAGTAGGTACTCAAGCATGAAAAGTTAACATTTGCTTTCTATCAGGATTCACGTGACCAGGGCTCAGTGGCTTGAGTGTTGGAGAAAAGCAAGCACAGAAGGTCCTTGACACCAGAGTAATAAAGCTTTTAAATTTAAAATAAAGCTTTACAGATGTTTTGGCATCTCCCCAATACAAGTTAAAGAAAATAACAACAAAACCAAGCAAATAGGCAGGTAGTTAACCAATTAGGAATGTTTTTCAGTTGCACATCAGTTCAAGGCATATTTGCCTGGTGGCTGACTGAAAATCAGGGATGTCTGATGTTGCACACTGGGATACTGTGGTCACTGTTCAGTAGCAGAGCCACTAGAAAATGCAGAAGGATCCAAGGCTGGTTCTATACTTCTCTACAACAGCAGAATTTTAGGAATATACGAAAAGTGGGTGATCCCACCAGGATTCAAAAATTCACAAATATACCCAATATCAGATCCAATCTATTATTTAAGCCACAGAAACCCAAAATGCCCATGTTAAACCAGCTTTCTTTTTCAATAGCTCAGAAATTTTTCATATTGAAAACTACCAAGCAAAGTGTTCCCTTCATGGACTGAATGCAGAAGTTTTCAGAGTTCTAAGATGTTAAAAATACAATTAAAGATTCAATGCCAGTCAAGGTTAGACTGGCAGCCAAATGTAAAATGCAGGACTGAGCTGGCTACAAGTCCTCTAGTAAAAGTCTGAGAAGCTACAGAGAACAGTTATTTAAACATTAGCTCAGTAGTAGTGGAAAAAAAAGGGGAAATGAAAGGTTAGGAATGTTGGAGCTGAAAAAGTAATGGTCAATACCTCAAAGACAAATGGCAGCTGGGTGCAAGGGACTCCTCAGGGGCTGCTGCCTGGGCTGTGATGTTTAGCATCCTCATCAGTCACTGACACAAGCACGGAGCTCTCTCCAGCCTCACAGGTGACACCACACTGTGGGGAACAGCTGGAAGGCAGGGGACATTGTCCCTGCCCCTCTGGGACACATCGAAAACCTCAAATAATGGGCCAACTTGAGCCCCATGAAGTTGAAAGACCCCATTCGAAAGCACAGCCTGGGAATGGTCTGACTGAGAGATCAGCTCTGCAGAAATGGGCTTAGGGCTCAATTTTACGAGTTCAACCCCCTACAGGTCTGCATTAGCAAGGACGTAGCCAGCAAGGAAAGAGAAGGCATTCAGCACTTGGGAGGCTGCACCTGGAGCACTCTGTCCTGCTGTCAAGCACTGGAATAGTCACCCAGAGTACCTGTGGAACCTTTATCCCAGGAAATTTTGACAGATCAGATGGAGAATGTCCTGAACAGTCTGATCTAACTTTGAAGTCAGTCCAGCCTTGAGCAGGAGGTTGGTTTGGATGGCTCCAGAGGTCCCTTCCAACTGAAGATTTTCTGTAATTATTTGAAAAGGCAAGTGACAATGTTACAAATATTATTACTCCACCATTATTAATTCATGTACTTATTCCTCATTACAATGAGCCATTTGCCTCCTAGTCTCAAAAGGGAGTATTTATTTTACAACTAAAAATATTTCCTTCCATATATAAAGTGACTGTTTTAGATATTGGAAATCTTGACCTCGAAAGACATAGTGCTTACAAGATAGTATGAGGTTCATCACCATGAGTGGCATGAAAAAAGCAGATAGGAATAATTTGTTCACTGTTTCCTAATACAAGTATAAGAAACTACCAAAAAATCTAGAAAAATTTGGTTAACACAGTTGAGTGAAGGCTAGATAGACAGGCATTTTCCACTGCTGTCATTCTCATGATAATGTCCTACAAGGTCCCTAACCTTGTCCCGGCCATCCAAACACAGCTCTGTAACTTTTGAGTTTTAGCCATCACTAAAAAGAATTAACTTTGTAGGAGACTCCAGTAGTGAAAACACATGCATGGCAGCTGGATATCACACAACGGATCTGAGACACAAGAAGCATTTTCATTCCATGTTCTATGAGATCAGATTATATACTTTATTTACAGAAATGTTTTTATAGAGCAGAAATACGTAGGAAATGTCAAACATCAGAAGGTGCAGCCACAAGAATAAGCTTGATGGAGATATGCTGATGTGTATGTAACAGAGATATCAATCTGAGCCACAATTTATATCAATAAAGCCACCACGGACTTATAAACTGCCACAGCAGGAAAAATCGCAATAGAGGGTGTACCCTACAAACCTTTTAGTTAAACAGATGATCGAACACATGAAGTAAATCAAAATGATCACACTGAGTACTGGATGTGTGCAAGAACAAAGCTCATGTCAGTTGTGTTGATCTGCAGCTATTGTTGCTTTTATTTTACACCATAATGTGATCAGGTGAGGTTGTTATAGATAAATAGAGCTAACTATCATCAATTAAAGGTGCACTAATTAACTCAGTTTTATCTGTTCCGAAACTCTATTAATAATTAATTCCAAAGCTTTGGGCCGGGTTGGATGAGGCTCTGAGCAGCCTGGTGTAGTGGAAGGCATCCTGCCCATGGCAAGGGGTTGGAAGGAGGTGACATTAAAGGTCTTTTTCAACCCAAACAATTCTATGATGCTATCACTGTGAACAAGGAAGGACAGGTGAGAAAAAAACTAAAAAAGAACAAAAGACTGTACCTAAAATGTGCCATTTTAAATTTAAGCATTTTTCTAATCACCCTTAACCATCCCTGCAATTCAGACAATGAGGATTTAGAATCCCGCCAATTAAAGAAAATGTTTAAACGAGAGGTGCAAAATCGTTCCACAGCTCTTTTAGATGTGAGTCAGGGAGGCAATGCTTGCACTTTGCAGAAAATAAAAGGTATTAAAAACTTGTCCAGATGTTCACTGCTCTGCTTTAAGTGAGCAAAAGCTGCTATTGAGAGTCAGTCTTCAGTCTGGAAACACCTTTACTTTATCTGTTAATGGACTGACAACACAGGCACAGCTGGGAGTTAAACAGGGAATGATTTCTTTGCTGTTGTTATATGGTAGCTATGGTTATGCCAGCACTTACTTTTCAAACACTCACAAGCCAGAGAATTACAATAGAGACATAAATATTTTCTCCAACCTGAGACTAAGCTCTGTCTTTGGGCCCTGTCTCTTTCTGCATTTCTGGACAAACAGGTACCAAACTGGACAGTTCTGCATGTCTGAAAAGAAGCTTTTTGCACTGAAAAGTTTTTAAAGGCTTTTATCTTGGAAAAAAAAATACAATTCTGGCATGAAATAAGGCTCTTGGCAAAACACAAGCCCATACTCTGCTCTACTATCTGTTAGCATTTCCAAAGAGAAGCCAGCAGTCTACTTAAGCTGCTGAGATTTCTACAATCACACTAATATTTTCTTCCCAAATCTTCCAAGGGGAATTCACAACCCAGGACAGAGATAGAAATTTATTACTCACAAAAAAGCACCTTTTTTTTTTTTTAACTGCCTGTGCAGAGATGTGCATGAACTCTCATTTCCTCTCTATCAAACCTGTGCATTGTCTCAGATTTTAGTAAATCAAGCAAGGTTTGACTTGATGTGAATAGGAGCATAAGTTCTGAACCAGGTGCTAATTGAATAAGTTGATCCTGTAAATACCTCTGGAAAAAAGTAAATACAAGGAAGCAAATGGCAAGAATTTAACTTTATATTTACTGCATGTTGTCTTGGTTTGGTATCCACCCTGGCTTGGTATAACTCTAGGCATTGCAACAGAGCTGCAATGGCCTTGTGCAGTCAACTCTGCTTCTGCAATGCCCTTTTATTCTCCAAGTTATCACACAGTAGAAATAAGCCACACTGAAATAAAACACTATGCAAAATCCTCTACTCTCCTTGAACTTTCTAAGAGGTGCTAGAAAAGATCCTGTTGCATCTTTATCAAAATTACAGTGAGGGGAATGGCTAAAGCAAACAGGAATCTTTGCTTTTGTTGTCATGTGCCTTTTTGCACGAGAGGACAGTACAGACTCCTGTGTGACTTTTCTGGGTTCACATGTGAGCTTGCTGTTCTTTTTCCTAGCCTACAGATGCCACTTCTTTTTCCCTTCATCTCATCTTATTGTGACTCTGAGCAGTTCATGCTGTGCCCAGCCAGCCCTGCAGTTTCTGACAGTGATTTAAAAGTGGACAAATGTGTATTTGTTGTGATCCCAGCAGTAATGGCCTCTGAATTTCATTCATAATAAATAGGAGTAGGAACAAATAGCAGCCAGCCATGCAATGCTACAGAAACTAGAGGAATTCAGAGATAGTAGCAGATTGAAGCCAAATATCCTTTGTCCAAAAAGGAAGTGGTGATCCCCAGATGGGCCAGGGTCAAAGCATCCCCAGAATGTAGATGTCACAGTGCTGGAATGCAGCTGTCTAGTTCAGCAGAGAGCAGTTTCAAACAGGAAAAAGAGAAGGATCACTGTGCTAGCAGTGACTGCAAGGCAGTTTAGAGGAGCAAATGTAGAGGGTTGCAAATCTGGCTGGAACACAGGGATGAAATCCCTCCGTGTTTGCAAAGAATGCCGCAGGATCCACAGGGACAGAGTTCCATTAGGGGCCATGTTTCACATGAGTTTGTCACCCTATAGAAATGCAATGAAGAAATGCACACATCATTACTTGCACCCACAAAATTCAGTGATTTAGATGAGAAAATATTTACCTGGAACACTAGTAGCAACACACAAACGCATAGGTGTGTTTTCTTACGCAAAACAAATAATTTTTACTGAAGATTTGGTTCATTATTGTATCAGTGGTCAGGGATAAAATCTTCCCTCTTTCCTAGGTCACCTTTCCTTATCCTTTCTTTGAGTTTCAAAGTTGCTGACACGATATTCTGTGCAGAGGTTGGAAATTACAGAACCACATTTTTTTGTGTTTTTATAAGAATATGGAACAGCTTTACAATAAAGGTTACTTTTTATCAGTCTGCTACGCTGCAGAAGAGGTAATGAGGACTGTCAAAAAAAACATCTGATTTCCCCAATTCTCAATAATGGTTTGTTACACATCTTTTTCTAGCATGAAATAATTCTGTGAAAAATAAAGCAGGCATGAATCTTATTTGGGTTACAGAAAGGTCTGAATCATTTATAACTGAATTAATTGCTAGAAAGGCTTATGAGCAGCCAATTAGTAATATTTGTGTTTGGATCTGCCAGTTGGCCCAGAACTGAAAATGAGTATTAGTTTTGACATAAAGACTGCAGTGTTCACAGATAAAAAAACATTCAATCAAAATCAAGAATATCCTTGAGAATTACTGTCTTGAATGGAACTCGCCTGATAACTGGCCAGATAATTCTATTAACCAAAACATTTCCCAACTACTGATTCAAAAACTGATTCTGCATTCCTCATACAACATCCTGAACTCCTGATTCTTTTTTTCTCCTTCTATAAAGTCCTGAAAAAGCAGGAGGAAAAATGGTGCCACGCATGAAGCCTAAACAGGTGCCAGCAAGCTGTTAATTTGTGTCCATTACATTTCCACGGGATTGTAGAGAAGTTGATTTTTCCCACTTGGGTTCCACTTTTCCACAAGCAGTGAACAAATTTCAGACTAATTCGGATTGTCTTGAGAAGGGTGAGTAAATTCTGCAAATGACCAGGTAACAAAAGCAATGCCTCTGATGTCCCTCAGAGGCGTCCTGTCAAAGACTAGCAAGGTTACAAGATGGAAACACGGGCTGGGATGTGCCTAGAACAGGTGGCTTCCAGAGGAACCATCTCACTGTTATTTCTCTTCTCTCCCTCTTCTCAAGTGGAATGTAGCCCTGTGGAACCTGGGACCAGAGGAAATTCTGCCATTTCTGGAAAAGGAAGGGAGTTCTGAGCTGCTTCTGTGGCTGAGCAAAGAATGATTCCTGGGAGCCTCATATTTCATTTCACCTGTCATGCTCCCACCATCCTACTCTGACAAGACAGCCCAAACTTAAATATGAGAAGAGAAATAAAATCAGAGGGAAAGAATAAGCATTGACAAAAGAGTTCTGTAAAGTCAGAAGTGTGTCTGTCAGGCAAGGATCTCTTATTCTTGGAGCTCCTGGTCAGAATCTGTATTTTGTGAGTTATGGCAATTTCTGAATTTCTCACTTAATAAAAAAGTAATTGCATAATATGCCAAGGCACAATTCTGGGTTGTCCTCAGGCACCCACACTCCTGGACTGTGTGGTTTAACTCTTTCTTAAATGATTTTTAACAGTTAGGTGGATTTTAAATGTTTTCTATATTTCTAACTACAGATTCCGCTCTCTTTTAGGTTACAAACTTCGAGAGAAGTTGCATAGCCACAGGGATTTTTCAGAATTTCAAAGTAACATATTTTGCCCATGAAGAATGCATTCACACTTTACTGAAGTAAATTACAATGAAATTCTGTATAATTAGAGTATAACCTATAATGTATTTGTACCGGTGAGAAATTCTGGAAAACGAAGACAGTAGAACATTGTGTAATGCTTAGAGGAGTGTTTGAAAGCTTTTAAGTTAAGTATCATTTAAAACAGATTTTAATTAAGGATTTTCCTTTTTTTATTACATATTAAGGTCTCTAAGAGCATAACTTCCATAAATAGTCAAGAATAAACTACATTCAGACCTACATATAAGCACATTTCTTGGCACAGACAAATGAAAACTGTGATTGCTGACATCTCTTTGAAGGAAGATTTTTCCTTTTTTTTTCATCCCAGCCCTTGTTTTATTTATATGGCTCTGCACACTTTTTTTATTTTTAATTATCCTAAGGAAAAGAAGGGGTGGAGGGAAACAGATCTTTGTTTTCCAACTGAGACAGTGAAATGCATTCCAAAGCTGCTTTTGTTTTTAATTTACAGAAGCCCTCATGTCTAATCTACTAAGCCAACAAATAATCTGTTTGCCAGGTTTTACATGAGAGTCGTGAAAAGTGCATACAGTTGCTGACTTTATTCTTTTTTAGGATACAGATTCATTCTCTGCCATAAACTTGAAAAGATCCTTTTGGAGAACTTTCCACAATGAATTTATTTTTAACTATGCATTTTGTTTCCCAGGAGGTATTTCATTTTTTACACACTTACTTGAATATCTTTAGCTCTATTTCTTAATAGCAACAAAATTAGTTTGTTGCCTTATCTGAAAGATAAAATAGCAAACTCTGTGCCCCGTTCATGAAAGCAGCTGTTTAAAAGCAAAAAAAACCTGAGAGTATTGAGAAATACGTTCCCTTCTGCAAAAAAAGTACAGAGCAGATGACCACTCCCACATATTTCCATACAAAGAGAAAAAAAACCTTTTACATCCCTCAGTTCTTTCAGAATAATCCTATATCCTACATGTCCTAATATTGGAGGCCGATTTCAGTATTTAAAAACCTAATGTGTATCCTGAGAGCCACCAAAACATGGCAGGACAGTAACACAAAACTGTGGTGTCTCTACACCTCTGTAGATGTCTTCTGAGAAATCTGTGTATGCAGCCAAGACAGAAACAGTGTTCTGCAGGGAGATTTTTTTGATGGTGTGAACTACAGTGAGGGAATTTCTTTCCAAGCGGAACAGTGCACCACCACATTTGAATTACCTCCCTCTTCTCCACCAGGGTACATCTCCTGCACTAGACAACTCTAAGTCTGGCACAGCTGTACGAATTTGAAAGGTGCAAAGAGCACTCCTGATCCAGCTGCCAGCTTCCCCAAAACCGAGTTTTGCTGGGATTTTCCCAGGCAAGGCCAGGGCTCAGAATGCATGATGCTCCTCCAGAGATCCTCCCTCTCCTTCTCTTAAAGAATGGCTATATGACTCGAGATGGGCTGAAGTAAAGAAGATTAACAAAAAAGGGCAAAGAGACTTTAAACACACATAAAACAATGGCTGAGACCTTCTTAATACATTAGATATGTGAATAAAAATTCACATGTGTGAATTTGATGTGAAAAGAGTGCAGAAGTATTACTAACAATTTAATTGTTCCATGTTGCTTGTAAGTACATGTAAGAAGGATGTTCAGAGTCCCAGCCCTTGGGAAGCAATCAGTAACTTACAACATTTTGAAAAAAGTTAATCGTGTCTACCAGCTGTAGGTTAAAAGCTTTGGCCTCAGCTCTTACTGCAGAATTGTTGTGTAGCCACATACAGCATTCTTAAGTTCAGAGTAAATGAATTCTTTGGTATATCTTTACATTTCTTCAAAGATACACTAGTAAACAGAGCTTCACAGTAGTGTTGATTTTAGATAGGTTGCAGATTATCCGTTTATTTGTATGGCCATGAATTCTCATTTCATTCAAGGGGTTTATTTTATCCAATGCCCTTCATCTACTTCGTTCATGTTGAGTTCTGTATTACTGTACAAGTCAGCCTGTTCTTGGGCTAGTCAGAATATAAGGAGATAATCTGCACTGGTGAATTCCAGAACTTAGATTTTCATAATTTTATCTAAACCATCACAAAACATGCATATTTTCAAAATTTGTTAACCAATATCCTGAGAATAAAAAAAAATCCTAAAATTTAGAATCTTTTTTTCTTTACTTTATGCTCACAATTCACTTTTACTTGAATTAATTTATAAACTGTATTCACTAGATCCTTCTTGCAGAGCCATCAGTGCCTCTTCATAAAATAACTCCTTTTGAAAACCTTCACCTCTCAAACACCTTCCTTATCTCTCTTGGCTGAAATAAGGAGATACAAATTCCTCCTCAGCCCCGCTATTCGGAGTACTTTGCATTTAGGACAGCATGGAGTCAGGATGTGGGTTTGGGTACCCGGCTCCTTTACTCTGGGTAGTTTGCCTCCATAGTAGAGCAGCCTCAGAAAATGCTCATGGCTCCAGAATAACAAGAAATGGGAAAAAATCCTTTCAGTGAAGAAGAACTGTGGTGCAGGGAGAGTCAAGTTGTCAGTTTAACATGAACAACTCAAATGCATGGCATTGCCCCCATTCCTAATAAGTACTTTTACTGAGAGAACTTGTATTGTCCCACAGATCCCTGTAAGGCAGATCATTACATCTTTCTGCCAATGTAATGTAGTAAGATTAGATGGAATGATTACAAGAATTTGGTTTGCAGAAAGAAAATTAGTTTTCTATCACATGCTGCCACTAATGATGCATTTGACTGTGTTCAGCAGCTCCCAGGCCACATTTATAGACAAAGAATTTAGGAAAGTAATGCAGCCTTCCCCCTCCCTCATGCAGCTCCTGGTTAGGCTGCTGTGCCTTTCATTTAAGTTTGGGGTTTTTTTTAAATCTCCTGCCTTTACAAACCCCTTGAGGCACATGTTCTCAAAAGGGAGAACCACTCAAATATAGTTTACATTACCCCACAGAACACTATAAAGAGGCAAGAAAATCGTCAAGCAAGGTGACAAGATTCACACCAAAAATCATTTTGTAAACTCTCAGAGATGTCACAACAAACCCAGAGGAGAAATTTTACTTCCTCGGCAGCTAATAATGGAGAAGGTGACAGGAGAGCAGAAAGAGAAAACGAAGACTCCCACATGCACTTGGGATGCTTTTCAGATCCTCAGCTTTGTCTATACTTAGGTTGCTAGATGATTTTTGATCACCAGTCTCTCTTGCCAGTGCAACTGTTCACTTCAATTCTGCTTGCTCCTTGATGGGCTGGGTACACTTTCACAGATGCTATCATCACACTTGAACTGCAGTGATCATGTTGAAATTGTGCTGTTACTACACTACACTTCAGGCCAGCTCTTCTACACTGAGACATCCATGGTGTAACTGCCTGAAATCAAGCCTAGAGACTCCTGGCTTAAAATGTTTCTTAAATGTTTCCTCGTAAGGAGTGATTAGTCCCAAGATCTAATGAGTGGAAACGTGATGGAAAGGATAAGTGCCCAAAAAAGTGGAAATTAGGGTATGGACAGACAATTGCAAACTACAGTTAGCACAGCTCAGCAATTTCCCTACTTACAAGCTGACTTGCATTAATGGATCACAGCACACTTCTGATTCACTACTACTGTAAAGAAAAGTATTTTAACCAAGTTGCTATTTAGAATCATGATATTCTAATATGGAATACTTCTTACCTTGGAATTACAGTTAGAAACACACACACAAGCAATGAGCAGCAATTCCTTGAGCTGTGAAAGCTCAGTTATTTGCCTCTGCCTGTTATCTACATTTCTACACCATTTGTTGCAACCAGTGCTGGACCATTATTGCCGCTATCCTAAAAGCACTGACAGCTCTCCTATGCACTTTACACAAATAGACAGTAATGTGATATCAGGTGTCCAGCTCTGAGTTGGCATCCACAGCAGTCACTGAGGTTAGATCCACAGCAGTTCCTGCTTGATGAGTCTAAGGAGCACAGTCCTGTGTCTGTTCTCAGACTGTTCCAGACCTATTTATCCCCCAGGACCAACCAAAGCCTTCTCCCTCCTTGTGCACCAAATTCCCTTTGCAAAGAAAATCCAGGTGCGTGAGGGGACTGAGCCTTCTGGAACACAAATATGGCCAGCAGTATCTTGAAAGAAAGCTAGGCAATGTATTCAGGGTTTTGAGGTTTTTTAATAAATATGAGCAACTGCCAGCTCAGGATGAAAATTAACACACTGAATAATAGAATGGTCTAGGATGGAAGGGATCTTGAAGACCCTGTCATTCCAACACCCTGGTCACACAGAAAAGCAGGGATGCTTTTCTCTAGATCAGAATGCTCAGAGTCCCATCCAGCCTGGCCTTGAACACTTCCAGGGATGAGGCATCCACAACTTCTCTGGGCAGCGTCTTCCAGTGTCTCACCACCCTCACAACAAAGAATTTATTCCTAATACCTAATCTAAACCTGCTCTTTTTCAGTTTGAAGCTGTTCCCCCCTTGTCTTGTCACTACACACCCTTGTAGAAAGTCCCTCTCCATCTTTCCTCTAGGTTCTTCAAGGTGCTGGAAGGCCATATTTACTTTTTTTCAAAACCTTTTGTCCACTCTTCTCTCAGGATAATTTTCCATAGGTCAGAGTTTAACCAATTGATCACACTTTTACCACACTTTGAAACACAGATGCTATTGTCCAGAGACATTTTAGAAACATATTCTTAACATAGTTGTATGAGAAGTTTCTTCATAGCAATTCAAAAATTTACAGCAGCTTGAAATCATGTTTCAGCTCCAGAATTTATAGCCTGTGGACAGTGGCAGGACAGCCTCTTTCATTTTGCTCTCACTTGCTGTTTATCCTTCCATGTTTTCATATGCTGGTCTCTCCCCTGAATTTTTGCTATAATGCAAAAGACTCTTCTCAGAAGCTCATGATTCTGCACAAACTATCAAATGTTCACTGGCACCAGAAAAAAGTTATTGGGGATCCTGTTGAGGATCCCCTGTGTGAAAACTCACCCTGACTGAGTCAAAGAGCTATCCTGTCTTGATTTGGACTGAAACTACCAAATTCTGAATCATAGCAAAGGCTTATGGTTATTGATGCTACACTGGGAAACATCAAAGGGCCAGGAAAATTAGCAAATGAGGCAGATACTCTACAACACAACAGAAGACAAACAGTGTGAGCTAAACAACATACACTGAGTCAGGTTCTCATAAATGTTTTCCTCATTTTAAAATCAGAATTGCTGCTGCCTTTTTAACCATATGAAAGTTTTAGGGGCATGATGCTCTTTGACACTTAATGGGAAGCCAAGTCTTTTTTTAGCTCAGATAAGAGTGACACTGCTGTGCAACCACTTTGTGGCCCATGTGAAAGCACTAAGCAAGGCACAGAGAAATCAGCCTTCCCACTTTTTGCACACCATTCTCATCAACAAAAGCATCTGGAGCTAGTCTGGAACTAAAATATGCTAATAGGGAGATCACACCACCTATATAGCACTAACTAAGTAGCTCTGTGTCACATTTGTTTCAGAGCTGACAAAAAGAAGTCCCAGAAAAAGAAAAAAAAATGACAACCATTAAAAAAAAAATAAATAAACACACCCAAAAAACCAAACCCCACAAAACTACCCCCACATTTAAATTGCTCCTCCCTCAGCCTTAGTTATCAGCCTCCACCTTGTCAGTGGTGCATTACAACTGCTTAGTAGAGTAGATCCCCAAAGAGATTTTGCTTAAAACAGCAGGATTGAGATGGAGGTGGGGCATTTGCTTTGGTTTTTTTCTTTCACTGAGGCCTAAGCCAATTTACAGCATGGTCACACAAAGATGCATTGCAACAGCTTCACTAAGGGCAAACCCTCCCTGACCAGTCTGGCAGCTGCTTATGATGGGGTGGTGACAACAGATGACAAGATGTCAGATGGCATCTGCCTAGACTTCTGAAAGGCCTTTACATCCACACACAACATCCTTATCTCCAAACTGAGGAGACATGGATTTTGAAGATAGAATATGTATTTGATAAGGAATTGGCTGGATGGGTGCAGACAGAGAGTTGTGGTCGATGGCTCTGTGTTGAGGTGGAGGACAGTGACAAAGTGGTGTCCCTCAGGGCTTTGTCTGGGGACTGGTGCTCTTAAATACCTTTTTCAATGAAGAGCTGGAGCACCTTCTGTATGGGGGCAGGCTGAGAGACCTGTTCAGCCTGCATAAGGGGAAGGCTCCAGGATGACCTTGCAGCACACTTCCAGCACCTAAAGGGAGGCTACAAAAGAAAATATAGAGCAAAGGGACTTTTGAGAGAGACATAGGACAAGGGGGAATGGCTTTAACCTGAAAGAGGAAAGGTTTGGATCAGTTATTAGAAGGAAATTATTTTCCATGAGGGTAGGGAGGCATTGTAACGATTTGCCCAGAGAAGCTGTGGATGCCTCATCCCTGGCAGTGTTCAAGGCCAGGTTGGATGGGACTCTGAGAAACCTGGTCTAGTGAAAGCTGTCCCTGCCTATGACACAGGGTTGGAACTGTATGATCTCTGTGGTCCCTTCCAATAATTTACAAGGAATTGTATCACATTTTCTAGAGATAAATACAAAGCAGTTTATTCTTTTTCAGGACAGCCAATATGAGGTAGCCTGATATAACAAGACTACCCAGGCTAGTTTTCCAGGACTGCAAGTAGTAACTTTGACTGTTAAAGACAAAGAGCCTGTATGTTAATGAAAGCAAAAAATACTGCCTTGCATCCTGTAGTGAATTCCTGCATTGCTCAGTCTTGGAATGAAGATTACAGACCATGTGGTTTGAACTGAAAGGTATAAGATTGAGCACCCTCATAACCAATACTTAGTATTTAGTGGCCCTGAGCACTAACTCCAGGAGCTGTTTCCAAGTGCACCTTAGTGATGACACCCTGAAGTTCTTGCAGGGGTCAGGTGTGGGTGTGTACCTGAGTATGGAAAGGGGATGCGTGGGGTGTATTTTCCAGCCCCTCACGTATCCATACACCACATGTTTGAGAAGTAGAGCCTGAATAGTAACCAAAGGCTTGGTATATTCAGTGGAGAATAAAGGCTACATGTTCAAATAGACACTAACGTGAGTGGGTTGGTCAAATTTTCCCTACAGTTGTTTTATTCTGGGAGCCTCACAATGGAGAAAAGAATTCTTTTGATATTCACATTTCAAAGAGCACACTTTTGTGAATATTTTCAATAGAAGATGATAGCAGTACTGATTTATATAGACTGTATAAACCAACACATGCATATGCACAAACATACATGCACAGCATATACATATGTATATGTAGAACTATCTGTAACAGAAGAGGAGATCCTTTCATTTTGCCTTTTGTGCTGCTCACTCCAGGAATCTACCCTTGATCTTGGCAGAACTGATAGTTTATAATGAATACTTCTCCAGCTTTCATGGCTGGCATCAAGGAAACACCTGGGAGTAAGATTTGTTCGCAGTGGTTTTGTACATTTCCTTTTTAAACATAGTTACTGTTCTGTTTGCCTCTAATAAACATTTTTATTGTGTTTAAATATTTTATTGGTTTGGGAAAAACCAAAACAAATGAAAACAAATAAGTAAACAAGAGGGACTGCTGTGTTTCTGCAAGTGGAAAGAGATACTGAGAGGGTAAAGAAGGCCAAAGTCAGGAGATGTGCCATTGACTGTACTGCAGATTAGCTTCACCTGACATTTATCAGTGCCTCATTTTCCCTTTTGCTGCCTACATAGAAAGAGAGGTATAGGAAAATAGGATCTTTCTCAGGAAAACCTTGACTTCTATTTAAAGTGCTTGAATGGTCCTCAGAATCATGGCATTTAGTTCATATTGTATTCATCTCAACAACAACACTGTGACATTCTAAATGCAATATTCTCACCTAACAAAAAGGAATTGATGCATTAAGAGGCCAAATCATCTACAGAGGGTGACACAAGAAATTTCTGGCAAAGCTCTAAGAATCTGACATAGAAGATTTGAAGTACAGCCTATTTTTTTTGCATCAGTTTAATGCAACTGATATTAATCGCAGAAATAATATTTCAAGCAGGATAAAATGCCAGATGTACAGCAGAGTAAACAGAATATATGAAGTAGAGATTTAGAGACACAATACCCCATTCATTCTATTTTAAGGAAACAAGTCAGCACAGTCAGATAACATTCACATTCTACATTGATGTGGTCAGACTTCCTTTGTCATTATGACATTCCTTACTCCTCCTTTTCTGTGCAATTTTCTGCTTGAGGTTTGAAACATCCTTGACTCTAGGTAGTAGACTCAAAACTGCCTATTCTGAGATTTGAATTATTTCCAGAAACTACTTCGGTTCTAAGCAAGTTATAGAGATTAGAAATAGAGGTGCTGAAAAGGTGTGATGTGTTTAAGGGGATCTCTTTTCAAAGGTTTTGACTAGCACTGTAAACTGAACAGGGAAAAACCCCAAAATTGAAGAATGAGATATCTCAGAAAACCAAGAACATCTGCTGTGTTATTCAATTTAAATAGCAAACTTACAACCTAAAGGCACACATGCAAGAAATACTATCAGTGAACAGAGTCCTATTCCATCACCTCTTTGATAAAGTTTTGGAGCAGAAACCAGTGAAGAGTCAGTCCTTTTCCCACATACAGGTCAGCAGGAAGAGGCTATTTCAAGGACTCTGAAATGCTTACATGAGAGCCCTAGTACTTATGTAGGTAGTTTAAGAAAGCAGCTGTAAATCTCAATATTCCCCCATACTCTACTGCTCCAGCTGAGTGTGGAGAGGAATAGCACTCGGTGGGATATTTTTCCTCCCTGTGATACTCTGCATTTTATTCTAGCCCATCTCTGGAAAGAAGCTTCGCTGGAAGTTCAATCAATTCCACAGCTTCAAATGTGTTTCAAAACCAGCACACATGAAAAAGGGAATAAAGGGGAGCTTCTAATTCTGTATCTTTATGAATACTTATGAAAATATGTAGATCAAAGCCTCTTCCTCTGCAAGTAAATTTCAAGCCTCCTGTAGGACTCAAAGAAAACGTATTAGAACTCATTTTATATTTCAGCTAGCATAGAGCATGTATTCTGGCAATAGGCTTTTTCCTAATTTGCAGGGAACTGCTTCAGAAATGGAGCAACAGCCGAAAACAGGCCTGTCTTCTGCTTCCCTTTCCAGGGATATAACTAGAATGGAAGCCACCTGTGTCATTACCTTCACAAACAGCTCTAGCCTACCTTACACACGTGAAAAGTACATCTAAAGAGAGAAATGACCCCAGGTTAGACATATAATCCTGAGCTCTCCCTACTGAAACAAGCATCAGCCAAAAGCCCAAAGCCCTTTTGACTCCAGAGTGATAGCTCAAGCTGAACACTTGCTCCAACAACTTCAATTCACAACTCTTCCCAACCACTGCCATTTCTCCTGGAGGAGCAAATCCATTGTTAAGGGCCAGGGCACAATGGAGAAGTTCCACTTTCAGTACTGGGCTGCACAAAGGAGCTGTGCACACAAATACTTCTAACCTGAGGTTCTCCTCCCAAACCCAGAGCTGCCCAGAACACAAGCAGCCGTGTTAGCTAGCGCAGCTTTGCTACCATGGCCATTCTCCTGAGGGGAGCTCCTCAGCAGGGCCCCCACACCATCCTTGAGCTTTCCTACTCCCACGCTGGTTAAGAAATTTGGGAGCAAAAGGAGTTATGTGTACAATGTTTGCTCTGCATATAGGAAAGAGGTGCAGTGGCTGCTGAGATTTGAGCTTTAGGGTGAAGGTCTATTTCCAGAGACAGAAGCGGTGCCCCAACTTGACAACCAGGAGAGAAACACACACACAAAAATAAATAAAATAAAATAAAATAAAA
>VZDJ01007753.1:2588208-2630869 GCA_008694505.1 Cyanoderma ruficeps
AATTTTGAAAATTATTTATTGGATGTTTGCGAGAAGAAAGAAGGAATTGAAGATGAAAGAAGGCAATTAACTGAGGCTGAAGGAACTTCCCCTGCTTAGATGGAGGGCAATATCTGCTGGTTGGAAGAAGTTCGTTTTGACAAACACCTGCACCCATTAAACGTAACAACAGAACACTGAATTCTGTTGAACACCTCCCAGCTTCAAAAACCTGCCCAGGTCCCTGGAAAAATGACCGATGATAGCAGGTTTGTGTAGGCACAAAAACTAGTGCATCTCTTATTATGTCTACTCAAATATCAAACCCCAAAAATTACAATAAATAGCCAGGAATTTCACAAAACTCAAACCAGGGTAAAAGCATTCTTTGAAATTTGGAGCACATCAATCCATTTTTTTCCACATTCACGTCTGAGAAAAGAGAAATAACTAAGTGGGATCTTAAGAGAAAGAGAGTCACTTCCCAGCTCTACCACAGACCTGACGCGCTACTTAAACAAGTCATTTTTGACTTTGAGTCTTTGTTCCCCAGCAGGAAAATCCAGACAGCAATTAATATATTCTGTTCTTCTGCTCATTTGCATTGGTTGCAAATGCTGAAGGGCAGGGGCCATCACTTGTTATGGATCAATGCAATGTCTAATACAATAGAGATCTGAACCTAGCAGGCCCTTTAAGGGTTACCTCATGTTTGAAGTACATTCCAAAATATACTAAACATGTCTCCAAGAGCTTATTACAGTGAAAGCTACACAAAGATGCATGATCACTGAGTGCAATTGAGTGTCAGAAATGAAGGGGTCAGGAAAAGTATCTCTAGATAATTGCCTGTCTTCCCTCCTTCCCTACACACATTACCAACAATACACCGTGGTGGAGATAGAAGGGGAAATAAAGGCTACATCTGTCTTTGGTGAATAAATAATAGCCAAAAGCTACTAAGAAATCTCAGTTCTTCTGCCCTAAATTGTCTACAAAAAGTTTCCACAAATTGGCATTAATGAAGAACAATCTTCTTGCTTTTTGTGAGAGGACGAGCCACCTTTTCTAAGAGAGAAATACACCACAATCTGGAAATCCTATTAATAACATTAGAGTCCTGAACTTTAATGTATTAATGAATGGACGTGCACCCATGCTGTAATCATGGATTTCAGCATTGCCTTTGATGCTTCATTGGTCACAAAGCTCTTACAAAATGTTTGAAGTGTCTGGCTGTGTAATAATGATTTATAATTCTCTTGAACCAAAGCAAAATTTCCTAGCAAAAATCATTTTTGAAATAAAAAATAAATTGTGACTGGAGGGTCTGGGTTTGTTTCAAAAAGAGATCACCCACAAGCAGCAAATTATTTAAAAAGCCACTGGTTCTAGTGTTTTGAGATAGGGAGCGTACAACTCAGAATTTCAAAGTAGTGTTAATTAAGATCAGTTTATTAAAATGTCAATCTTTTTAACCAAAAATTCTCTACCATGAACACGAGCTGCAAGTTCCCTTATGTTCAGCTTTTCATGAAGAAAATCATTTTCCCTCATACTATAGATGCAGCTTTATCTTTTTTCCCCTCCTCTTGCTTTTTTCTCCCATCTCTTGTTGGGGTTTTCTTATAGAATAAATAGTCTTTGTATGATAGTTAGATTGCTGCTCCCCCCTTCCCTCTGCACTATCAGGAAGGTCTCTGAGTGACTTACATTAAAACAGCTGAAAAAAAACCCTTAAAAAATAATCTTAAAAATTTCATGACATTTCTTTCTTCTTTTGCAGTTCAGTCCAAGACTCACCCGAGTCAATGAAAAGAAGAGTTTTACTTCAGAAAAATGTGGATCAGGGACATATTTGAAGTTAATTGCATTGCTTTATTATCATGAGTGCTTCGATTCCAAGACTCTGTTCTGAAAAAAGTGCAAGGAGAAGGGCTGAACAAGAATTAATCTGACAAGAATAACCAGGAACTGTACGTCTTTACCATTAAAAACCAGATCTTTTTGGAAAAAAAAAAATGAGAACCACACAATATTTAAAAAAAAAAAAAGTAGATCTGCAAATGAAAAAGGAATGGACATGGTACAACTGGAGACATCACCTTTTTCCTCTCAGAAACTTGGAATGCTAACTGGGAAGGAAGAGCAAACAGGGCAGTCTCACTCTAGACCAAGATAACCCTGGAAATCAAAATGCATTGAATTCTCAAATTAATAATACTACCCTTTTCACCACATTTGGAGAGAGGAAGGATTCTGTCCTAAGTTTCAGACTGATCTTAGGCTTAGACATTAATTCAATTGTGTTTCTTAAAATTATCCTCAATCACACATACCTCAAACTGGAAAAAACTACCTGGAATTTTAATTATAAATTCCTTCACTGTTCCTTAAAGTTGTGGGCTTGTGTTTTTAATATCTATGATAAGCATTAGGGTTGCTTTCTTAATCTTTGCAAAGAATTCCTATTTTTTTTTAAATTTATTTAAAACGAGGATGTATTTCTGAAGGAGATACTGCAAAGCAGAGACAACAAGCAGTGCTTCTACAC
Source organism: Cyanoderma ruficeps (assembly GCA_008694505.1). Taxonomy (NCBI): domain Eukaryota; kingdom Metazoa; phylum Chordata; class Aves; order Passeriformes; family Timaliidae; genus Cyanoderma; species Cyanoderma ruficeps. The sequence goes on from VZDJ01007753.1 coordinate 2,590,742, forward strand.
ATGTTTGCAGATTGAGGACTAAATGAGCTCCAGAAATCCAAGTAGAATATCAGGAGATTATCTGTGGCACAGCACAGCTAAAGGGATCCCTATTCCCTGTCACTGTGAACAAGAGTGTTATACTTTCTGTCTTAACTTGACTATAAATTTTTGGAAAAGTGTGCTAGCATGTAAAAAAAATGATACCAGGAAGAAAACATTTCTTAAGGTCTCACTTAGTGGAGACAGAAGGAAAACAGCCTTGCTCCTTTCCAGGACTCAGGATTATCACCCATGTGGGAGAAATACACTTGGTATAAACAGAGAAAACATCATCCTCTTATTCACTTTTGTCTTTTCTCCCTTGACTCTTTGCCTCAAGAAACAGATGAAAAAACAGGATCTCACTGCTTAGTCATATGTTTATTTCCACCCCCTCCATCACCTACTCTTTCCACTTGTTCCTGTTATTAGCACAAACCCTTAACCTGTCACAGAGTTCCCTTGTGGGGACCGTACAAATTCATTAGAACCACAGGCTGACACTTGTCAACTCCTCTTCCTATTATAAAATAGCACATGATACTTGGTGCTGGCAAGGGGCACCTTGCTGTTGATCTTGGCAGAGCCCCCATTCTCATGAACCAGAAGTGTGCTACAACTTACTAAATTATTTTCTGCAATACAATGGGGTTTTCCATTTTTTTCATCTGCAAATACAATTTTTTCACAGTTTGTGGAAAAGTAAACTCCGACACACCTGCAACCCTCTATAGCACAAATCACTGACTTGTGTCCCTCAGAAAAAAACCCAATAATAATCAGCAAGGTGAGCCATAACACCTCTTTAAGCTTTTTCACCCAAAGGAATAGAAAGATTTAATGAAATCATAGCCAGACCTATCCTGTCAATCAGTAGAATAGTGACTGATCCCACACTCTCTTAACCTCCCAAGTTCTGATGTACAATTTGATACAGCAAACATCTTCCCAGTAAACCCTGCATACGTCAAGCCTTAAAGCAGGATATTAATATAACTTCTGGGGGAAGCTATGAAAGGCTATTTCTGGACAAATTAAGAAATCCTTTTAAGGAGTAAGGGAATAGACACACTCAGTGCTAATATATTGGTTCAAACAGATTATAAAATTGTTTCCTGGTACTTCTACAATTATTTTTTCAACTATTGTTTTCAACAAATCAAATTTGAGTGGAGGCCCCTCCTCAAAATGATTTCTCTTGTTTATTTATACACAATGTTTAATATCTTCTATATAGTTATATAAAATATTATTATATTTAGTACAGAAATATATAATTTTATATTATATTATGCATATGTATATAATATTTAAATTATCTATTAAACATTGGGCATGCTTATGTACATGTTTACCTAGTTACAATGTCATGGAGCAAAGCAGACTAAAGATGCTTATACCAAGTTCAGTCAGGACCTTAATACATCCTGGTTTTGTCTAGAGGCAGATGCATTTAAAAAGTATTCCCAATGTCTTCATAACCTCATCCCCATTGGTCTTAACTGATCTTTACTTCTTGTACATTTATGTAAAGTTGTTGTTGCTGTACTAATGTTCCATACGGATTAAAATGTGCTTCTTTTGTATTTGTAGCAGATTTATTAAGGTGCAATAACTGTTTCCACACCAATTTCTGGCTTTAATCATGGATAAGCATCACAGCACAAGCTTCTACTCTGCTTTCCATGAAAGAACAAGAGCTCTGGTAATCAGTGGTTGATGCAAGGGAATTGATATATGACAGAAGTCCCCAGGGAAACAGTCTTGGATCCATCACTGCAAGGAAATACGATTCTCATTGCTATCCTGTCATGTAAGGAAAATGATATCCCAGATCATAAGTTGTTTAACTACCTCATCTTCTGACAGGCTGTGCTGGTTTTCTCTTGTAGAAGGAAGAATTCCCCTTCCAGCTGATTTCTACCAGGTTCCCCTGTTTGCTTGGACATAGAAAGAACTCAGTGTAAAGTAAACACATTTTCCAAATCTGGTAACTTACCTTCCACTCACTAAAGTCAAAGGGGTTCCTGCCCAGGAGATATTAATTCTTTTCACTTTGAGGCTATACTATTCTTGCACACAGTCCAAGGAGGTTTTTTTTTATTGCAAGAACGCAGCAATGCCTGGCAAAATGCCTTATCAATTCACACTCCAAACCAAAACAAAACACATGAGCTGAAGTAATGAGTCACCATTTGCAAAATACGAACAACCTCTAAGTACATTGCCTAAAGTTGTTTCTGAAGACAAAAAAAAANNNNCAACAACAACAACAACAAAACACAAAAAAACAGCCAAAAAAATACACTAAAATCTGCAGAAGACAAATGATGCAACATGTCTCATCCTCACATTATGAGGGGGAAAAAAACCCCAAACCAAACAAACCACATCAAAATCTAACAAAATCTAACATTCTAAAACTAAGTTTTCTGGTACTCTTTGCTGCCACTAAAGGTACAAAACTTCATTGCTTATCTTCCCGAAGATTTCTTCATAATAAAATATGTTTTTGTTAGCTGTACCTACCTTATAGTCAATATTCCTTCTGAAAAAAAATTTAATAACAGCTATGAAAATTTAGTGATTTACTGAGATATATTAATAGTCCAAAGCTATCTCTCTGCAACTACCTGCAAGAGACTTTATTTCCATTTGAAATGCCAGAAACCTCCTGCCAGTCTAATAGTTGAGGAGCCTCTTTTCCAAAATTAGGGCAGAGCACAATCAGATAATTTGTTATTTAGAAAATAAAACATACTTAATAAATCCAGACTTGAAATACTTGCTTCAGTGTTCCAATTTATCAATATTTTAACATTACAAGGGGTTTACATGACCATAATCTTGGTGTAAACATAAAGTTTTAAGTATCACTAATTTTCCTTAGTATTTCTGTATATTTAAAAATATTTATGTGAATTTTATATATTCATATACATTTATATGTATAAATATAATAATTTTATACATGTATACATAAATGTGTAGTATTTATATGTAATCAATATTATATATATATTTATGTGCATATAAGTATGTATACACACATCATTCATATGTTGGCCAAATAGAAAGAAAATGCAGCATCCATGTCCCTTCTGGTCCTGGTTCAGGCCTGACAACAGGTTTTAATCAAACCAATTAATATCAGAATAAAGGCAAGAGGAGATGGCTTCAAGTTGTGCCAGGGGTGGTTCAAGTTGGACAGGTTTTAATCAAACTATTAATATCTGAATAAAGGCAAGAGGAGATAGCTTCAAGTTGTGCCAAGGGAGGTTCAGATTGGACGTCAGGAAGAACCTCTTCACCAAAAAGGAGGTTAAACACTGGAATGTCCTTAGAAGGTGGTGGGATCATCATCCCTGGAAGCATTCAAGAAACAGCTGAAGGCGGCATCTAGTGCCATGGCCTAGTGGAGCTGGTGGTGCTCAGCCAGAGGTTGTACTCCACGATCTTGGAGGTCTTTTCCAACCCTTTCCCTTTTCTAATGATTTTGTGATTCCAAGACCACTATAGTGGAGATATCCCTAATTCCAGTAAAGTACAGCACTGCCATGGTAATCTAAGAACATTTGTGGAGGTATGAAAGAACAAACCCAAATGAAATCCTACTTTCATAGGTGTCTCCCTTTCCTCATCAAACATCAATAAATGCAAAACCAGCCCACAGATTTAAACACAAATCTTTTTCCCACAAATTTTCCAGTCAATTCAACAGGTTTTCCACAAGCAGAGCTATGCTGCCTAAATAAAACAGAGATGAAGTGGAGGTGCCTTCAAGGTGCTGAAGTTTTGAAGCCACATATCACTTGTTTGAGGACCATTAACCAAGCAAGAAGAGGCACAGCAAGCAGGATATACTTATCTGAGAAGTGTAATGCAATTGTTTTTTGGTCAATAGTCTCTGACCCCAGTTTCCTCATTCCCCTTTAGCTTTCCAGATTCTATCCCTTTCCATACTGCCTTTTTCTCTTCTAGAACCCCTGAGTGCTAATGAGCCTTTTTCAACCCTCTTTTTTACCTTGTATTTTTACCTTTTTTATCTCTTTGCAGTTGTTTATCTGCTTCAGCAGCTGCAGTCCAGATTAAACAGCTGGACTGCAAGAGCTGGGCCCTGATTCCTTGATATGCAGGCAATTGAAGCCACAGGTGCAGGGAAGCTTACAGCTGGAGTTGCAGGCAGGGCACGACAAGTCCAAGCCTTTAGTATTAAATGGTCTAGAATTTTAAAGGGATCTAGACACCAACATCATGAAATTAGCTTCTTGTACACAGCAGCTTTCACAATGGTTTGTATGGTACAGTTAACTTCAAGAATTACAATGAAATAGCACAATGAAAATTCATGTTTCTGACTTCTAAACCATCTTCCTTTATCCACCAAGGGTCCACTGTCTCCGGTCTCTGACATCTTAATGGTGTTGGAAGTTGAGCAAAATCAAAAGCCTCATTCTGTGACTGCATATTAAATCAGCACTTCTCAGGATTATCTGGTTCTCAGCGTTAGTGGAGAACAATGTCATGTTGCAGATTTACACCATTTCAAGAGCTTTTGATTTAATAGAAAAAAAGGGAGATTTGTTGCATAACTACGACAGTGAAGAGAGAGCTATGAAATTCAAGTATGGGGCCAAAATCAATCCCAGGCACAAACTTTGAATGATTGAGATACTTCACTCACAAGTCCATCCACAGCTAGCATCAATATATTATTGAATGTCAAACTAAGGACACACTAGACAAACCCAGTTTCTTTGTGCATCTCTGAAAAATGAAAATTTATTTCCCTTTCAAAACAGATACTCTGAGTTATAGACCCTTAATATTCCTTTAACACTCAGAGATTCCCAGGTAGAATACATTGGCCTTACATAAGTCAAAGTATTATTCTATTATATACCCATTTAACACCTAGTTAAACATTACTTAACCCACTGGCATGAACCCAATACATCCCCATTAAGTTAAATATTGCTAGTGCACCATTGTTTAAATTAAGCACTAGTCTAAGCAGCAGTAAATGTCATTCCCCGTCATTAGGGTAAATTGGTTCCCTGGGCAACATACCGGGAATGCAGGTGTCCTGATTACACGGGTCCTCATTAAACACAGTACACCATTTCTTCAAAAATGGAACTCGAGCTGATTGTGACAAAAAGCCCCTGCTCCTCCTTTTTGCAGGGAGGGAGGATGCACAAACACAGCCACCAGAACGTGCATGCGCCCACCTCCCTGCAGCAACTCCCAGATCCCCCGGCAAAACAGCGTTTGCCAGTTGTATCCTGGTTTAGGCGCAGGCCCTGAGCACAGAAGGAGCTCTGCCCAGATAGGGATCTACGAGAGAACAAGGCACTATTGAAGCCAGGCATCGTCCTGCAGACAGCTCTTTATGTGACTGAAACCTTGAAGCAGATAAGGCTCTGCACAGATGGAAGTACTGCTCCTATAGTAAATTGCGGGACCAGAGCTTTAGATGATAATCACTTCTTATTTATCAAGGATTGTGTCTTCTGTGACGACCCTAGTATACCTCAGGGGGCTAAATAATAATGAGATACACCATGTCTCACACACCTGAAGTATTGCAGATCAGCTATGATAACACATTCAGGTTCTTATGGAATTTTTCAGTTACTAATATGACCAAATAGCCTAAAGTGTATTAGCTTAATAACCATAAAACCCCCGCAGATTTACAAAAATGTGCTACTTTTCTATTTAAAAGAAACAGAGGCTTTGAAATACTAACTTAAGCATTTTTATTTCTGTTCAATAGGGGATTCATGCACTGGAAGAGTTAAGAAGTGATGGTAGTGCTGAGAGTCATATGAACTGCTCCTGTTAGCAACTCCTTTATGGAGCTGAAAGACAGCTGGTGATCCTTGCCTTGGGGTTAGCAATTCAATATCTATTTCAGGGGTTTCTTTCTCGACAATGTGAACCCTATACATCATTTACATAATGCAACACACTTGCATTCTTCTGCTGGGCTTCAGAATTTAGATTAGTAACAGAAACATCAGTTGCCCTGGTTAAACAATATAGATGTCATCCATTAAAATATTAGTTTTACTCATTGTCCCACTGCAACCTTTTAAATAGAACATTTTCAGCCTGGAGATGCAGTTCCTTCCACACAGACCTTTCTAATAAAATTATATATAGACTGAATGACATAGAGGTTTATTGATTCTACCTTCTATTGGTAATGAAAAACAAAGCTATTCATTCTATGAAACCTACAGCAAAGCAAGAACATTATGATTTTCAAATGGGGCTGTGCAATAAATGTTGAAGATTCATATGTTAAGAATCAACTGCAGAAACTGAAATGAAAAAGGGGACCATACAGAGAATGAAAGCATTTAACAGGAATAAAGCATCACACAAGCACAGACTCTCTAGCTGTGTGAATGTGTGCACATGCACAGAGGAGGAGACTAGAAAAGCTTCTTCATTTGTCATTCCTGAGGCCCACAGAGCAGCAAGAATCATCTGAGACAGCAAAGAGATGCTCTACTCCAACTCTGTTTCTCTTAGCCGGCAAGGCCAATAGGCAGCATATTTTTGACAAAAATGTGGTCAAACTTACTTAAGAATCTAACTGTAGTCTTGTATAGAGAGATTCTGAAGGTGACTGCTATGAGTAGCTTTGGATGAATTCCACCCTACTTTGAGCAGATACATGCAAGTCATTCTGCTCAACTCCTAACACTGCTGGAGCTCCACCAAACCTATGCACCAAAACCATAGAAAAAATGGAAATGTTCCCTTGTTTCGGATTTTTTTTCAAGCCTGAAAAAATCATTGTTTCTTTATGAAAAGATTTGCCAGGAGACACATGAGCAACACACACACAAGTTTTGGGTATGTCAAGACTGAGTAGGGAGTGACAAGTGGGTGCTACTACAAAAGATCTTAAAGGTTTTGCCAGTGTCTGAATGTGCAGGTGGATAGATGTTGGAGGAAATTCCATCTCCCCAGATGTTCAGAAATTCTGCTATGAATTTTAATATATTATCAATGGAATTGGGCACTGCCAAACACAAACATTTAGAAAGCTCAAGCCAGACCATTATCAAATTGTGACATTGAAATAGAAACTGTGATATTTGAAATATACTCAATATGCATTTCTCGTACTGACTCCTTCATTTCTAAGACTTACATCATGTTCAGATCTCATTCTGAGATATTCACAGGCAACAACAAAAAATGAAAAAAAGAGAGAAGCAGGGAGGGGTGAAAAGAAAGCATCTTACCTTCAGGATTAGAGAACTGAAATAAAGTAGTAAAATTTCAGCTTCTTATCTAATTTGAAATAGTCCCATTTTCTTCATTTTTCTACTTCCACCTATCCGTCTGGTCACAGGAAACTTTCCAGGATGGCATTTTATTTTTTTGTTAATTTCATTTGGTTTTATTTTGAATCAGGTTTATGGAAAACACCAAGGGTAACAAAGCTAAATCACAAGTAGTGTTGGCAGGCACAGCACTCCAACAAAATACAATACAGTTGTACAAGACAGCTGCTGAAATCTATCATAGACCTGCAAAGTTTCCCTCATTCTGAAGCCACCCACTGCTCTGAAAGTTGCTTCCAAGGAGAGATGTGGTTGGAATTTTGACCCTTTGCATAAAAATTAGAAAGTTTCAGTACAAACCACAGAGTTTAAGACTTACGTCTTGAAAACATCCTCAAAGTTCAGTAACTACACTGTTTCTCCCCACAGCAGAAATAGCAATAATATTTGTAAAATGTGATGACACGAAAAATATTGGTAAAATGTGAAAACATTATTAAAGTTGCTAAAATGTGATAACATGATTAACTCACTAAGCAGAAATCTTACTATAAATACAGAAGTATCCTACAGCCTGAAATAAAATTTTAAGCTCAGATTTCTAGAAACAAACTTAGGTGAGAACTCACCAAAATAATCTCAGAAATTATTCTACCTAGTTAAACTACCTAAACAAAACATAGACAAAATAACAGATATATAACATGCCACATAACCTGAAAACAAACAAAAGTACTGAGAGAACAGAAATGGGCAAAAAGACAGAAAGATAAACACAGAAAGGTGATTTCTATAAATCAGGGTGAAAAAACTATTTTGAAAAATAGTTCCAACACCCTCTTTCCCAGTAATACTGTATTGTTGAGTTGGATTCTCCCACAAAATGCCTTAGCAACAATGCTTAGCATCAGCTCAGAATACATTCAGCCATGACTTTTTAGACAAGCAAAAGAAGTGGAAAGGAAAGAGAAGAGAAACACAATAGAATGCCACTTGTCACTTCCACTGCTAAACACCGATGACTTTTATGTTTGTGCAAAGGAAATCCCAGCTCCTTTGCCAAGGAGTCCATCACAGTATGATTACAGAAGGAGGGGATTTCCATTTGCTTTATTTCCATAACAACTCTGCCTACTTCCAGAAACTATGTGGAAGAGTTAAAAAATACTACACTCAGTGAACACAGTTCCAGCCAAACATAATCAATCCACATATTTGCTGTGAGCACAATCAAATTCTTTCCCTCCCTGGGGTTGGTCTGTTGGTGGTTTCTTTTCAGATGTGCTGTCCCTGAATTTCCTGCTGATCTGAAGAGGTGCTGAGCATCTGACCTTACTGTATTTCTGACTTGATAACAGATTTCTTTACACTGAAACAAACTGCCTCCCACCAGGTGATAAAAATTGCTCCCACTGTTTGGAAAGCTATCACTTACAAATATCTCATCATGAAATGCATCTCCAATCATTCAGTGATTGATTCCAATCAACAATCCTTCCAAATTGTGTAGGTTTTACTGAACCTGGACATCCATCCAAACAGTTTCACTGGCCTCCTCCTGCAACAAGACATCAATAATAATGGTCTGGGCTCTTACACACAACAGTCAGCTGCTCTTTAGCGGGGGCAGAACAAGACTGCAGCAAATAGCAAAGGAAGTCTGAGAGAAACTGACAGTATCTGGGCATAGGTCCACAGAGACACCAGGCGTTAACCTCCACATGCTGAACATTTGGTCCTAACTCCCCATGTCCTGTCAAGTAAACAGGGACAGTGGAAGGCTTGTGGCTGGAACATCCTGCACTTCGGCCAGCCCCAGGTCTCACAAGAGAAAGCAGCTCTATCCTGTGCTGAGGTCAGGGCTGGCGCTGGGAGAACGAGGAAGCCGTGAATCAGTCACCTCTTCCTTGAGCCAAGCAAACCACAGCAGAGAAGAGAGTCTGGACCCTGCTCCTCTGATATTCTAGAGGGCCTATGCCCTGTCTTCCTAGTTAAAGAAGCCTTGTTGCCTTCCCTGCCCCTTACCCAACCCTGCTGGTTATAGAACACCATGCACGCTTTGAAACCTCTCCCCTACTCATCCAAACCCCAGATTTGCTCACAGCTTAGCACAACGCTCAGGACGAGCTGAAACCTGGGAATCAAGCACTGTGCATGGCACAGTAAAGCTGCCACTGGGAAATAAATAACTAACTGCTGAGCTGTCAACGGAGACAAACTCTATAAACTATTGTGTTTGCAGTATCATGCTGCATGTTTCGGTACTTGAAGTCCCACAGTATATACTCTACTGATCGATTTGCATACCCTATCGATCTCAAGGGTTGACTAATGCGTTTGATTTGTGGCACTTCTGCATAATTTTCTGATTAAGTTACTTATTTAACCTATTGACCTTTACTCTTAATTAAAGAGCCTATGTAGATGTTGAGCCGTAATCAACCTGCACACTATTGAGTGAAATTTACATCTTGTGGGATTTGCGCACTCTTTGAGGCTTTACACTGACACTGTGTGGCATGTGATGGACATGTTTGCCCCTTGCAGTTTGAAATCACGGAGCATCCTAGCAGTCAAACTTTACTTCCAACTGTTTTCGAGCAAAATTCTCATGAGCATTTGGTCTTTAAAAAAAACCTAAAAATTCACACAGCAGAAACTCCTCCTTTGAAAACCTAAAAGAGAAAGAGCAAGTTAAATCTGTGTTTAATTGTCTTATGCAACTGGTCTACTTGTACCTGTTAACCAAATCCAATTCAGTTTTGGATCAGATCTCTATTGTGTACACTGTGAACACCTGTGATTGTACATACCAAAAAAGAAGTCCTTACTCTACAGTGGTCACCAATCAAAACTTTAAAGTTACAGTAGAACTAATTTTTTTTCACTAATGTCGAATCCTAATTTGAGGAAATCATTTGGTGAACAAAGAACAAACAAAAAAACCAAACAAACAGAAAAGTCACCAACCCTCCTCAAATCCCCCCACAAAGAAACCCACCAAAACCCCATACACCGCAGTCATTTCTTTGTACTGCATTCTGCTTGCTTATGTTGATAAGTACAATTTAATTTTAATAATTTATGCCACTTGGTTGTTCCTACTAAGTGTAATACAGTATTTTACTGATTCACTGTAAAGCAGAGGACATCTCAATAATTCAGATGACAAACAAACTGCAACATTTTCTGCATCTGGAAACCATTATGTCGATAGCCTGGAAAGTCACCAGTTTGACAGCAGATATTAACCCAGTATTTAGAAGCTGCAGTTATACCTTCCTTACAATCACACATGCCTCATCTCTCCCTGCACATACCCCACCAGAGGGATGAAGATTAGATAAAATATGACAAGAAGATAATGTTCAGTAATCATTCTGAACCAAAAAGCATGACAACGCTATGGCCCTTGAGACAATAAGCAACCTGAGAAAAAAGTCATTTACTCAATTGCTGATGGCTTTAAGATCAAATTAATGGTTAGATCTAAAGCATATAAGACAAAAACTAGGAGGCATTAATATAATAACATAAAACAAGTTGGTGAATTGAAGCTGAGTGGGTTGCACCCCATGTAGACTGAGCAAAGCAGAAGACATTTCCAAAATAATTGAAACTAAATCTTGACCTTTTCTGCACAACTTTTTTCTTTCCAATAGCACTCCACATTGAAATCACCTGCAATGAGGTATATTTGTACACCCATCTTAGTTATTGCTTTATTTTTTTTATGCTCAGAGTCTTTATTGGCTGGGAATTTTACTTTTACTTACCTTACTTCCATATGGACACCAGGAAGAACAAGCAATTTTTAAAAACAGCCAGTATTTCTCATACGCCACTATTTAGGCTGCTGAAACACAGACAAAAATCTTTCCTCAGAGAAGGATGCCACTACACACTGTTGGCTACAAGTGTTCCTATCTTAAAATTCACAGGGTGAAGCAAACAAAACAGCAGGAGAAGGCTTAACTCAGACCAAAGGAATCTGTTCTTCCCTGCAATAGGTGCAATGAATCCATCAGCATTTTGCAAACAGAGAAAGAATTCACCTCTCGGTTAGACCCAGAAAAACACCAAAGCACATGTGAACCTGCAACACAAACAGGATATCTATGGATTCTTATTACCACCCGTGAATTCAGGGTAGAAATTTGTGAAAGTCACTTTTGCTCACTGTATTCATTCTCTTCCCCTCTCTTTTACCTTAAGCTTCACCCCCTATCTACATGCTTCATTATTCCCTCTTAATTACACATTTTCCCTAAGCTAGATAGAATATTTTGTTTGTTACATTGGCTCCATGTAACTTGCACAGTTCCAGTGTTGAATGATGCTGCTACTCAACTTTTTGCAGCAACTGCTCTTTTGCCTCCATTTGTTCCACATATTTTCCAATATGTCCTGTCTGGCCCTGGAAAAACAGGAAGACACAAACCCACCATTCTTCTGCCTTTGCCAATCAAAGTGTGACTGAGGTGCACTGGAGAAAGAGTTCAGGATTAAAATTGAATTAAGATTATCTGAACAAGGACAAAAATTATCATGAGAGGGCCTTAAAGATCAGTTATGATCCAATGAGAGACCTGCAGACAAATTGAGCTACAAGGGGCATGTGGAACACACGTACCCTTGCTATTGGTGGGAACTGCTATTTTAAGAATGTGTTCCAGGGTAATCCAATGAGACTCATCAAAGGCAAATAGTGTCATTTGCTCACTAGTGCTAATTTTGATTACTTCTTCCCTAAGCTCCACTGGAACAAGTATCAAAGTGAAAGCTTGCATTCCTTCCATTGTCAGTAATGGAGCAGCTCCTGGTGGCTTTTTGCTAGCCGTGTATGTAGGCAATAAGAGGCCTCCAAGCCAGCTAACAGGGTACATAAAAACCCTCTACATTTAAAATATTCAGCTTGCTCAACAAAGAAGGCACCTTGATTAGTAGAGTCTATTAAATTTCACCTACTTAACTTTGCAGCTTGATTAGTGAAGTATGTGGCTTAATCAGCACAGCATGGAACTCATGACAACACGCACCTCCTAAAACTGAAACTGTTGGTAGGACCCAACAGAATCCCCCAGCACGTGTAAAACATGTAAGGCAGAGGATTCAGAGCAGGCTCCTAGGTGTTCAAATGAACAATCAGATGTTCAGTTCCTGCAGCAGGCTTTGTGAGGTGTAGGATTCAGGCTGTAAAGTTTCAGCTGTCCAGTGACGGGAGCGGTCATGCAGCAGCCAGCTTCTTTCGCTGCAAAACCAAGCAGCATCCTCATCAGCAATGCTGCTCCCTGTGACCACAGATCCCTTTACTCATCCATGGCAATACAAAGACAAATCCAATTTTCAGTATTTAACTGTAAGGACACCTGAGATAGCATCATTGGCCATCCAAAGTATAATTTCTTTATCCCAGGGAAATTATGTGGAATACTTGAAGATAGCAAACATGTCAGCAGTTGAGGCTAATTATTATTACAGTTTTCACACTATCTAGATAAAGATCAAAGCTGGAATGGGGTTCAACTGTACACACATAGGATCTGGAGACATTTCAGGCAGGAGCAAACCTGGGATTTTAAACTATACTAAAGCTGAAGATTGTTCAGGCGCAGTGTTTTGGCTTGGACTGCTTTGCTGTCTAGAAATAAACTGACTTAATTAAGAAGTACCTTTACTTTTGATAGAATATAACTACATGTTCTGTTCCTAGACTACAAGGAATGCAGTCATAGCTGTATGTGGCTCTAGCTATGACTCTACACAGAATTTCCTTAATGATCTTGCCCCCCCCCGCAGTGGTTATCCTATATGCTGTGAACACACGAGATAACTCACAGTGTTGTTATTTATGGTACAGATCCTTAGGCTGCTGCAGCTAATGGAAACATTGTGTGTTGTCTGCAAGGAGTTTTGCAAAATATGTGGCATTCACCAGAGCATAAATCTTACCGACAGAGGTACCTGTACTCATGTGATTCTTAACCCATGCCCTTCATTTTAGTTACTACACATTCACTAAGAAAAATAAAAGCATATACGTATCTCAAACTCCAAGATACTCAGCTGTTTCTCAGCAGAACGTGATGTCATTCCCATCCCAGCAAACCTAGAGCTATTAATAAGTAAGGTTTTGACCTGGCAATTTCTGCAACAGTTGGAAAAAATACCGTATCAAACTACAACAATTGTCAGGCAAATAAAGTACAGAGATTTGCACTTACATACACTTTGTACAAAAAAAAAAAAACAAACAAAAAAAACAAAACAAAAACCCAAAACAAAACCAAGGAAAACACCCAAAACAAATAAACAAAGCAAAGCCAAGATCTATTATTTCTAATTCCTCTGAAAGTTTCACATTACTAAGAAAAACAAAGAATTGAACTTTGATTGTTGAGGTTTCCCCTTATAGCTCCCAGATAGCAAATATAAACACACAAAAACCTCAGTCTTTCCGTTAAAAGTCAACCCTCAGGTAAGACTGAAAAGAACCTTCACCAAACCCAACCACACACGTAAAAAACCCAGCACAGTGATGGAAATGTGCCAGCATCAATTCAGACCTACTCCTGAGAGGTAACACCAGTAGGAACAAGGAAAATAAAGGCTTCACAGTTTGGGAATCAAGACTTCAGCAGCCAACACAAAAACCCAAAGGTTGTTTTTCCCGCTGCATCCTTTCTATCACAGCTTGCTAGACTGGGATTCACATTCTATCCTGTTTCTGGAAGTAGTTCAGAAGTGTATTTACAAGCCCTCTGTGCATTAGTCACTGCAATAGGTCCACTTCTGCTATGAAATTCCATAGGAAAAATCTTCAGTACCCCCACACCATGTGAGTCTAACCATGCAGTCAGTCCCGGTGCCAGCTGGTGGTATTGCCTCTGTTGTTCATTGCTGCACATCTATGCAAATATTTCAGCCACAGATCTCAGAAAAAGTGGTAAAAGCTTCTATATTTCCAAAGTGCTGTCTATTTTAGACATCTTAGTTGGAAAAAAGAGTAACGTATTTTTAGTATCCAGATTTTAATTAAAAGTATTTTCTTGTTGAAAATTCTAATTGGAGTACCAAATTAAAATAAACAGTGTTTGCTTTCTAAAGCATTCCACTGATCACTTCCTGGTACGATAAAGGCTGAGATGGTAAGTTTTCATTCTAGGAATTCAAGAAGGAGAACTTGCAATAAAATTTCAAGTGTATTTAATATTAGATTGAGAAGGAAAACTCACTAGATATATGTTCTTACTGAATTCAAAACACTACTGTCTACAGCATTCCCAATTCAGAAGACTCAAAACTTAGTCTAAAAATGTTAGTATTCTAACAAAGCAAAGTAATCCACAGGGCAGCTGTCTTAGTAGCTATGACTATAGATGTGAAGTTTTAACCTGCATTTTTAATCATACCCATTTTACACTGTTCCCTGTTCATAGCAATACAGCTCAGTGAGGAGTCCCACTGTTCTTTTAATTTGGCAACCAGAGGAGCTTGCATAAACCTTTGGTCATTCTGGATGTAAAGGGAAGCATTGCTGCTGAAGATCAATATAATAGCATTATTTGAAGCACGCTACTTCTCCTGTTTAAAATATCATCAGTTGTTCCCTACCCATTCCTGAAATGACAGACACTAAAACAGAAACAGAAAACAGAAAATATCTCATTAAATTCTGTTGAAATAAAGCATAAATATTAACCTATCAATCATCTATCTCTCTTTCTATTGTTTACCATAGATGCAGACCTTTTTTACTAGATTTTACATAGATACCAGGAAAAAACAATTGAAAGTAATCATGTTTAGTGCACATTCTGAATATAAAATTTATCTTGGGTATGTTGTTTGGCAATATCCTTTTCTTTTGACCCAGTGTAGAAGATGAAGCTTTGGAAAATGTAGAAATTTTCATCAAGCTGCTCTTTACATATTCCCTGGAAATCTGCTGCCTCTCTAAGCAATGTGGAGATGGCATTGCCATCCATTAGCCCAGGACTGATCAAGAGTTAGAGGTTATCCTAACACCCTTTTTCTGGAAAGGCCCAAGGGGGTATTTAGAAGCCCTATCAGTTGTGAAAATGAAGACCAAACACAACGCTAAGATCAGCTGAGTTCTAAGGCAGAACTAGACCAAGAAACATGTCTTTCTTGGTTTGCTTCAACCTAATCTCTCCCTCATTTAAAACCAGACAAACAAACAACCCCAAACTACAAACAAACAAAAACACCCATATACACACACACAAAAAAATCCAATACATTATCTGGTGTATTTTACCAAACCTTTCCTCACAGCAGTAACACAGGAGTCACAAGCAGGGACAAGAAGACAAGTACCAGACGTTACTAAACATCATCCAACCACGATAATGGCCTGGATACAGCAGAACAGGGGAGAGAAGGGAGCTGGGAAAGTGAGAAGCAAGGGCTGATGACAGCAGAAGCTTGGTTAGGAGCTCATGTCGATTCAAGATTTTTCAGATATTTCCTCTCCCACAGGTACTTGCCTTCCTTTCCAAGGGAAAAGCTGCAGTACCACAGAATCCACCATGTGGTGTCTGTTAGCAAATGTTGACTTTTTCATGGCAACTGGTGTAGGTACATCTAGATTGTGTATTTAAACATCACAGTTTTGTTTTCATTTCTTGCAAGAAGCATTTGACTGAGGTTAATGTTTTATATCAACAGAGTAAAAATAGCTAATTCTGGGCCCAAAGGTCATACACATCAGCACAACTTGAGTTCTGAAGTGCTTTTAACCTTGATTTTTCCTTTTATGCCAGGTCCTTTAAAATATACAACACATTTAACCCAGTCTCACAAGCAAAGGGGGAAAAAAAATGAAACCAAAGATGTTTTCACTGTCTTTGGAAGACCATAATCATTTGATAATCGAAGAGATCTGATTGTATTTGAGACAGCGCTTGCCAGGAAATACATGAGATAAATACAATTTGCTTTAGTGAAAGGAATACAAATCAGAACTATCAGCAGACAGGAAAGAAGGAAAAAAAAAAAAAAAAAGACATTTTCCCGTCTGATTCATTAGATTTTTGGCACCCCAATTAAGTTCTGACAAGCTAGTATTCCAGGCACAGTAAAATATAGTTGTTCCACTAGGCTTGCTCCAATGTTTAGTCATAAGATCCATACAATAATAACAGAACAGTGGCCTATCTTGACCAACAGTACATTAGTTATTATCTGCAGCACAAACACCTACCACTTTATACTAACATTTTGGCAGTTAATCTAAACATAGCACTTAAAGCTACATCATAATTTTGAGATCTAACTGGGTCATTTTCCTTCCAGCTGGCACCAGTAAAAAGTATTTTATAACAAAAAAGTAAATGAAACTTTTTTACAAGGGCTTTTTTTTTTCTCTTTTTTTTTTTCCCCTGCTCTTTAATGGCAGGAGCACAAGTATGATTTCAAGCACACACACGACACATTTTTCAAGGCCTGTTCGTGGTGATGCTAAGTGAGTGAATTACAATAAGATTTATTGTGCAGGGCTGGATGTCTGATTTTCCATCCACTGCTGGGAGCTTCAGTTGGCGGGAACTAACAGAGGCGCCTATTATGTGCAGCCTGGTTCAAACTGTGGCTTTGGTGCAAACTCTCAGGCACAGGAACTTACTGCACATGCTGGCACGGAGAAAGTTGATGAAAAGGGGTGGGGGGGGAAAGAGTTTTTAAGTGGCTTCTTAAATACTGGGTGATCCATTCCTTCTACAAATTGTTTTGTGAGAAAGAAGGGAGAAGGGAGAAGTCACAACAGATTTACCTGTAAAAATCTGGATAATAATAATAATAACAACAANAATAATAATAATAATAACAACAATAATAATCTGGATAATAATAATAAATAATTATCTATGGATATATAAAAAGGTAACTAATAACTTTTTGTTATTGTAGCTGGATCCCCTGCTGACAGGATTCAAAATGAACAGGAGCTCACCAGAAGCGTTCTCAATATTTTACTTTCCCCCTCTTCATTTATTTTTTCCTCTTTCCCTTTGTTTTCCCCTTGTTAGGTACTGGAAACACAAGCCCCTCTTTAAACAACTACCCATAGACCCCTTTTCTTTACCTTCCTCTACCTTATTCTGGTTTTCTCAAATGTTCCACTTACATTCCACTTACCCGGCTAGCTGTCCATGCAAAGTGAAGGTGGAGAGAGGAAATACTGGAAGGAAAAAATGAGAAGACAAAACCAGAACAGACACAACAAGGAAAAGCAAAATCCTAGAGGAGAGAAAAGAAGTGAGATTACAGAGCTCAGAACTGCCAGCAAGAGATTCATGAAGGACATGAGAGGTTAGCAGAGATTGGATGAATGGATGGATAGAGAACTTGAAGGAAGGAAAATTTAGAAAAAAAAATTTTAAGTAGGAATGGAAAAAACAGTTTGAATAATACAGTTGGAGGGTGCAACAACAGACTAAATGACTTGTTCAGAGTAGAACTGCTATCTGTCTTGCTGAGCCACAAACACAACGTCATTTTAATATGCTAAGCACCTTCTTTCAGATATGTAGCTGGAGGCAAACTCCACTGCCACTTCCTCCTTTCCTTGGGAACAGCTTGTCAGGGGGACCTTTTTTACACAGTCTGCTCCACAACTGGCACCCAGAAAAGGCATTTTGCTTTAATGATGCAAATCAAGCAGGCAGTGAAAAATACCCAACAGCCCACAAACCTGATTTCTTTCTCATTGGTTTGAATATATCTCATATATTCTCATATATCCAAACAGGGTATGATGCCCCAAGTTTACAATACAGAGTGATGAACTGGGAATAATCCCTTTTCCTGTGTTTTGGTTTATGTTAGTTACCATTTACTACTCTCATAAAATCTGCTCCTACTATAAAATTTGATGTCACCTTTTCAATTTCCTCAAGGGTGCTAGTTCACTATCTAGAACCTACAGTGTAGTTCCTTAGCCACACACGGGATGGCACTGTTAAAATTAGTCCTCACACACCAAATCTGTCCTCCACTCTGACTCTTTGTGGGCAGCAGATTCAAGGCTTCATTCCCCAGAATTGTATTTATCCCCCCCAAACTGACATCACATTTTTATGCCTGAGCACTCATTATATTTTTACTTTGTATCAAACATGGAAAAACAGTACCCATAAATGTATTAATGCTATGTTGTGATTTTTTGAAGGTTTGGCAGCAGAGGGGAGAAATAGAGAGTTTGGGTGCGGTGTTATATTGTGGTATTTCATTCTCTCCAGAGATCTATAATTTTATGCATGTTGAAAAAAATGCTAAGGAAACTTAATGTATGGAACATAAGGAATCAATTTTCTTCCTTAAGGAATAAAAAAGAAAATTAAAAAAAGAAAAAACCAAAAACAAACCAACCAAAACAAAAACACACCTTTGGGCTATAAACATTAAAAAAACCATCATTCCGAATTAAACCACACAGCAAAACAGAATGAAGAATAGAACGAGCAGGCAGGGTTACAGAATAACCATTAATTTTTGTCTCTCTCTTCTTTGTAGTCACATGTCTCTTAACTGTCACTCAATTTATTAGCACCCTGTAATTTTATGGCAATGTGACCATAAATTCTAAATATGAACAACAGCAGATGGAGACTCCCTCATCCCATTGACTGGGACAGAATACAGGACATCACAAAAGTTTTTACCATTGTTAGGTAAATGCAGAGAGAGAAAAAGGTCCAAAAAGTACAGTTAGAGTCCACAATAAAGCTAAGTCTCAAAAATACAAGCTTTCTTCAGATTTCTGCTGTTACACCCTTGCCAAAAAATTCCCTTCTGATCTCTAATCAAGAATCAGCTCCAGCACATGCAGGGTAGCAAGGGTGACCCTGAAACTGTCATGCAGAAAACAACCTGGTATTGTACAGCCCTGCACTGCTCTGTGCCGACACAGAAGCATGGCTCCAGAAACAGCATTTACCTGTAGGTGATATTTAAGAGGAAAACCCACACATACCCTTCCAGGGGCCTTTAGTACAACATATACATTGTGTGGCCTGTAGTCTGGAATGGCACATTATATAATGCAGTGCCAGACAGGCTTCTCAGCACTTAGGTTCAAAAACAAGAACTAGACATAGCACATCCTTGATGTCAGGGCCTTTTTTGGCCAGCAGGAAGAGGTATGGAAACTCAATGTTATTTAAAATGGCCATTAACATCTGTCCTTTGACAGCAGGGGGCTGGAACTGCCTTTTCTTTAGGTATATCTTTTCCTAAAGAGGGCTAATGGTAGCTGCAAGCTTCTTCTCCCCTTATTTCTCAGCTTAGGAAAATATCACATTATACTTGAGGAACAGAACTTCCACACCCAGGAAAATTGCCTTGAAATGACAGAGACCTTTGAGAGATACTGATTTGGTACAAGACATGGTAAGGAGGGCATAATTATATCAAGTATTCACATCACACAGACCAAAGCAGGCCGACTGAGATAACCTCCAATTTTACCACCCTTCTTTTCTATAGACTGCCACCCTATCTCTTCTCAACCCTTCTTCTCCTTAATGGATCCTGCAACACCCAGGAAAACTGCCTTCCCATGGCACTGACAAAAGGAAATGTGGCTGCACTTATGTCTGTCTAGACTGTACATATCTTGCCCCTGTAGTATTGTCAAAACTTACCCAGACCGCAAGAGAGGGAAAATAGGTGAGAGGTGCTGCCCACCAGCAAATGCCTTCACAAAGCACCCAGTTTGTTCAGAGCAGCATTTTGGGGAAATAGTTCCCCTCCAGGAGCTTTACTCAAGATCTCACAGAGAGTCCTAGACTTCAGCATGCAAGACAGTTTTGTTCTCTGTGAGAGGAAGCAGAAACGTTGCCAGCTAAGGAAAACTGCTCCCCAAAGCTGAGAACTGAAAGTGTTTATTGTTCATTTTCCAAAAAACTTCAAGCATCTTAAGGCCAAGACTTTCAAAGGGGCCTAAGAGAATTAGGCACTTCTACACCTATTAAGTACTTCTAAACCTATAACTTCTAAATATAATATTTATATACTTCTATTTTCGAGTCTGCCCAGAAAGATATTTAAGGTGGGATTTTTCTCTTTAATTTACTATTCTCAGGCTTGATGCCTTATTTTCAGAGGGCATTATGAAAGATAACACAGATTCCTCTGTCAAAACCTTTCTGGGCACCAGGAATTTGCCACTGTGGTGGTTTGGTAGGACTAGAATTTTTCTTAGCAAGTTTTCAATCTTTTTTCAGTCATTCATACTGTAAATTATTATCTTATTTCTTGAGAAAATAAACCCAAAAATGCCAAGCATAAGAAGAATCCATCATTCAGAAATACAAGCAGATGAAATTCCTGATTAATATGAAGTAAAAATCCCAAGATCCATTAGCCTAACAAGAACCCCATTTGCAGCTTAAAAAAAACAAACAAACAAAAGTGTGAGAAATTACGCATCTGTTCCCACCAGCAGCAGTAAAAGCTAGGAGCAGGCTTGCACCCAGATAGCTACATTTTGGGAGCCAATATTATATTAATTACATTAAAAATGGAAAAACAGAAACCCTTCTGCCTTCTTCATTTAGCTCATAACCACTTTTTTCTTATTTTTTCTAGAAAACGAGTGTTTTTCCATTTAAAAGGTGAGAGCCACTCTGTAGTTACAAGTGGTACTTTTTGACTTTCTTAATACAACCCTGTGGCTACAATTAACACAACGGATAAATAGCATGTCAAATTAAGGTCTGATCCTGTTTTACTTAGAGGTGCCATCCTCACAATAAATGGCAGGTTAAGCTGTCGGAGGTAAATGAGGAGAGGTGGAAAGCATGCCTGAATTTTAAGTGTTCAGACATTAAAAGCAAGGATGAGAGAGAAGATATGGAGAAGCAAATACCTTGGCAAAAAATTTGAAAACTTTAGGAAGCTTTAGTGGTTATTCAAAGATTCCAAATGCAGCATGTTTTGCACAGAGATTTAAGAAAAGGTAGGAAATTTGGGGGTTGTCTATATGAGTTGTTTAATTCTTACTTTTATCCCTCATTCAGGAATAACATTTTCAGAAAAGATAAAAAACATGATTTTTCTTCTCATTATTTCAGATTGCTTTATGTTCATTTCAGAACCCCACTATCTTTGAAGTTTGGGGAATAAGGGAACACAGACTGTTTCCATGCCTGGTCTTATTGTTGTGGAAATCCGCTACTTTACCCCATTAAAAATGAATAAACAACTGAACCAATTTGAAGTTCTCCACAACCTGTGATTTTTACGGGCATCTTAAGGCTGCACATTGTCTGATCTGTTCTGTTTGCAATTCAATCACAAACTCCTTGCAGTACAAGAATCAAAACATTGCAAAAGAACTGTCTCTAAGCATGATCAGCCTGAGGATTTTCAGGGAGGGATTAATGAAGGAAGGCAGCTTTATGAATCATTGTCTGAGAGACCTAACATCTAATATGGATCCTAGGACTGTGTCTAGAAAAATCCTGTGCACTTACTGCCAAATGCTAAAGGAACTGTCCTCTTCCTGTGACCAGTGGGAGCAGGACATACTCAGAACTTCAGAGAACCAAGCTGGTATCTCAAAAAAAAAAAAAAAAAAAAAAAAAAAANCACAGCACCTTCCAAACACCCTGTACCTGCTGAGGTTGCTCAGTTACACCAGAGGTCTTCTATTTGTTTTTTCCTCCCTTAAACACTAGACAACACTGTGAGGAAAATATAAGAATATGCTCAAAATCTTTGTCTTTTTTTTCTACTGTAAGGGATACAGAAAAGAACACTACACATTCCCAAGTAATTCTGACTTCTCCTCACCCCAGGCAGGTTTATTACAAAATCTTAACTTCTGTCTGCTGGGGGGTACCTAGTCCATCAGGACCATCAGGTCCTTTGCATTAGCTCAGAATTCAACAAGAACCAATTGTGTGGTAGAGCCTAAAGGACTAGAGCTATTCTGTTCACACTGCAGCTTTGGTAGCACTGGGGGTCCTACTGAAGATGCATTCAAAACAAATTCCTCACCAGCAAAGGCTGAAGTGGGAAACAAAGGAGACAGGGTCAAAATTCGAAGTTGTAAGTTGAATCATCAAATTTCCTCTGATTGTTCGTATCTTTTGACCACTGAATTACAGGAGGAAGAAAAAAACTATGTTTCCCTGTCAGCATCCTGAGGTCTTTTTGAAGGCACTTTTGCTTCCAGCATCCCCCTGGGAGTCCCAGCGTTTGCTCTGTGCTCCTCCCATCCCTTCCCAGGGACACAATCCCTCTGCAGCCTCTCCCAGAGGCTGCCCACAGCTCTGGCCACCCAGCACCAACACCCTCAGCAGATGTGGTGCAGTAAATGCTGTAAACACTGCCTGCTTCCCCTCAGGTCACAATAAAGCCAAAATAATCTGTTTGAGAGGGACTGGAGGCCCCGTGAGGGGATGGAATGCTTTATTTGCCCCTTGCTCCTCTGCTGTTGCTGCCCTGTGGGAGGACCAGGAAAAGAGGACAGAAGGAATAGCGGTGGGTAGAGAGTCCACAGGGGACCTGAGTGTCTGGAGGGGTGGCAGCCCTGTCCCAGCACGTGAGGGATGCCAGCAGCTCCTGCCCTCAGCCCTGCTGCCATGGCTTGGACTAAGAACTGGGTATAATGACCAATTTAGCAGTTTTTCCCATGGAGGGTGTGAGAGCAGCTGGTGATTTCTAAGAGTTATATTAATTTTCCCACAATTCTGTAATTTTAGAGGATCACCTTAAATAACTGATGAATTGCCAGTACAGCAAATGACCATTAAACCATCTATCATAGAATAAAAGAACCATTAATCTTATAGGAACTGTTACACATTCACACTCATATACACAAAAGAAGGAAAATAGTGCCGTTCTTAGCACAGATTATTGCAGCTCAGCACAATAACATTATGTGAATATTCATACTTATTCATTTTCTTTGAAATAAGATCTTTCTTTTCCTTAAAATAATCTAAAACTTCTAGGATATCTAGTGCTTCCCTCCTGTAGCTGGTATTATATAAAGTCACAGCAGTGGTAGGGGGGTTCTGAAGATTCTGTTCACAGGAGAAGCTGATACAAATAAGAACATATAAACTAACTGCCCCTCACTTTTTTCTTTCAACCCATATTTTAGTTGTCAATACCAGAAGAACTTTACAGTTTCTACAGTAACACGCCACAAAATCTTGTACCTAGAGGTTTTTCCAAAAGCCCTTTTCCCTGCATGTTCTCTCAAAATGTGACAAAAAAACTTGCCTTTCTTCTTGGGTGGGTGGGTGGATTTGGGGGGGATTTCTTTTTCCCTCTCCAGCACTTAGCCTTTGGTTTTCCAGCAGCTGCAGCTATTCTAGTGGAATTAACTAAGTCTGCAATCAAGTGTGGATTTCCTGATGTTTGAATAAAAGATATTTCATTGTGATTGAGTAATTTGATCATTAAAATCTATGATCTCCAGATTTTCTGAATTAAGTCTGTTAAGTTTTAACCAGATCTGGCAAAAATGGAGAGAAGTTTATCATCCTAAGTATTTTGGATCATACAAGGGAATTTGCAATTCAGTTGAACATAAACTGTTTTCCCTGATTTTCTTCCATTAAAAAGAATAAATAGGGCTGTTGCAAAACTCCTTATCAAGGGTGTTCATTGGGATGCAAACTTAACTGTTGATTTGCCCTCAGCCATTTCATCCACCCAAATACCAGCCTGTGTTCCTGGCTAGGAAAGGGTTGTAGGCATTAATAGCCCAACACAATTACTCTAAGTGCTGAGGAACATGAGAATGAGGTGCAGATGTTGGCCAGGCTCAGATGCTCTCATTAGCTGCTATCTCCTGTTGCAACTGTTGAACATAAACCTACTGGGCCAGGAGGACTGGGAGTCTAATCCAGTAAGACAGTTACTGTGTTTTCAATTTTGTAACCTATTTGTGATTAATAAGTTGTGGACATACAGTAGCTACAAAGAAATTATTAGCCATTATGGGGGCTTAGTGGCAGAGATGCTTTTCCACTTGATGATTGTAGTGTCTTGCAGGCTAGGGTTCTGCTGCATGGTTCTGGATCATGGCAGAATACTTCTATTTTCTGATTTCGAACTAGAATCCCTGTGGCCTGACTTAAAAGAAAGCTTGGCCATGTATCTGAACTGTGAGGTACCTTATTCATAAAATTAAAGCTGGAAGTTGTGGAAGTAATGCAAGAGTCGGGGAGTTTTATGCTTAGTGTTTGCAAGCTTTGAGCTCAGATCCCATTTTTGAAACTTAAATTAAAATGCCTGCCTGGTTCCTTCACACATCTTGATAGTCCGAAAGAGTGGCAATAAAAAGACCCAAATAATCAATACGCTTTTCTTTTGTAATTTGATTATTTGAGGAGCATTATTAAAACCCTAATAATAACCCTTTTTCTTATCCAGTGATCTTTTGCTGATGAAATACAAGAGCAACAAAAAGTCCAAGAGGTTTTAATACAAATAGAGACCCTTTTAAACTTTGTGGTGTCAAAGTGAATTAAATTGTCCCTGAGTAGTTCTTAATACAACTGACCACAGTGATTTCTACAGGGCAATTATGGTTTACTGTGTCAGTCATCCGGCAGGCATTAATACAAAGCAGAACACCTCTGAAGAAGTTTGGTATGGACTGTCATGTCAAGGAGCCCAGTGCTAACCTGCAATGGCCTTGATATTATTAGAACTTGCTGAGGGTCAGATTCCAATTAATCCACAGATTTAACAGTCCTCTGCTGCAGTGGGTCTTGATACAATTAAGGAATAATAGATGACAGGAAGGATACTTCCTGGCAGTCAGTGACCGATGGCAGCATTTGAAGGCCCTTAACCCAGCTGGTCATTAACTGCTCAGAGACACAACCTGGAGCTCATATTTTCCATTAGAAACCATATATTAAAGATATAAATCAAGTACTACTTTTTCCCCCTCCTCCCAGTCTGTATGAGCTGCTGCTGTTGGGCTACCGTGGTAGCAGTTAATGGCCATGGGAAAATCCCAGTGGGGAGACAGACTCGTGCTGTACCTTGGAATCTTGAAAACCCCAAGCTGCAGCCATCCTGAGGGCTCCCAAGGAACCTGCAGCTGGTGAGCAGAGATTGTGCTCGACCAGAGAGAAACATCTGAGAGAAGGAGAATGGACCAGAGCAGCAGGAGCACCTCAGTTCTCAGATTTGTTGTGCTCTGTCACTTGTTTGGTACTTCCAGTGCAGTAAAACCCTCCTGTGATGATTGGAATAACCATGGTACCTTAGGAGAACATTTATTACTCATCCAGCTCAGTGCTACCTTTTCCCTTGCGGTGACCTGGTACACACATTGTATTATAAGGCAAATTTCTGAAGGCTGATGTCCATTTAGGGTGATCAGAGCAGCACAGGGAAGGCAGCAAGTTAGTCAGAGATGCTGCTCTCCATGGCTCCAGGAAAAACAAATGTGCTGCTCTTGCTATATGGGTTAGCCCCCCACCCATCACCTTGTCCAGAACATTGCTGTACATGTGGAGACAGCCCCTTTTCCTGCGTGGCAATTAGTGCATATTTATTTCAGATTGACACCTGGAGATGTCACATAAACAGTTTGTGTCTTACTGCTGCAGGGAGCAGTGACCTTTTGCAGCCATTGCTCGGTCTGCTTTTCATTGTACTTGTGTAACAACCCAGCTGACAACATCAGTGTGTTCCAGATTATTGACCAGTACTCACAGCTTCAGATTCCAGCAAGAACAAGGAGAAAAATCACATGGTAATGAATGTGTGCAGGGAACTGAGGAAATAAATTGGATTCAATTGCACAAGTCAATATTTATATATCTATCCATTATAACATGTTGGTCAGATCCTCATTACCATCCACTGTTGACTTAGAAGCCTTCCACCCCACAGATTCGTAGTGCAGAAGGTCATTTTTAGGAAGTTCATGTGTGATGCTCTCTCCAAGGAAGAAAGGATCCGTCCTACTTGGATATTTCAGGGTGGTTTGTGCACCAGCTGAAACTTGACTGGAATCTGATGTCATGTACAACCAAAAGGCTCTGTTACATTTCTGCTTCAGTGCAGTACGCTTCAATGTAATTTATTATTTTCCTGTGAGAACCATGACTAATTGCTAAGCCAGAAACCAATCACAACACACCAAAGGCAGCAGTTTACAGACATGGCAATATGGCAACAATAGGCTTTTTGTTGTTTTACTTTGGTTAGTTTGTTTAAAGCTATATGCAGCAGAAAAGGGGAAGGCAAAGAAAGGAGAAACATGAGAATTGTTTTGTCTCATTTCTACTCACTAAAAATCCTTCTGAGATTCTGTTGCTACCACCTGCACTTCCTGCACACAAAATTGACAGTCTTCAATGTGTATTGTCATATTTGGTTGGTTATCATGCATGCCCTTTACAGCATATGGTGTTCGTGGATTTCAGAGGCTGATAAATGCCTTCATAGACTAGAAAGGCATGGGCAAATCATTAGAGCTGTAAAATTCAGTCACCAAATTTGCAGGAGCCAGCTGAACAGGCCTAGTTGAATTTTCCCATCAACTCATCATGGTCAGTCTTTAATACTAAATTCAGAGGAATAAGGGATGCATAGAAGAAGTCACACACACATCTCATAAAACAAAATTTATCTTTAATTTGTAAGTGTCAACAGCAGTACAAAAGATGGAGTGATGGTGAATAGATTAAGGGTAGAGAGGACAGTCTTGAGGTAAATGAGCATAAATAGGCAGTCTTATAGACACTCCCCTGAGGGGTCTAAACCCCTATCATGGCATATACTGTATCACCCAAGGATGACATGTTTAACATATCAGGAAAGCACCTTGTGCAAAAAAAAAAAAAAAAAANACAAAATCCAAGAAGTCTGTTTATGCAATGAAGCAGAGCTAAGAATAACTATTCTCTTTTTTAATCTGAGAACAGATTTTTTTTTTAAATCAATATCCTTAGCAATCTTTTTTCTTTCTTTTTTTCTCTTTTTTACTGTATCAAGAGGAGAGTGTGAGATGTGATGGCAACCTTTAAGTTCATTTAAAAACTTTACACTGGACTGTACAAGATTTTTTTTTTGATAAACTATTTACATTTTCAGACTTTAAAACATATTCAAAGCAGCAATAGACACTAGTTTTTCCTCTAAACGCCCAAATAATTACCGGCCATGGGCCCAGGTAGGTACCTGCACTGTATATAGAATTTCTACAAAGAAAACCTGCCCATTGAGTAGCCAGTGGCTGTTAAACAAGCAGCCCTCGCCAGTAAGAGCTGCACCCACGGTGTTGCTATAGGAATCAAAGCATAGTACCTTGACAAGAGAGTCTCAGTTGTCCCAACAGCTCTACACAAACTTTACAATTTGAAACAGCAGCTAGCATGTCAGTCCAGCATGTCAGTGAATTGTGCTGATTAAATTAACATAGAGTACAATCTCACAATATACATCACAAACAAATTACAATGTCAGGAAATAAGAGTTACAGTAAGATAAGTTATGTAGTAACAGCTTATAAGCTTGTCTTAATGTAATAAAAAAATTTTACATGGGAAATACAATAATGAATGAACATAAATGCTAAGCATTCTAGTTTGCTACAAGCTGAAGAAGAGTACAAGAAAAAAAAAACAACATTGCTTTCTGGAAAGCAAAACACAAATGACAAAGGAAGACAAACGGAGAATGCACACTAGCAGGTCTGCAATGTGCAGCATACAAACAGTTAAATATTTGCACATTCCCCATACTCCAAGAGCACCAAGGACCTCACTTGTGGTTTTTAGAAAGCGGAAATTACAAAGCAAGCCATGTCACTAAGTTGCTTTATAGCTTTCATATTGCCATAAATACCAATTTGATAAGTTTTCCTTTAGCCCAGTCCACCCCACCCTACCCTTTTTTACCCAGCGTGTGAAATCTCAGAATACTTCTTTGTCGCCATTTCCAACAATTCTGGTAGTTAAAAAAGGGCGTCGGATTAAAATGAAATGATTTTGCATATACATTGGTTTTTTCCTTCTGTAGTAGGGCATTGCTACATACCAAAAATGCAGCTGGATCTGATAAAAATCACAGATTTTAATAGGTTGTACCAAAAAAAAAAAGTTTAGAAGAAGTTTTTTTAAAGGAAAAAAAGTGTTTTGTAAAAGATCAAATGAGGTCATATAGTATTATTCTTTTAAAAGAACATGCTTAAGTGCCATCTTGAATCTTAAAAAAGCATGCAAAACACCAAGGGGTCCAAGCCCAGTCATTAACTTCTCATAAAAACATGAAGAACTCTATCATACATCCTGCTGGCTGGATCTCCAGTGCGGTTGTTCCTACTGTGGCCCTGTCTCAGCAAAGCTCACCCCACTTAACACCAACATTGCACTGGTCCTTGTGACCACCGTGGAAGTACTAAAAAGCTTCATATTAAGCAGGTAGGTAAGTGTTTTTCTGGGGGAGGATGGGGTCTAAATCTTGTAAAATGTTTTGCTGGGAGATGATTTTGAAATGCCGTGCCTTTGACGTGGCCGAAAAACAAAATCCAAAAAGCCAGCCCGGAGATTAGATGGCACAGGGGGGCGGTGGTGTTGCGTTTATCCAAAGCAGAAGCTGCCCACAGCTGGCTGCTGTACACTTTGCACAGGGTGGTGTAGTTTTGGGGACTAATGCTGTTGTTGGGTTTGCATTTCCATCCCAGAGCCATCCCATCTTTTCCCTCCCCCTGCCTCACCCTGCACCTGAGTACACAGATTTAGGAGCACTTGAGGATCCTGTGAATGCTCAGCAGGTGGTTCCACAACCTAAATGGTGATGCCCAAACATACAGGCAGACCAGAATCTGGCCAATTCTCCAGACTTGTTTCTGCAGATAAAACCTGGAAAGCAGTACGGTTTCCATTGGGATCTTTATCTTCCATTTTTATGAAATAAGTGAACTATTCTGGCTGGTATCAGACTGTTTGGGGAGCCTTCTTCTCATGAATATAAGTATTTAATAATTTTCCAAAAGAAAATATGTTGCATTTGTTAATTAAATAAACTGTTCACAGAGAAAATAGTATTACTATATTAGTGCTCCTGAATGGAGTTATTTTTCCAGTCAGTTTCTAAGGGGCTTCAAACACAAAGCTTAAGAAGCAATTCAATTAATCTCTTTGTCTATTGTGTGAACAATTTCTCTGGTATTATAGCCTAATATAACAGTAACATGATTAAATGAATGTACAACACAATGGTTTGATATTACTGAGTCTTGCCTGCGTTGCAAGGGCCATTTCAGTCACTTTAATCTTTCGGGGATATGCTTTTGACTCCCAAATGCCGTTCCTGTTAAGTAAAATATCTCATTGGTTTTACTTGGATTCAGAAGACTGTGTTTCCCATCAAATGTAGCCAAAATGTGGCATGTTCCATGTACCAACTTTCTAAAAAAGAATAAAGTATTCCTTGTTTGTGGCATATTAAAAATCAGAGAGAGCACAAGTGAGGCATCTTGCTGTCCCAGCTACAGGTCCACAATACTGTGCTCACACTGCGGGTGTAAATTCAGCATCTACATGAGGTACAGTGACTTGTCAGCATTTAATATGGACCAACATACACTGATATAGAACAAAAGTAAATACATAACTTATACTTCACTAAGTATCCATGAACAAAAAATAAAATTCTATTTCCTATGTTATATTTACACAATTTAAAAAAAAATCTAAAATGAGATGGTAAATTCATCAAAAACTTTGTTTTGAGCTCCGATTAATAAAGTAAAAATGTTGGGTTTCATCCTTATGATTGTCCTTCCTTGATTTCTACTGACATTTTAGAGCCAACGTTGGCTAATAAATAGAATAACACGCTCATAGGCACAATTCAGATTCAAATATGTTCCTCCCACTCCCCCAGCCAGTAAATGCAATTTTTACCAGCTGGTGATTCCTGAACAGCCAGTCATTTTCAAGAATGTGGCTTTAACATACAGAGCATCAGCATTGAGGCAGGGCTGGAGCTAAAACAAAGTGTTCATACATACATGTATTTTGCATAAATAAATGAAATAACAAGACATAAAAATGACTCAAATCCGGCAACTGTGAGGCAGGCCCACACGAGTCGAAACAGATGACTTTTGTTCATGTAGTTTTCGTACAACAGTTTCACATTAGTCAGAAGTGATAAAAAATACCATTTATATCCAGTGCTTATAACACTTACGAAACAACATCTGTGAGTGTGTGTTTTTTTTGTACTACAAGCAAAATCAAGTTTCAGTCCTAAAGAACAGTCCTTTGTTCTCCACAAGCCTGCAGAATATTATTTTGGCATGGTCATAAAATTTAAAAAAAAAAAATTAACCAACTAATCTAAATGTTTGCCTTTGTGCAAAAAAATAATTACATAAAATACAATGCTAGCAATACAGCATTCTACCTATGCAACAAAATCAGGAAAAAAAAGAGCAAGAAAGAAAGTGACGTGGGGGGAGGGAGAGATACTTCTGACTGGAGAATTATGTAAGACATTAATAAATAGTCTTTTTTTTTTCTTTTTAGGAAATAATGATGTCCTCCCCCCAATCTGAGCTGAATGTATTAAAACCAGTTCAAATTCCCAAGCTTTTTTAAGAACACAAAACCACTTTCTATCAGTACCTTAGCCAGCTTAAAGAGGACGCTCACCAGCTAATGACACAGCATATGCCTTTAAAGACTTGGCTAGACCAGTTTATTGCTTATTAGACACGGACTCAGAACACAATTAAATAAATATTAAAAATATAGCTTCTTTTTGTTCCAAATTACAAAATGGTCAGAGAAATTTGACCATTGTGTTTCTATGCCATTACCTTTATAAATTGTCCTGTAAATTGAACAATCTTCTTTGTCTTGGGGGGGCGGGGGTCGTTCTCTCACATAGAAAAGTGATCCCTACAGTGGCAAAAATGGCCTTTCCTGACGGAGCAGGTACCAGTGGGGCTGTGAGGAGGGTGACTGCTCCTCCACAGAGCATCATTTCCCCTGCAGGACAGGGTGCACGAGGACAGCCACACTAACACAGGCTCCTTTTGTTGTCCCAAGGAAAACCTGCTCAGCTCTGTGAGAAGATGCTCCCAGACTTCCACAGGAGCTGCTCTAGGCCCTCTGGTACCACTCAGCCTGAGCCTGAATTTATCACCAGTGTGCTGAACACAGTCAATTCCAAATAAAAGCTGAGGGAGTTGAGGAGCTTCAGCACAGTTATTCATCAGGCCTATTGGAACTGTATACATATATACAGTGATCTATTTGTGAACAGGAGTGGAGCATGAGGGGAAAAAAAAAAGTCAGTTTCTTCTCAGTCTTTGAAATCTAATAGATTAACAATCTTTGAATGCCTCTCTCGCATATTTCCCAGAATTTTCTCCAGTAATTGCATTGTTTCTAGAAGTAATACAAACAGAAATTTTAGTTTCTATAGCATCTTATGTCCAAAGATCCCGAAGTACTTGATGAGTCACATTCCCACGTGGCTAATATACAATAAATGTTTTTGCTGACCCATTTTCCCATCTTTTCAATTAGATATTTGAGTGACCTTCCCTCCCCCACTTGGAGTCTCACAAAATAAATCACTGCATAAATATTGAACGTAGCACAGTTCCTTCAGGTGGCAATAGGAACACGATGTACAGAGCCATGATTTGCCACAGACTCCTCAGGCCCTAAAAATTCAGCATGGTGGACTGTAAATGCAGTTTGGATTTTACATCTGCCCTTGCTGTCTAAGTGTAGAGGTTTATAACTATAAACACATTTTTAGGGGTATTTGTACTCTATGTACATATAAAAGTACTCACTTTATTTTGCAATACATATAGCAGAGTGTTTCCAAGTGCTCCTTGAACATACAGTGTTAGAGGAACAAGTGAATTTCTCATTCATAAAGGTCATGTTCATTTTAGTAGCAGGTGCACTTTTATTTTCATATACCTGTGTGATTTAGGGAAGGGGAAAGAAGAGGCTCTTTAAAATATCAATAAGGAATTGTAAGTGTAATGCCACCAACTGTACTTTTAAAAATAAATATTAAGTATTTGGACCCTTGTCATTCTGGAATGAATAAATTATTTAAGAGAAAATGTGTTAAGACTGAATGCAAGGGTTAAAAGCAAAGGGGTAGAGAATGTAATCAGAGGTGGCCTCACACTCCTAAGACAGGCCCGTCCATAGCTGGTGATCGCTCTTTTGTGCTTACTTAAAATTTCACACCAATGGCACATCAAGAGGCAAAAGCAATTGGGCACATGCACTATGGCAACCATGTTCACTAATTAAGAATATCCTGTCTCCAGATTCCTGAGTACTTTACCATATTCTAGGTTTTACATATAATTTTTTTTAAGATGCCAAAGGATTGTCTAAGACTTTACAGTGTCTCCTTTAAGACTTTTTGTTGAAATGTTAAGATTCAAAAGTTATGAAAAGTTTGGCACATCAGAAGTTCAGCTATACATATGGAAAAAAAAATGGAATTCAGAGACTATTTTTTAAAGACAAGCTATGATGCACAGGTGTGCACACTTGTGGACTTGTTCTGTTTCACAATATGAAATCTGCAGTTTTTGTTTTCTAAAATAATCCAGAATAAAAACACATTCACAACCTGTAGGCTGGCACAGCATACCTGAGTGAGAATGTATAACCCCCATCTAAAACAGTAACTTAAACCTTTATCAGCATCCAAACGGAAAAAGACAAAAGGTAAGACTTGTAAGACAGCTATTGATTCATATAAGTTTTCAAGTCCTGATGTCTGATATTTATGTCTTCATCTAAATTAAAAAAACAAAACAAAACAAAAACAAAAAAAACCCCAAGTTCATGAAAAATTAGGGAAACAATCTGTCTCACACGATAAGAAACATTTAAGACCATTCTGCTGATGTAACTGTAGGAGCCACACATGCATGCAGGCTCTTTAAGAACTTTTGTTCAAAAAAACCCCAAAAAAACCCAAATGAGTCTGAGTACTTTAATTCTGTGAACACTCCTCAGTTGGCACTGACTGCCTCATGGGCTTCATTTTCACTACTATAGTCTGATTTGGGATCATCCTCATAGTCCTCGTACATTTCTATTTCATCCTCTCCATTTATCATTTCATTTCCAGGAAGGCTTCCGCTGTCCGTCTTCATACCATAAGTGCTCTGAATGACAGGGATGCTGGGCTCAGGGCTGGCAGAGGTGCTGGAGCAATCTGATGTCATCTGAGGGGACGGCGTGGTGGTCGCCATGGTAATAGCACCAGGGTAGACAACTCCTGTTCCCGTGGTGATTGGAATCTGAGGCTGTTGTCTGCAAGGAAGAACGAGAGGGAAACGTCATTGCCTGTGTTTAGAGGAGGGAAGACCTTCTGCAAGTCCAAAGGAAAGAAAAGCAGGTGGTTTCCTAGAAAGCTCCATGTATTCCTCTGGGCTTCATACCCCTCTATGGTACTGGTTCATTATCTGCCCCAAAGGGCAACTGGGAAGTGAAGTGTTTTCAGTCACTACCAGACATCCTTTCATGTATTTTATGTGTTTATTTAAATCATAATACAAGCTAGCACTTGTACAGAGACCATCATCAAAAGGCTTGAGGAACCCGTGAGACACCTGCCTGCTACCATGGACACCATGTACTCAAAATCTAAACACTCTAAACCCATGGCAAGGGCTTCTGTTAATGAGAGAACCTCAAGATTACCTAAAATGGCAGACAGAAACTGTAAGAATCTAATTTACTAAGTAGACTGCTACATCACTTAGACATCCTTTTGACATTTGATTGCTGGCTTTTGATTTTTATTTGGATCCATCATCAGAATGCCATTTGCTTTTCAGGATTTAATGTGTAAGACTAGAGTTTTGAAGCAAAAGTATTTGATAAAAAAGAACAAATCTGCCCTGGAAGATGCTGATTTTGTATTGACTAGTTATTGAACATACATGCCTATTTGCATTGTCTCTTTAACGAATCATACATCTCAATGTATTCCCAACCTTCTTCAGAGCAATATTGACCCAGTAACAGTGAACTATTGTAGAATTTTAGCAGGAGAAACACTGTCAGGTACATTTGAATAGTCTAAAGGATCTGCAACTTCTTGACCACTGCGTCATTCTATACCAAATTCAAAAGGAGATTTCATAAACCAGTCTCACAAATTCCTAATCATTGGCTAAATCAATGCACAAAATAATATTAAGCTTATTTGCAAACCCCTAAATGTCGAGTCTTTATTGTTCATTGATGAAACTCTGATTACGATAAATATCAAAGTAGAGAGTTACAGGGAAGCTGCAGTCCTTCGAGTTTGGGTATTGATCCAGTGAAATCATGAATACCCTGTGTAACACACCACTAAAATAGTTTGTAGTCCTGCCATGGCTGGTACTGCTAGCCTGACTCTTACACAGCCTCTGCACAGCTTGAGAAATTCAAACATCTGTTGTGTAAGTCTCGTACACCTGGCTAGCAGCAAGCAAAAACGCAGTAATTCATTTGACACAGTCATTATACTCCTGTTTGCAAATGATGATTTGCAGATGATTTACAAACAGCTTGGGATTTTTCACTAAATTTTCACTTTTTAAATGGTCTGATAAATGTTCTGTGAAAACAATTTTCAGCCAATGTATTTGCTTGCAAGTGATTTTCTGCAAACATCTTTCAATACTTTATCCATAAAATTGAACACCTACCTCACATGGGAACATTACTGGTTTAGGATTGCATGTTTTCAGGAGTATATACTATTACTGCTAAAACCCCACACGTATCTCCTCCACAACTTCTAGATGCAGAAAATATTCACATTAATGAATGTTTCCCCAAAGCAGAGGAAAAAGAAACCCACACATGGTCAGCACACACACAAAAAAATCTATGTAGTTGTCACCAGGCCATACACACTTAATTCTTTCTAATCTGCTCATCTAACAATCTTTCACCGGTATTTCTTGGAATAAATAAATTCACAAAACAAAACATCACCAGTTGTTCATCAAAGAACACCATACTATCAATGCCAAACGATGCTTTTAGATAAGTTTTCACAGCAACTCCTGTAATCAAAGTTGTAGAACCTACTCAAAGAATGATTGAGCCTAAGCTGCTGCTGCGTTACAGATGACGTTAAGTATCAGAACAATAATATCTACCTCTACACCTCCCCTCCCCAAAAGGTTTGCATTTTTCAGAAGCGAATTTCCTTTTTACAA
Source organism: Cyanoderma ruficeps (assembly GCA_008694505.1). Lineage (NCBI taxonomy): Eukaryota > Metazoa > Chordata > Aves > Passeriformes > Timaliidae > Cyanoderma > Cyanoderma ruficeps. Next base: position 2,626,304 of record VZDJ01007753.1, read on the forward strand.
GCAGCAAGAACAATTCAGAAAGTCTGCTTAAGACAAAGCTGTGAGATATATTGATGAAGTGATGGTTATCAGTGTTAAGGCCTAAAGGACAAAAGAAATCTTGGTATTCTTTCAAACACTTGTCAAATCAGAAGAACTCCTTTGCACATCCACATTTCTGTGGGACTGGATACACTTGTCTAAGTGCCACCCATTTCAAAGTATAAATGGAGAAGGTCATGTGAGCATAAAGTAAGTCAAATTTACAGAGGTACTTTTTACTTGGGAGCACACCAGACAAATGCATGGCAAGCTACTGAATGAATCTAATTGTCAAAGAACTTTATTGATATAACAGGAAAGTTAAAGGCTTACTGAATTTGTCATTCATAAATGCAGTCCTTTTTTACATGTTAAACAAAAATCAGACATGCTGTGCATGCCTGCTCCTGGCTGGGTAATAACTTTAAATTACCTATATCTCACTGTGGAACTGTAAACATGTGGTAACTGTACCACCTAATTGGAAAGGGTCTCAAATTGCTACCCCATTTGCTAGCAAAAAAATTTGCTAGCACTTAAACATGGGCACCTACACACCCCCAGTAACTGGACACCTACCTCTGATTTAATACCTGTTATTATTTAGAGCTGATCAGGTTGTCACTGTAAATTCTGCTCTAGTTGCTACATTACATCCCAGAAAGCCTTATTTTAAAATGTCACAAACTATGTGGATGGCATATGTTACTAGAGATGAGTGTTATCATTTCCTAAGTAATTAAGTTCTTGGGGGGGGAGGAAAACAGAGCATTTGTTTAAATTCCCACTACTCTCCCTGAAAGGAAGAGCTGGAGTTTCTGACCTACAACCCTGGCCATTATGTTTTTTTATATTTGTAGATTTTAAAGGCATTCATGTTAATGGAGTCTTTTATTACATTAAATTCCACACATTTAATTGTTGCCTCTAGCTAGAGTTTTACCAATCACAGAACCTTGGAGGGGAGGAGATAAAAACATACTTTACCTGCAAACTACAGGTTACAATTCAGCTCAGTTGCACATGGAAGTTTTCTGCCTGTTAAGATTTCCAGAAAGCAACATTAATCTTCTGGTCTCTTCAGATCTATGAGGAATGGTGGCACATCTCTACCCTGGCTTCAAACCACTCCTGTCCCCAGCATCTCCTCTTTGACAAAGAAATCCTTATGTGGACAATTACTAGGGGGCACTCTCCTCTGCTCTGCCAGCACTGATAACATGCCTGTCCACTCTGGGGCCAAAGATTTGGCCCAAAAAATTTAAGTAAATATAAAAATGGAAGTAACGTAAAAATCCTTAGACAAACTGACCTGATCATAAATTTGTGGCATCAATATTCTTACTATTTTTCTGGAGAAGGTTCCCCTTTTCATTTTTGCCAAACAAGCTAAACATTTAAATTGGCAAATGACCATTGTTTTCTGATCCCTTCACAACCATTTTCTGACAGCTCTTTGAATGTCTGAAGCAAAAATTGATTGCATTAAGGAAAACGCTCGTATGTTACACACCCCTGAAACTCACATTCCCATAAGGAATGAAATAACAGTAAATCTCACAAAAGCACCCATTGTGTACTTGCTTTAAGTTCAAGCTACAGCAGTATAATATTACAGACTTGTTCAAAACCATAGCCTAGCAACATTCAGACTACATGTGTACCGTAGTTATAAACACTATAAAGGTTTTATTCTAAATATCTTACGCTGCTAAAGCACAGAAAAAAGTTACTGCTTACATCATTTTGCAGAGAAATGTATATAGCATATACTCTTATTTAGAGTGTATTAGACTTGAAAAATGACTGAGCAATGAATTATCTTTGTAAGACAAGGCAACAAAAGACAGACAACTTAAAATAGCTGAATTTATGGTTTATATATGATCCATTTGTTAGCTCACATTTATTTATGCATTACAAAAAACTACTATTGAGGATAAATTGTAAATCACTTGAAGTCTGCTTGGGATTAACTTATGCTGAAGGTATCATTCACGAGTTCCATTAATAATTTTACTATTAAAAATAACTCAATTATTTAAAAGACATAGCTGGCTTCAGATGCAGCTTTCCCTAGATTGAAAGCAGCAATTTTTTAACATACTCTGCATTTAACATGAATTATTTCTGTATATTATCTGCCTCATTTGGAATCAAATTCATTCATGTAGGGATGTAATAAAAGGCCTTCACACACTGTAAGTTCTACTCTGTTCTTTAAAATACTTGATATTTGGTCCATCAGAAATGCAACAATTATCTGAACACAATAATTTCCTGCCCAAATTATTCCAAGAACTCTTCACTCTCATTCAAATCTTTGGAGGCTTTTCTTCAAAAATCAGAATAGAACCTGGCCATTCATTAGCTTACTTCTCTATTTTATTTTAAATCCTGGCTAGTTTGTATTTTGAGATTCTTTAAACACCCTTTGTCCATCTTACCAAAGTTTATCAAAGATTGTGGCTCACTGAAGTGAGCAGTGTGAGCCTTTTACATCAAAAAAAGTTTGAGCCATGGAGAACTCTGTGTTGTGCTGGGGGGTTGTACCCATAGCAGCATTATCCTATGTCAGCTAGTGGCTCACCTAAGGCAGTCTGACAGGAACTAGCCTTTACTGGATTGCCTAAAACAGAGATGTACAATTGGTATGAGAAAAATGCAAACACAATTAGGAAAAAAATATATTTCTTCTTGCTTTTTACTCAATCCTTTAGCCACCTGTTTTGAATGTGTATCTGACTCTTCACACATCTCCTACTTATCTTTTTATTCTCTGATGATATTCTGTTGCCATTTTGGTGCACTGATTCCCAACTTAATTGGTTTGTTCTTAAAAAAGAAAGGCAACAAAAAAACCCCCAGCAGTACTTCAAGCAGTAAGAAGCACTTGGCACATTACATTGGAGTCTATTTTGTACTTTTGTTCTCTATCTTCCACTGAAATATTTACTGTAAACACAGAGCATGTTCAATCCGAAAAACCACATTTGTCTCTTATTTCATTCTGAAAGGAAACAGCATCTCAACTCTCACGTCTACAGTTCTGAAGGACGATTTATGTTGTTCCATCAAAACAGTGGAAAAATAATGGGGGTGTGAGGTCAGTTAGGAAAACTGTTCCAGCTGATGCTTTATGTGATATTTACGTTAAACACAGGGAAGAGTAAGTTTAAGAAGCTGATGGGCTCAGTTACTGTTCTTCACTTAGTTATAATCTGATTTGGAAGAAACGTGGCTCTTCATTACTTAGTAAGCTATTTTGCTGAGACAAATGATTCCATGTTTTATGTTTCACTTCAAAAAAGATGTTCTAGTCTGGCTTTTTCACTAATTTCACTTGGTGTCTTCCAATAAGTTTGTTTTAAATTATTCTTGAGGAGAAAGGGGAATTTGGAACAGTCAGTGGGAAGTCACGAGGAAGTATGAAATAATTTTTTTTAGATCCCAGCCCATGATTCTTCAGGACTTTAATCTATATTCACATTGAACAACAACATGGATGTCATTGCATCTTTATTGAATGCATCCATTAGACTTCATACTCCCTTTTCCATCACTTGCACAATTAAAAGTCATTGCTTTTGGTAAAGTCCAGTGAATCATCACATAACTGCACAGTGGTAGTTTACTTTAAACTTCTTCAACATGGATAGAAGAACATGGTGAAGTGGATTTAGCATAAATAGGAACTGGAAATAATTCCTTCAAAAAAATGGTGACATTCTCATGGTCTTCGTGATCACAATGTTGGATATATGAGAAAGATGTTACATTTAGGTTGCACCAGTTTCATTTCAAATAGCTTTCAATACATATATATTTTAATAGAAATATCACTCTTTAGGTAGGTACTTTTAGAAGTTTCTCAGATCCATCCTCCATATTCACTCCCTTTAAGCCATCACATTTAATGTGTAAAATGCTACTGCTTAATACTGTTTTGAATTACCAAACAATTCTCAAATTGTTCAGATTGCTGTTTTGGCATTTCTTTTGCATTTCTTGTCTAAATGTGATTTGGTCTGTCAATCTGCTTTGGGAGACATAAGCTAGAATTTCATTCCCTCAATCTGAATATAATTTGTGATGTGCTGTATAAATTCAGATTTCTATTTAGAGCCCTACGTGCAATTTTGATGGAAGACTATTAGTTAACAATTTCCCTTATACTGAAGATTAAAAAACAATGTCATAACTATAGACTGGAAGACTGTTTCAAGATATCAAAACCACTTCTATTTACTGATTGAAGAAAGAGCCCACATTGTTGCAGGCTGTACCACAAAATAATTGACTGCAACAGGAGTTCTGCATCCCAAGCCAAAAATGAGGGCACATAATTGACGTCAAGGTCAATTATCTGGTAGTGAAGTACCCAACAAAAGGAGACTATTGTGATTAGAGAAATAAGCAGAACATTGTGAATTTGGGAAGGCTGGCACCGGAGACACATTTTAGAGTCTTTGTAAATCACCAGAAACATTGTGTTAGAGCACTGAGCATCACAGATTAATTCATAAAAAAAAAAAAAAAAAAAAA
>VZDJ01007753.1:2634195-2861695 GCA_008694505.1 Cyanoderma ruficeps
AAAAAAAAAAAAAAAGATAAGTCTTAAAATTAGAGAGGTTCATAGAACTGTAGAATGATTTGGGTTGGAAGGAACCATAGAGATCATAGAGTTCCAACCCTCTTGCCATGGACAGGGGCATCTTTTACTAGACCAGGTTGCTCAGCGCCCCATCCAGCCTGGCCTTCAACACTTCCAAGGATGGGACATCCACAGCTTCTCTGGACAACCTGTGCTTCAGGGGAGAAATGGGCCACTGAATAACTGAATCAATATGATTCCAACAGAAGCCATTTATTGTTTACATCACATGGCAGATATAGATTCTAGGTCTACTGTCCACATGGGCATGAATTTCTGGGTTGGCTAAGCTGCTTCTTCATGAGGCAGGCACACATCCTTCAGGATATCCAATCGGTCAAGCATCCCTCTTTATACTGTGCTTCCCCTGTCCAGGGTTTACATTTTCTGCAGACATTTTCTCAGGCTCTCTTCTTATTTTTGATCCTGTTGTTTTCTCAGTAACCTTGATAAATTCTTGAGAGCTCTAACAACAAAACTGCAGGTGGTTTGATAATATTACTCACAACCAGTTTGGCTGGTGCATCAGAATGGCCTGTTACACAGATACATTGCCACACTGGGCCAGTGCCCCACCACCCTCACAGCAAAGAACTCCTTCCTAGTATCTAATCCAAACTTTCCAACACAACCTGTTGCCCGCTGCCCCACACTCACCTAGGATTTTGCTGATGTTGGAGTTGTGCATGTCGGGGAAGGCCTGGAGGATTTTCCGGCGCTCATCCTTGGCCCAGACCATGAAGGCATTCATCGGTCGCTTGATGTGGGGCTCGCTGCTGGCGCGGCCCCGCGAGTCCCGGTAGACCCGGGCTTCAGCCACCGTGGCCCCTCCTGTTGGCCAACAATAATACTGCTGTAGTTTAGCTGCAGAGCCATTCACTGCTTTACTCCCTGTGGCGTCAGGGCAGGAGGAAACAAGATGGATGCAAAACATTATTACGTGGGTTAGGAAAGCGCTTTCAGTGCTGTGATTATTTTAGCCTCTTTTGGTCTCTATGAGAGAGAGAGAGATGGGCCAGCCAGTGGTCTCAGTGTAACTGGCCAGGCTTGCCCATCTGAGATGGCCCAACACCACCCTGAAGAAACAAACTGCACTGGTGTTCCTTCAATTAAGACACGGAGACTTGATAAAGTTTCCATCTGAGGTTTTACCATAAAATACATTCTCTGAGTGCTCAACAAAACTCACATAAAAAGTTACATTTAAGAATCCAAACCGATGTAGGCCTGTCGATACAAGACATTGACAATGACTTTGCTGTGAAGCACGTGCCAAACATTTCATAAAATAAACTATACAGTGCACCAGGTACATGCTGCCATTTGTATGGATCAGATTATATTTGGAGCTGAATATTTTAAAGTTGCATCTGCTTTGATTGAATTTCAGATATGCTTTGGAGCATTTGAGCCACATATATGTAATAAAACTGTTTGGCTCCAACAGGTGCACACACAACAGACTGGAATCTCCAGGGTGGGAAACAAGCACTCCAGCTCCATGCCTGATGTGCCTTAGTGTATCCCAGTGTCCTGTCTTTATCTGCCATCAATTCAGCTTGCACATGTCAACCCTAACTGGGTTTTTGAATGCATCCAGCCCTGCTTCTCGACCACAAACAGCAAAGCCTCATGGGGTTTAGAGATTACAGAGCTGAGGTATAGAACCAGTTCTATGGGAGAAACAGATTACCAAGGCATGCCTTTACTGGAGAAAACGTCTGCAATTGTGATGATAATATATGTTTCTAGAGTAATACCTTAGCTATAAAAAAGGCAAAAAAGTGTTTACAGTGCGAGAGTGACATACTTAGTCTTTGACCTCATCCAAATGGTCATATAATTTAATACCTTGAAAAGGCAAGATACTTGACAACAAATTAGTATAGCAATAGGCCTCTTTTTTTAAATAAACTATTACAGCTACCAACGTGAATTTATTTGCCAAATAATATAAGATTAATTCTTTACAGTAAGTAAAACAAAATACTGCAGTTTTACTGAATACAGGCACAAGTTTTTGGTCGTGCAAAAATCAATTTTCCTTATTCAGAGTGAAAGCATTATATAGGTATACCTTTTTATAAATTCCATATAAGAAACACATTTGCATGAAAAAGGGGCCCTAAAATAGAGGATGCATAACTAATACACTACCTTTTTTTGCCACCAGGTCTACAGTACATTAATTTCATTTAAAACGCACTGACCATACAGGACAAATTGATTTTGCTTTATATGGTGTTGACAGCCATGTTTATTGTGCAGTGAAATGTAGTGTAGTTTCACGCTGACTATATCCATCAACACCGGGCAATATGCTGACTACTGGGCCAGATGAAGACATACATTACCCTGAGAGCAGAACACTCATTCACGTACAGCAGTGTCTTCTCCTGAGGATCACCCTGGTAATTTATGATGCCTCCAATGCCATTACTTCACAACTGACACCGATTTGGCAATTTGTATACTAACGTGCGTGCACATAAAAGAAGACAGGTTTGTGGCAAATGTGAGCTGCAAAACTGTTTTAACACTGTTCTAAGTTAAGCACCGTGCCACAGGTGTTCTGCATTTGCAGAAGGCTGCAGTCAGCTTTTTACGGCCAAAGGGAAGAGCAGTTTTGCAGAGTGACCTGCAGGTAGGACCAGTTGAGGGGGGTGAATGGTTGATGGGGCTCTGTCAATTGTTGCCAGAAGCCTTGGACCACAAACATATCAAAGATACAATATTTTGAGAGAGGATGTATTTGCTTAGAAACTCCAATAAGTTGCAAACATAGTAAGTCAACGCTGAAATATTTACTGAGACAAGAGGCTATATAGTTTGAAAAAAGTCAAACATAGCATGTAGCTGTTGTTCAATCCTTTACGATAATGTAATAAAAATATGTTACTAGTACGTAGGCAATTAGGAAGCTGGTGACAAAAAAAATTATATTATTATTTATGTGAATGTTATAATTCGTTATTCAGAAGTTATAATTTGTCATTCAGCTGCTCTACTCACAGCACAGGAAAGACATATTTGAATCACAGGATGTCTTTCCTTCTTTTACTTTCCAAAGGTACTTATTCCTCTTAGTTAATGAAGAGTTTGTCTTTAGCCCTTTCTAACACAATTCTGGACTTTTCAATCCTATTGCAGGTAAAGAGTAGTTCTACTGGGAGCAAGATTACAGGTGGCTTTTTTATCTGAATATAATCTAGATAGAATTAAAATAAATAAAGAAAAAAGGCAAAAAGAAAAAGGCAGAAAACCACCATAAATTATCTGTTTTCATATAAAAGTTATGTTAGGAAACAATTTTTACTTGGGCTAATAAATTACAACCATCCCAAGAAGGTCAACTCTGACTGTGTCTGCTTTATGCAAGTCCATACTTGAAGGACTTGAAAAAGCAGCCAAAGAGTTGATGTTCTTTGAGCTTGATCTCTGGGGAAATATTTGCAAGCTGACCTATAGGCCATCACAAAAGCATTTGCAAAATGAATTTCTGCAAATAACTAAAGCAATATAATCTTCATGCTCTTCTGTCTCAGAACCACAAAATTATATTCAGCATATAAAGCATTACAATAAAATAGTTCCTGTAGCATGGGATTCTGTGGGGGAAGTCAGAAGGTCTCAGTACTTTTTTAGATTAGAAAGAGGTGCTAATGGTACAAATACACATATGTTCAGTGAGGTTTTACACGTTGCAACACATAAGAACAAGCTTTCAAGCTGGCTGTTCTTAGGTACTTCATCCTGGCAAGCAGATATTTTGACTTTATTGTGCCCTATAAAAACAATTTCAACAGATTTGACAAAGTATGAGTTTTTCCCTATCGTGATAATTATAGTTAGTACTGACAGAGGCTCAAAGAGATCGCTGAAATTTTTTTTAAAAAATGCATATCCAAGTGCAAAGAAGTAAGTGCTTTAAATCTTCCTGAAAATATTTTCAGGAAATCCTAATAACTAATAAACCTAAGATAAAAGATAAAATGGAAATATAGTACTAGTAAAGGGCAAGGCAAGAGAAGGAATTGGTAACTGTCTCTCTATGGCAAGCAATGCTCTGTCAGTTACTGTTCTTACTGCAATCACAGAAGGAGGGATTTTCAGAATTAAGAGCCTGGTCAGAATTTATAATTATTGCAAAAGCAGTACAGTTTGGCTGCCCTAGTGGCTTAGTTGGCAAAGAACTCTATATTTTGGCCTAAAGACAGGGGCTGTCCTCAAAGTGGCACTTTTAGCTTCTGGATGTGTTCACTGCCTTACTTCCTAGATCCTTCACATTTGCTCAATTTGCCGTAACTTTGATAATTTTAAACTAAAATCAGATTAAAGAGTGATCTTTCTTTGTGGATACATGGCAGGCGACCCTTCTGTGAAAGTTAGATTCCATACTAAGGTCAATACTGAGGCAAAGAATGCCACAGAATAAATCTAAAAATGCTACAGCTTCATGGAAATAATTTCCAACAACATTTTCATTTCTAAAGAGCTCTCTAATCAGAGAACATTATAAAGATAAAAGAATCTGATCATCAAGAAAGATAAACATCCTCATGTGAAATAAATGTTAAGAAACATAAAATGACCATTATTACATTGTTTATTAATTCCTGCCTTTTCCTGTTACATTGTTTATTTATTTATTCCTGCCTTTTTCTGAGTTTCTTACATTTACTAATGATATTAATTTTAAGACAAGCATCATCCTTCAGCATGCTTCCTGAAATCTTGGCCACATTAGGTTTAATCCTACTCTCTCTTTACTGGAATGTGGGTTTACCTCCTGTTTTGCACATCTACAACAAAACCTGAGATTTGGCCTTTACATTTTACCAGAAAACAAACAACAATAGATGTGATAGAAAGGAGCAGAAAAAAAGGCTGAGAAAAAGATGGGGAAAAGAGAGAAAAGACGTGACAGCAAAAAAGAAAGAGATTTTTATCAGTCACCCTGTTATTCCTTAATTACTCTTCACACTGTGGCCATTGATTCATGTTTGAAGTGATACATTTCCCCTGGCTTCCCCCCACATAATGAATCTGGCTAATCTAGAGTATATATTGCAGATCATCTTCCATGGACACACACCAAAATAGGATACACAGAAATAAAGACAATCTGTCTAGGTTCCTGGTATGAAAATGACTGGTTAGTAGTAAAGCTCCTATCATCAGTTATCCATTAAGCTGGGGTGACATATTTGCCTAGATTGGAAAAGACTGATTGTGACCTCCAAAATATCTGGCCCTGTCTGTGGCAATACAACTAGCACTGCAGAGACCAGAACCTGATAAACATGCAAACAAACCCATCTCTTTTACTGCAAGAGATGGGTTACTCATAAACACGGAGAGGCCATAAAAACAGGGAGACTGAAAAACCGGCTTGGCAGTCCCCTGTGCTGCTCTTAACCTGTGTACAGACAAATGTAGCCTTTGTGAAACATATAGCAGTATTTAAAATCAAATAGAAAAAGGCAAATATGGAAAGAACAGAATCCGAAGATCAGCTTTGGCAAGCTTAAACACACAGAGTAGTCACTTAACCAATATTTTGGTTATCAATTTTAGAGAAAGTTACAAGAATTACAACTACTTCACTGTAATCTAAGTGGCATGCAGCAGCTGTAGAGTAACATTTCTCTGTTTTACCCCTTGCCTGTCTCTTATTTCTTCATCCCCAGCACCATTCAGATTTTCTCATTCTTTATTATCAGCAAGAGAGGCAACAAAAATGGATACCCCATGAACTATTGTCTTTACTGGCATGTCTTGTCATCACTGGCAAAATACCCACTTGGAAAGGCGGCTAGGTTTGGAACAGGGGTGACACAAATGTTCTGTTTGTCAGGCAGCTTTTGTTCCAAATGCTAAACAAATATTATTCAGCCGCAATTGGAGCACTGAACATTTCTCACAGGCTGCATGTCAGTGAATGAATGGGGAGAAAAACTGAGAAAGCCACAAGCAATTCATGAAATACTGCAATATTTAAATGGCCTCTAAATTTTTTCACCTGCAAGGGCTCTGAAATGCACTAAGTAAATACTAAGAGGTGAGGATATGTTGTAGCACAGGTTAGCTACATCCAAGCCACACTTGGTTATGATAAGACTTCTCTTTTTCCTGCTAAGAGACTCCATTCTCTTTAAAACATCAACAAGAAGAACCAAACGGGAATTCCCTAAGGTCAGCTCTGAGGAAACATAAACCTCTAATTCAATAACTCCGCTACTGCACTGAAAAAGGCCTTATTATTGCAACTTCCATATGGAGTCAATTGGACATTAATGACTAATCAATCCCTCCCCTTTCTATTCTACTTATAGTGTCACAAGCCATGTTTAGATTAGCCCATTTCCTGCTTAGGATCGCTCAAGATGTCTTTTGTTCTTTCAGGGCCGGCCTGATGGAGGCAGCTTAAACAAACACACGACCCAAGTGGTGCAGGAGTTATAAACTGCCATATGTGAATGAACAAAGGGGCCATACTAAAGCCTTTTGTGGTATTTGTTAATGTTTTTCATCTGAGTTTAAAAAGACCTAATGACTTTGTGGTGAGCTGATGCATGTGGCTCGTGGCTTTGCAAAATGAAGGAAATTCTAGCCAGTTATATATCAGCATATATTTTCCAGAGCGCCTTGTTTTCAGTTTTGGTGGCAGCGAGTTTACTTTTTTTTAGTACATTTGTTTTACATATGCAAGGAAAATACTTAATCTCAATTAAAACACAGCACCAGTTTTCACAGCCATACTCACAACCTGCATATACATCTCTCCCCACTTGAAAGCCTAAAGCTAAAATTAAGAGTGGAATATCTGCTGCGTGTGAAATCAAAGCAACTGTTCTCAGCTCCACCAGTTCACCCACCAGTGTTTAAAGCTGAATTGTTTGCTGTGCCCTAATTATTACCAAAACAATAATCCTAAATAAGCTGCTAGCACATCCATGCTCCACAGCCAGCCGTGCCCAAATCTGTGCTATTTCAATGAACTAAAACTGCTAAATGCAGCTACTTGCTTGATGGCTTACACAAACAGTTTAGATTTCTTGACCACATTCTATGGCAAAGCTAACCCTCATGGAAACTTGGCATGGGCTATAGCTAAAACAATAGAATAATGCTCTAAATTAAATGGGATATTAACTGAATGAATTAAGGCTTGAGGCCTGAGTTCAGCTCCTGGTGGCTGACATAGTCACACATGTGCTCTAACGTAAGAGTTGCTCTGTGAAGATCCATGAAACATCTATAAGGAATTTGGGATGAAGAAGCAGCCTCTACTGTAAATTTGGGGAGGTGTTTTAAGTGTCATCATATTTTTCAATCATGTGCCACTTGCAGACTTCAAGACCCTTCACAGATAATTAATTAAATGCTAACAACCCCATTCTGACATTAATGTTATTGATGGAAAAGAAATATGAATCATATTTAAGTTGAAAGTTTTTCAGCCTAAGCAATGATGCCAGAAGTATGGGATTGCCAGTCATCAGATCTAACAACAATCTACATTATTCAATCCGCAAACATTGTTGTTGTTTCACTTTGATATTTCATACTCAGCTGAGGAAAACAGAAGCCCACAGAAAGGAAAAGCATGGATGAAACAGACCAGTCCGAGAGGAAAAATACTAACAATTATTGTTAGGTATCTGACAAGATCTATGGATTTGATTTCATTTTTCAGAAAAAAACAGCTGGTCTACCAGCTAAGCAATTATTGTTACTCTATTAATCATATTCAAAGTCAAAGCAATACAAAGCAGAATGCACTAATCTATTTAACATAAAAGTGTTTCCATATAAGTAACAGCCTTATTGCCAGTGTAGCTGGCAATTCACATAATTTCAAATTTCTCATGACATGAGTGTCACCTAGAACATCCAGAAAACACAACATTAATTTAAAACACAGGGGCTAATTCTGCAGTCTTCAGTCATCCCTAAAAGCTTTTTTGTTGAAAAAGTCCTGTTTGAACAAGGACCATAGTGATCCATTCATACTTCAGTCAATGCTTTGTTTTGTTTAAGGATGGAGAAATGACAGACGGGAATTAAGGACAGAGAAAGAAGACAGGCTGACTTCATACGTGATGGATGCATTGGTCAAGGTGTGGCTGAACATTGTTTGCTGCTTGCTCACATGCTCTTTTCCAAAACAATGATTTTTAAAAGCTTAAGTACATTGTTGTTTGTAAAAGGGAATTATGTTTAACAATGGGAGAGGCTTTTACAAAACCACCTCCTTCAAATTACGTGATATTAAAAAATGCAGAACACTTAGCAAAAGATGTTAAAATGTGTTGCAGCCACTGCTTTAGTGACCCATTTCCTGCATTCAATCTTCAATAAATTTTCACTTTCTGAATGATGAAGCATTATTCTTTGTATCAATATAACTAATTCCTTCCATCCGGTACTAGCTGTTTTCACTTGTCATACCAGTAATTAGCAAGGAACTGGGGCTAGGACATACATATGTCATTTCTTCTAGCCTTTCACATGAAATGCTGATATCAAAACAACTGATAATGTAATTGGCAAATAATATACCATGAAGAGAAAGAAGCAGAAGCAGGATGACAACAGGAGCTGTTCTTCAGGCTAATTTTTCAAGTAAGGTGCCCCTGGGCATTTGGGATTTGTGAGCAAAACCAGGAAAATGTTTTTACAAATATGGAAATGGCGTGTCTCAGTGTGTGACCACATTTACCTGGTTTGGATAAAAAAAATATAGTGCATAGCCATGAAATAGGGGCTTACATGAAAATTTACAAATTTTTATTTTTTTTAAATTCCTGTGAGAGTACCTCTGCCAAATTGAAAACACAATCATTTATTATTTGCAGAATTTATGAAGACACTGCAATGCTCACACTACACAATCTTTGGACCACTGATCCTGTGAAATTAAATCAAAGTACAAATTAAGGGAATATTTCCCCCTTGCTACCAAGTTTTTCACTAGGCACTTGCTTAAACACTTTGACTATCTACATGGAAGAAAGGCAAATGATCCTAAACATTTTTCTATTTCTGAGATACTGAGGCTCCTGAAGGAGAAAATGGTTCACGTTTTAGACTTAGAAAAATAGACAGTTGTACAAAGAGGGCTTGTTTGAATCTGTACCAATTGCTCATGCTTAGCCAGAATATATGATGTTCTTTCCTGTATTCATATTTCTGCTCCACTCCCTGTGCTCAAGGATTTAAGGAAGAGGGCAAGATTCCTCCCTCCTTCACTCAGTATGATATAATAGTAGCTTTCTCCATCAGCTGAAAATTCAGTTGTGCCTGGAAATTTTACACAATTTTCTGGAGCTTCAAGCTTCTTTTGTCATATTGGAGCACTACCAAGAAACTCTCAGAGAATCAGGGCCACAGGGTGTTTTACACCTGGTGGCTGTACATGAGTGTGAAAAAAATGTTTTAAACCACTGAATTACTTTATTTAATTTTTCAGTCAGTCCACCTAAAAATAGCTATACATACTGACTGATGCTTTCAGCATTTGTGACAATAATTTTCTCATGGGCGAAGATTTTCTGTGTAAAACTGCAGCCCACAGTTGCTTTTTACAGCCACCTTCTAAATTCCTGAAAATAATGTTTTACTATATAATGGAAATTGTGAAAAACTCTTAGTTATAACTGTGTTAATAGGCACCCCTATGTAAAACTCAGGGCATTGTAGATCTGCTGGATTGTACAACATCAAAAATCCTAAGTGTAATTTTTTTTAATTAAGATACCATTCTACAAGAGTCAATTACTGTAGCTCGGAAATGTAAGATAAGAACACCTTATTTTTACCAGTAGGAAAAAAAATACCTAAGACAGCTGAAAATCAAGAGTTAACAGTTGTGGAAGATACCCAGATTTGTTATTCTGAAAATGAGAAGCATACTATATGTTAAATATTAGTGTCTTGAGAGGAATAGGTTTCTATGGAAAGATCAGTCCACACACTCCCAGCACAGGTTTTTCAGTTCCCCTTCTAAAATGTTATGGGGATGCTGGCAACAACGAGATGCACAACGTGGTTGCCATCAGAAAAGTGATGGGGTGGTTCTCAAAGACATCTTATTCCTTGAAAAAATCTGCAGGGCCAAAGCACCAAATCTCATCCAACACAACTGAAATACCATGCCTAAGTACTTCATCCCAGATTCCTATCTGTTATGAGTTATTTTGGAAAACTTAAGGGTATCACTCAAGTATCAGGCACAATCAGATTCATGGATGTTAAAAACGGCAACTACAATTAATGAAGGCCACGTCTGGGCTTATTAATATAATAAGTTATTTTATGTTTTAATACAAAGATACGGTTACTGGATTTGGGGTTTTTTGTTTGTTTTGGGGTGGTGTTTTTGCAATCAAAGGCCCATAACAAGAATTCAGGGCAATAAAAATTCCAGTACTTCAGCTTACTCTCTGGGTACATTTCTTTGTTTTCAGGCAGCTTTCACTGATTTCTGATTTTCATCTTTCTCCTCTCAACTGCCATAGCAACTATTACAAATATTTACGTGCGACAAATTCTGGCGTGGAGAGGAATTCTTTCCTCTGGTATTTTTGAAGCACTGTCACAAAAGGAGGTGATGCTTTTCCCCTGCCTGTGCTACCTGCTGTTTACACCCCTGCACAGGAGGGTGTTAAACAAGTTACCTCACAGGTCTGGATCGTCTTGGCAGCCTGCCAAGGTCGATCTGCCTGCAAATGTGTGGTTCCCTTTCACCTGCCTCTTCAGCTGCTCAAAGCCAACCTTTGCTGGAGTAGAGAAGAAACCCTCACCCTTTTGTACCGGCAATTATTTGCTGTTGGGCGTGTATGAGTTTGTTGAGGCTTTGAGCATATGGTAGAGGTGCTCCTTTTCAATAATACACCAAATAGGTGTGCAAAAACTGGTCATGATGTCTGCTCTCTTGCCAGGGAGAGAGGAAATGGCACTTTGACAGACAGACAGAAATTGGTGGCAGCTTTTCCTCAACCTTACAGATCAGCTCATGCTCTACTGCTATCTTGGTTTTCTCATGTTTCTCCCATGTTCCCTCTTCCCTGTCTTTCCTCACTTAAATCATTCCTCTCCTTCACATGACTCCACATTCACTGCTGCTGATGCAATTACAACTACGCTTTTTACCATGTTCTGGCAGCTGGTTAAATATTTGGTGATTTCTAACACCTTTTCTTTCTCTAACATTTAATTTCCCTTGCTTTTAGACAGATAGAATCTCCCATTTTGCTGCAACATTCCTTGCAACATGGCTACCTCAAGTCAAATATGAATAGGAAGAGCTAATTTCTTGCACACAAAAAGACAGAGTGTTGACTATTAACTGCAGGGCATCTTGGGCTAACCATTGACTTTGTATGTTGGACAACAAATCCACCATCTGAAATGCTGCAGAACTGGATTCTTAAGCTTACTGATGATTAGAATATGTTCTTCTAAAAGATGAGGTCAGTTGCTCTCCTCCAAGACTGGACTGAGGTCCAAAATCAGGTTCAGACCAAAAAATGAAGTAGAATTAATAACATTAAGCTAGGCCTTAGTACTGGAACCAGTCAATTACCAATGGTCAGCCAGCTTGCAACTGGCTTGCAAGTTTAGTTTGCTTGGAGCATGGTTCAAAGATACCAGGAACACACAGATAAAGCTTAAATCTGTGTAATCTCTAACCGTGATTTGCTATATAGAAAACCATAGTATTTAACCCAAGGAATTTACAAGTTGAAGTGAGAGACAGCAAGCACTGCAAGGAAGGACACAGGCAGTAAGGATTCAGACAATAAATCAATGAATTTAAGGAGATGGGCTGGTGCCAATCCCATACTGAGGGCTCTAAGAACTGATTTACAGCTAGGTTTCATAGCAAAAGTCCTGTTTGAACAAGGAGGACTCTCTGGGAGATTTTGAAAAATCTCATTAGTTTCATACCAGGACAAATAAAAGCAGATACAGACAAAGTAGATAGACAGATCCCACCATATTATTTAAAACTGTTTCTATCTAAACTAGCAGACATGTACCTATCTTTCAGGTCCGTGCTTAGCACACTGGTGAAATAGTACCAAAGAAAGAAGCAGCAAGTGCTAAACACAGAATCAACAAACTACAGTGTGAAAAATGTGAATGAAAACATCAAAACAGGACCCAGAACTCTTTTTGTATGTTTTCCCAAATAGCCAACTGTGAGGCCAAATATTTCATTCACAAGCCCTTGATTTTAAAATATCAACATGAATGAACATGGAACTAAATGTTAAGTACTAATAAGGCATTTTCATCTATTTCTATTTGTTTTCTAAAAATTAACTTAGCTTTGTAATATGTCTTATTTTCACTAAGGAAAACCAGATACAGATATGTTTTTTTCTGTTTCACAAAATCCCACTATGAGACAGTGGCAAAACAATAACATTCAGTGTTTTTGCTCTGAGCCTAGGATCCAATCAAGAAAATTACATTTTAATAGATCCAATTCTTTGTTAGGAATGAAGATCAGGTCTTGATGGAATTTAAATCCCTGGACATGACTGCTGAAGGAAACCACAATGCAACCTGAGCTAAGGTAAAAGTAGTAATTGTCAACAGGAGGGTTAGGTCTACCCCACAGATTTCTATCTACTAGAAAAGAAAATCTTAACACACTTCCTACAAATTTCCAAAGAATTTGACCACATCCACAAAACCAGAAGGATCCATAAACACTGAGCACATTTTACAATGCAAAAGAAGCAGCACCATCTCCCAAAAATGAGTATCTGTGAAAGGAAAATCTTTTTCTAGAACTTGAACCAAACAAACTTATTCACATCATCCAATATTCTCAACAACTGAGAGCTAGATACTTTAGTATTTTTTATGCTAAATACTTTAGTATTACATGGGTTTTCTGACCTGAAATTTAAACAGGGCTTACCAGTGTCTCCTGACTACACTCTACACACTGGTCAGTGGATGTGTGTCAGTCATGTTCAAGAGAGGGTTTAGCTAGAGCTACATTCAAAGCTGTCTTGGTGTGTTGATTCCTGCTAGCTATATTTCAGTACTGACAACCTCAAATGTTCAAAATTATGAAGACATCTACAGAGAGAATTATGTTTCCTTTAAAATATTAATGTTTCAGGGGAAAAAAAAATCCTTGTTTAGTTCTCTAATTGGCTGTTGTTTCTAATTTTGCATACCAGTCACCAAATGTGTATGAGGCTCTCAAATCATGTTTTTGAATTTTGTTAACTACAAATGTATCATATATTTTAACATGGAAACGGGGATTTCAGGTAATGATACAAGTCCAACAGCTGTGGATTATTCATCAATGGTGTCACAGTAAGTGGCAATGTTTTAAATGCAGTTTGAGCATGATTTTTATTATAGTTAGCTCAGTCCTGCTGGTGGCTAAGGAAGTAATAGAAATATTGGTTTATCTCATATTTAATATAAAACTCTTGCTGATGATTTTCAGGCCTCCATTCAGATGACTGTTAGCTTATTCTCAGCAAAATAAACTTTGGAGGCAACTTTGTATCTCTGAAGTACAACTGACTACCATTAATTAAATCTTACCTTTATTAATCTTAAAAAGATTTTCACAGACTGGGCAGGGACAATGAGCTAAAAAAAATATTCTATACTATTTCATACTTGTTGAATTTCTATGTTTAAAGAATTTCAATACTTATAATTCATGACTCAAAAAAAAAAAATACCTTCAGCTTCTGGTCAATGAGCCAGTACCACAAGCACTCCTAAAATTCCAGGAAAACATGACTCTGATCATGTCAAACTCAGATCACCACCATACGTTATAAAAAAGATGCAAGGAGTAGAGAGAAATCATTGCTACATACTGCTACAAAGGCCTTCCATAAAACAAAAGTCAGCTGATACGTCTTCTAATAAATTACATGAACCTTAAAAGTTGTGTCCAAACTATGGGAATCAGGAGCACTTCCCAGATCTGGTCTATCTCACGTGCCATTTGGGATGGACAGACACGCACCACATCTCTGCACACTTTAGTTTCCCGTGGAAATGCAGGTGTGCAGGTAGGCAGGGAGTGAAACTTCACTTCCACAGCCCCTTTGCTCTAGACTGCTGGGGGGATTAGAATACAAGCCAAATTGCTTTTCCCTCAGTTTATGGCCAGCTGTGGGACTAAATTTGAAATCCTTAGCTCAGGAAAAAACCTGCTACAACACTGCCCCATCCTTACACCTGCCCCCACCCCCCTTTAAAAAGAACTCTGCACATTGTTAATATCTTCTCTAAATGTAGTGAATTTCATAACTCTCAAGTCCTAAAATTCTGGTGGTAAGAGTAAAACCATTTGGCAGATCTAACAGCCATCCACTCACACTATGCCACAACTGCACCTGGGCCTCAGAGATCTGGATGTATTTCTGACAAGATGGCACCAAAAGTTGGCCATCAATACATGACTTCAGAAATCTTTATTCCCTGCTTTATATGTGCAAAAGCACACATAAACCACAGAAATATTCATTGAAGCTTTCTACAGCAACCTGCATTCAAATAGTATCTTAAAAAAGAGGGGGGGGAAAAAGATTTAAAGTAAAAATGACAATAGAGAAAGGAAGGTGTGAAGCACATGAAGTCTTTGAAGAACACGACTGTGCGTATTAGGAACCTTTGACATTCAGCTGAGATTGTGACTGTGGCAACACAATGAAATGCAACAAGACATTCTTAGAGGAGGTGAAAGAAGAGAAACAAAGCTGATGAAAGGTCTGGAGCACAAGTCAGATGAGGAGAGGCTGATGGAGCTGAGGGTGTTTAGCCTGGAGAAAAGGAGGCTCAGGGAGGACCTTATCACTCTCTACAACATGAAAGGAAGCTGCAGAGAGGTGGGGGTCAGTATGCTTTTGCAACAAAGAAGTGACAGGACAAGAGGAAATGGCCTCAAGTCAGGCCAGCAGAGGTTTAGATTTGGTATAAAGGAAACATTTCCTCACTGAAAGAGTTGTCAAGCATTGGAACACGCTGCCCAGGGAAGTGGCTAGGTCACCACCCCTGAAGATATTTAAAAGATGCAGCACTCTGGGACATGGATTCATGGTGGGCTTGGCAGTGCTGGGTTGGACTTGATGACCCTAAGGGTCTTTTCCCAACTAAATGATTCTATGATTCTAAAGAATAAACTGTCAAGTTTCATAATGACCCAGGGCTGAAGTTTGGAAGCACAAAATAATAGGAACATTGACAAACCTAGAAAGATCTGTGATAGTTTCACAACAATTAGAAGCTGGGCAGAGTCTGTAGCATGGTACATATCAGAGAGCACAGTTTAATTGCTGATATTTCAGCAGCACTCTTTGCAGTGCACTTCCACTGTAAATTATTTTAGGCTAGAAGTGCCATCTCTTAGCCTGGTTGCCAAATACAAGGGGCAAAACTCAGGTTATATTTTGGATGTCTTCTTCTTTCATCCAGCTAACATCTAAATTCACCTTGTCTACAAGGAGAAGGACAAATAAGCAGCTCAGTTTAGAACTCCTGCCAGTGTTTTTTTTCAGATCAGCAGCGCTATGCACCCAGCATCTCTTTTCCAGAGATATCTCTTGGCTGCTAAACAAATTCTGGAAATCTGAATCCATTCATGAACTCGGATTTGTAATGTGGCCATGCCTCAAAGTGCCCCAGTAGCTCTAGAAAGACATGCACACTGTCCTTAAACTGGCACACATCACTGCAGCTTGGCTTACACATGGCAAAGCTTCTCCCTGCACTATCCAGTGACGGGAGAGGCTGTCAGTGCCACAAGGGGTATCGAGATCCTAAATTAAGGACACTAGGAAGAGAATGGATAAATTGAAGGAAATTAGCTAAACCAACAATGGGGTCAGAGGCCTGATGTCATCTAAACCAGCCACTGCGTATCTGTAAGGATCCCCTTGGAACTTTTCACCCAAATTGACAAAAAAAAATATTCTTCAACATGTTTAAATATGAAATATTACTGCTGGATGAATGTTTCTTTGTAAAGCACTTTATAAATAATGATTGGTCAGAAAGTGCTTTGGAAAGTCCATGTATCTCCTGATTCTTTTTTTCTAGAAAAAAAGAATCATTGCAAAACACCAGTCTGAAAATTATTGTTTTCCTACATTATGTTTGTTATTTTTCTGTTTACAGATGATATAACAGTGGCCAATCAAATTATATTAAGGAAGAATAAACGAAGCTCATATATGATAGCTCCATAAAGTTTACCTGTTGGAGTCCAGGGCATCCCTTTGGATGATCTGGGACCTGAGAAAGGGAGTTCGGACCCTGGACAGGGGGGTGTGGAGCTGGTCCAGGGGGGTTGGAGACCTTGGCACAGAGCCCAGAAAGACACTGAGTTTGATTTTAGTCCATGGGAGAAGCTTCCAACACTGAGAGAGGAATTACAAACCTCAAAAGTGTGAAAATAGTAGTTTAGTACAGCACGGGGTGAGAAATTTTGTAGTTTAGGAATTCTTAGAATAGAGATGAATGGGGGACAAGATAAAGGATTTAGGGTGTTGCCCTAGATCCTTCCTCTTCGTCCTCCATCCTCTGGGGTGGTGATGACACAAAGTAGTTCTAGGCTATTGGATTAGGGTAGCAATGACCATTGTAGTATAGATATCACACATTGGTACAAAATAGTAAATAGTGGGCACGTAATTATCTGTATAAGAACCAAGCAATACCCCATCAGTGGGCAGTCATGTCGTGTCGTGTCCCAGCTGCTGTCCGGACCTCGGCTGGGTGCGGAGCAAATTGTGAGATAACAAATAATAAACATCACACGAGAACTGAAAACAAGGTCTTGAAGGACTCCGCTTCTTTCTGCGACACGGCTCAGGGCTTTTAGAGGGCCGGGGACTTTTAACAACCTTGAATCTCAGCAAGGAATCAGAAAAAACTGAGATTTACCGATCCTATTCTTTTGATCCAAGAAAAAAAACTTTGGATCTGTCAGATGTTTGGAAGCTAATGGAAATATTCAGAGGTGTTTAAACCTTCTTAAGCTATAACTAGAATTTCCCCAATCTAAAATTATTCTCAAAGAGAAGTAAGTTGAGGGGGAAAAATCCTATTCTATCTGAATAGTACATTAATCTTCCAACAGGTAGGGTTTCTATAAATGTACATGTGCTCCTCTAATGTACCATAGGGTAGAGAGGATCCCAGTGACATCCACTTCCAGATAATAATCCTGCTAGATACTCAACACAGACTCAGTCCTGATAAACAATGACTTCCACCTGGGGCTTGAAACATATAGATATACATATAGAACTCTCACTGAAATGAGTGCACTGAAGGCTTATATGATGAAAAAGACCTCTTCAAACAGAAAAAGGGAAGTATTTTTCTGTCATCATTTGATAGCTGCCTATGAATAGAATTCTGCTTGCTAAATCTTGAATAGGTGGTGCACGATGGGCAGATTTCTGAAAATGCCCTAACGCTCTTCAAAGCTGCTAAACACTAAAAAAATGGGGAATATATATCCTTCCTGAGATAATTTTCTCAATATCCCCATAAATTTTATGAAGACTATAAAATGAAAACACTTATTTGGCAGCTGGGGAAAAGACAGTTGTGTTGCAGAAGGGCTAAGAGGGCTACACAGTCCTTTTCACGTCTCCACACTTTGTTATGGACTTACTGAAATCTCACAAATTCAGACAGAAATCAATCCAGTCTTACCCTGGAATGTAACATGAACAGTACTTATGGCACTGGCAGTATTTCAGCCACATCATCCTGCGGTGCAGTGTTCAATAACCCATGATCAAAATTGCAACTCACCTTCTGCATCTTCTGGCCTTGTAAGATCGATGACACCGGGGCCAATTTTTCCATCTTCATTGGGTTTCCCTGTTAACTGCGGCCCTAAATTTTCAAACCTTGTTCTTTCCTGGAAAAGAACAGAAGGAATCTTAATGCTCCATATAGGATAGCTCTCATTATATGCCAGTGCATATGGGTATGCATCGATACATGCCTTATTTCTTAAATCTGAACAAATAATGAATGCATCTAATTAGAATTTTAGCTCAGGGACAATTTTTTTTCTTTTTTTTTTTTTTTACAGATTCTGAATGTTTGCATTTATGAAAATCAGTTTTAAATGTGAAACATATACAGAAACTTTGAGATTATTTTGATCTGCAGTGCCATAACGCATAAACGATTGTACATGCAAATACAAAACACTCTTGGCAGCACACAGTGCTGATCGATGCTGCTCACTTTGCCTTTCCACTTATTTTCCAACTTAAACTGAAAAAGACAATCAACATTTGGGAAACATGAAAATTCAGAAGCTGAAAGAAGAGTTTGTATTAAAATGCACTGGTATTTTAATGAAGAAAGCACTTTTTCCCCACTCTGAGATTTAAGTTTGCATTCATACCTCTGTGGAAACACAAGTCTGGATTTTATGCAGAGATTTTCAAAGACAAATATTTGAAATAGGGAATAATAGAGGACAGAACCAATATTATTTTGTCTAGAAATTTAAGTTGCACCTCAGTGAAAAGGGAACTCAAGAAGATAAAAAAGGGAAAAAAAAGGAAAAAGAATGCCCACTCCCAGAGAAACAGAAAGCCTTTGAGAGCTGGAGACATCCATAGGAAACCTGGAACCAGAAAGTGGAAACTGAAAGGTATTTTATATGTTAACTCAGTTCCTTGCTCAGCTCCTGGACAAGGGCACTATAAAGGCAGTGTAATATTGTCTCTCAATAGTGCTCTCTGTAGTGCTGTGTATCAGTAGCAAAGTGTTCAATGGTTATCATTAATTTAGCGTTCTCATTTGAAGGAACATAGCATGTTTTCCCTCTTGCCTTGTTGTTACCTCTTCAGATTAAACTTGGCATTATGTTGTACTTGTGAATGAATGAAACCTTGTTGTTCATTACTATGAAACAATATTAAATGTCATGTCAGCTTGAATTTACAGACGTGAAATACCAGCTTTCAGCTCTATGAACAGTTTCTCCATGTTATACTTAATGCATTATGCAGAAGTAGAGTGCTGACTGCTGTTCAGTCTATTGTTCAATGACCTAGTTCTGTGCCATGCATGCTAGACACCAGGAGAAAACATTGGGAGATTCTCTCCTAAGAAGATAGTAGAAACTTGGAAATGTTCTTCAGGACAAAACATGGCCTTGACTCCTCATTTTCTCCACCTCCAACCACTTCTGCTTCCCAATATTATTATTTTTCTATTGTCATTGTGTTTCAGCCATGAAACCCCATCAGGAAAAGTGAGGAATTGTTTTGATCCCTCATGCTTTTGGTTCCTTCAGCCATGGATTTTTAAAATTATTCTCTGTTTAATTTGCAGAGGAAAAGAAAGCCCAGTCTGACACTGGATTTGCCACAACATGCAGCTGAGGCATTTCAGGTACTAAATGCTTTTCTAAAAGTTCCTCAGAATCTTTCAGTTGTCAGACAAAATAACTCTGCATTTTATATTTGGTTAATTACTTCACTTGTTTTCTTCCGTAAAATCCATGGCTGATGAAGGAGCTTGCATACACAAATGGACTCAAGAGAAAAGAAAGAGTTACAAGTAAAATTTGACTGCAGAAAGGCACTACAATACTTGGGACCCAATATTTTACTGAAAATTGTTGTGCAATGTAACAATACATCTGAATCATCAGGATGGGATCTGTCTTACTGGTAGAGAGAATGAAAAATAAGTTTATCAAGGATACTGTGTTCCATTGCAAAGGGCTGATTTGCAGTTGAGATAAAAACAAAGATCAGTGATAAGAAAACAACTTTTGGCACATTTATTTTCTCTTCCAAAATATTTGCACTAAAAGCATTTTCTTAAGGATGTTAATATAGCACCTGCAGTATTCTTGGAAGAACAGCCTTTAAGTGTGCTTCAGAAAAAGGAGAAATACCTTTCTGCTATAAAAATCAACAGACCCAGCTACATATCAATATGCACATTTGGAATATCTTTCTAGTCATTCATTCTCTTTGATTTTACCAGAAAATATTCTGTTACAAAAAGAAAAAAAAAAAGTTTCTGCAAGAATATCAATATTTTGACATAGAATAAGAAAAGGGAAAATTGCATGATAAGGTTCAGAAACACTAAAATGAAAGCACTTATGCCATAAAAATACTTGCTCTTGTCAAACAAAGGAGCTGTATTTATAGTTATTTTATAACTCCCTCCTAATTCATGAGTCGCTTTAACAAAGCTAGATATATTTAGGTCTTTGAAATGCCTTTTAAATTCATTCCTTTGCTTGCTTTTTTTTACTGAAAATTATCATCATAGCGATACAAAAAAAATGGTCAGTATTTGCATTGATTTAACACAAATTCAGAGAACTTTAAAAAGCAGGAAAATCTTCCTCAATAGTAAAAATGCTTGTATCTAGTAGATGCCTTTACAATTGCATGAAATACAACAAATTCATATGACATTTATTGTAAAAGAAACTTGTCCCACTAAGCTCAAATCCTTTTTAGTGGGATGTGTCTTAACTCATCCTAGAGAAAATACACTAAAAATCTTTTAAAAGTACACGTTTCCCCTAGTATGACTGAGAGGAAGATTGATTCTCTACTTCATATTCCTAGATTAAAAAGAAAAGGCATACTCTCATTAAAAATAAATGGTTACACATAGCTACACGAACAAATAAGTTACCTACACATGCATGACATCTGCACACATGTACTTCAAGTACTGCATCTATTGCTGCCTGCCTAACCTCCATTAGTAGAAAATTTTGTTTTCTAATAGTTCATAATAAAATGCACTGCTATGGACAGTGCAGGTGTTTACTCCACTGTGAATTTTTGTCCCCTAATTTGAACAGATTTTTTTTTTTCTTATACTGTATGGTTACTTTAAGTTTTTTCCATTTAAATCTCAGCAGAAAAGTTTCAGGATATGACACTGACAACCCTTTCTCATGACAAGATCAACAGAGTCAGTTGGAGTTTGCATTAGAAAACTGAAAGCACTTCTCAACACCAAATCAGATCCTTTGTGCTTCTTCATACTTTGAACACGTAGTAAAAAATAAATCCTTTTTTTCAAAATGAGAAAAAGAAGAGAAAAAAGAACCTTCTTAGCAGCCAAACCTTAATTTTCCATTCTGTGATATGATTAGGCACTTATTTATGCGTTGTCAGTCACAAACATGCAGAAAACGTAAAAGTTATTGAAAAAATTAAAGTCTGCTCAACTGTCTTGCAGGAATGTTGGTTCTCTAAGTGCTTTGAAATTATGATGTATGAGGTAGATGTTGCATATTAAATAAAGATATTTAAATTATAAAGCCCCCGTTAGTGAGAGCTGATGAATGTTAAATGTTATGAGCCACAAGGCTGTGGCATCCATCATATTCACATATTATCACAGTCAGTGATGGAGCAGCCCCAGTGATGACAGATAGACTGCTAGATAGTTATCCCTTATTTCCAGTGTCGCCAAGCGAGCCTTTCAACCCCTTTGGCATTATTTTTAGCTTTGCATTAAATTAGCAACTTTTCTGTCACGTTCTGCCAGAAAGTATCAATTCTTTCTTCACGTGTGGAAGGTAAAAAAGGATGATTCAGTGAAGCAGGGAGCAAAAGCAAAAGGAAACCTTAGCCCCTGCCTCGGAAAAGGCTGCAAACTTCAAATGACTAGAAACAAATATAAAATTGTGATCTTGTGAAAGAACAGCAATGAAACAGTAAGCACACAATAATGGCTTTTCTCTGCACTTAGATAAAAGCTGAATTTTTGATGTGCGCAGTATATTTTCATAAAATTTTATATACTATGTTTTATACACTTATTGGCTATTCCATAATAATGTGTGTGCTAACAGTAAAATTGCTCTTAAATTTATGTGTGTTATTTATACGTTCCCACGTAACAATGCTTTTTGTTGTAAAAAATATTCTGTTTATTAATGTAACTTTACAACCGCTGCATCCAGGATCCGTGGTAAATTAATGACATTTTTATTATTTTATAGTGTCATTAAATTTTTACTGATCACTCCATCAAACAGAAGCAATAAAGGCCATAATGCAAACTGGGACACTTAGATCAGGGGAGCAGGAAGGCATTCCATATAGTCTGAAGCAAACGGCTTGCCATAAATGATATTTATACCATCTTTAAGGATGTGAGAATACTTGGACAAGTTTGGCAAAACTGTTTCTGTAGTACCGTGGATTGTGTACTTAAATAACAGTTTACTTGCCAGCGAGACAATTTTTTTTTCAAACCATCTGCGAGAAGATGACTGATTGCATCCATCTCTTGAAAAATAATATAAGAAACGTAATAATACACTGGGCACCCCTCCCTTCTGGATTACCAAGACTGATCTGACTATACCCATGCCTCAAATTATTTCAACATGCTTGCTTTTTCCACATCTGAAATATATGCTTAGCCTGAAATGGAAAATGGCATGCATGCTGATCGTTGTGTAAAAGGTTTAAAATATATATCTTTTTTTGCAAACAAATACTTTTATTGAAGTAGACGTGTTTGGACAATGATGTAATACCTTTATTTCAATAGTCTAGCATGGAAGCAGTTACCCAACATCAATTTAAAGAGCCAGTTTCTAGAAATCGAATTAATATGGGTCATTCACGGAAGCCACAGAACATACGACTGAAGGGATATTATTTCTTCTGAGGACAGTGCTTTAGTTAGAACGACTACAAATAATTATCACGTGTTGTCTTTATGTATGAAATGTATTTCAATTGAATTATTCTATACTAAACGTTCTAGTAGCTTATTTGCTAACTATGATCTATTCCCTTCATGTACCATGGACAGTAAACAACCAGCAAACAATTTAATGTATTCAAAACATAAAAAGGACATTTTCAGTAGAACACAGAGAAAATTATTCTCAGTTTGAACGAGGAGGAATTACAGATCCTTTTTTTCCCCTCCCTGGAAACTCAAGATACAAATGCCCCAAGCTTTTCACCTTCTTCTTACTACTTTTTAACAGCTAGAACTGAAAATTACCCTCCTCTTAGAATCTTTTGCAACATCTTGGCACAGCAGGGATAATTACAAATTGACTTTCAGCCTTATCTCTGGATATTTTAGTTATTACGGGTGGGAAGTTTAAACATTAACCTTATTACAACAATGTCAATCATCCGACTGGTGTGCAGGCATGCAACTGCTGGAATTCTTGGGATGGCAGAGGAGATAAACACAATAGTGGCACTATTGTTACAATTAAAAGCATGGCCCTCGGTTTTGCAGAACTCTGGTGAATGCCCAGGACTCATTTTCAATATCATAGCACTGGGAGCTGCTCCAAGGAAACAGAGGAACTAAATTAGCCAAGCAGGCAAACTTATTGTAGGAATGCTGTTATTTTAAGATATTACAAGATACAAGGTGTACCTTTTCCAAGGATTTACAGGTTTTAGGACTGAAGGATATGCTGACATCTATGATGTTGACACAACCTGCCCTTTCTTTATTTTTTCTGTAAGCGAAACACCTGAATTCAATGATCTCAGGGACCGAGAGAGGCGCAGTGAGTGATTTTTCACCCTGAAATACTGCTGCTTTCAGGTTTTGAAGGCCCTTGTGCTGTTCATAAGCTGTTCCAGTAATATCTTTGCATGCTGAACATACAGCATGGACCAGCATCCCTGCGACAGAATACAGATTTGCATCACATTGCAGCGCCTCAAAGCAAACAGCTTGCTTGAAAAGATGTGGGGAGAGAGAAGCCACTAGGTCCCCTTTTAAATATATTCTTCCATCTTAAAGCGTAACTGAAAAGTAAGAGGTTAAAAGCAGATAACAGGGAATTTACACTAGAATTTCTTTTCCTGCCTGGCAAGCCTCAGCTGGCTTCCATGTGACAATGTGACATGTGCAGGACCATCACAAGCAGAAAATACTCCAAAGTTTTCAGAAACAGAATTTCACAGTGATTGTCACATTATGAGACTTCTTTTAAGAACCAGGTTCTGGAGTCAAAATTGAGAATTGCAATTTCATGAAAATTTAAAGTGTCTAGAAAAAAATCGAGTCTAGAAGCCAGTGGCCTAAAGCCAAAAAAAAAATAAAAAAAAATCCCCAGATAAGTAAATGCCAATGCACATAGCCTACTTGTAAACACTGTCTTCAGCAATTATTTTGGAAGCTTGATTTCAAGGATCAGAATTCCAAGATCATCTCAGCTAGTGTGAGCAGTAGCCATCTTGATCTTGAACATAAGTAAGAAGGATTTAAATGAATTCTCTGATTATCAGGGGCATGCAGCAGACACTGAGATGTTTATAGACTTCAGTGCATGGAAGCCTGCTTTTAGTAGGAAGTCTATCAATTCAAA
This sequence comes from Cyanoderma ruficeps, assembly GCA_008694505.1. Lineage (NCBI taxonomy): Eukaryota > Metazoa > Chordata > Aves > Passeriformes > Timaliidae > Cyanoderma > Cyanoderma ruficeps. Next base: position 2,658,638 of record VZDJ01007753.1, read on the forward strand.
ACTACTTTTTAAAAGAGAAGAAAAAAGAACAGATAGCAAATATTTCCACCTAAGGGGAATATTATGCCCTCCTGCACGTGAAATATTGCCATCTCCATAACTATTGCCACTCTTGCAGGCACTCCTAAGCTACGGATCTGCCCTGGTTAGATTACTTTCAACAGGATTACTGCATTTACTGAGCCCCCTTAACCAAATGCTTTATGTCTTTGTTCATATGGTTTTAATATGGTTTTAACCAATTGCAAGGTTATTTATAAGTTTGCAACTCCCCAGTAGTTAGAGTTATGAAGCGTTCAGACTTAAGCATATCCAGTTGTGTGGTAACCCAACTACTGCTTTCATGCGGTTTCCAACTTTTTATTCATGTACAAAGGCATGATGCATGGCAGTATCTGAGACCATGCTGATTAACTCTTTGTTTCAGCAGCAAACTCAGGCAGCAGCCCACAGTAAAATTACACACCAACTAGAAGGTAAAGATTAAAAGAAAAAAAAAAAAAGAAGAAAAATAAAATATCACACAAACTGTGAAATTCCACCAGAGACAGAGGAGAAATTAGTCCTTCAAAAATGGAGGGACAATCAATTAAATTAGCAGCTGGTGAACGAAAAGCAAACAAAAGGAGTTGCTACTTTACACTCTGCATAATTCTGTGTTAATGCTGTCGAATTCGCCAGGGGTCAGAAAGAGTCCAAAGCTTGGCCTGTCACTTGTTTCTAAAAAAGCTAGATAATTTTATGACTGTTAATAACATTTGTAGGAGCACATGCTAAGGTAATCAAATCTCGTGTTCCAGAGTGTAAGCTGTTCAACTGTTGAGTCAGAGAGAAATTCCCTCGTCCTCTCTGCTGCTCCCTTCCCTCCTGACCAACTCCACAGATGATTAACTGGGAGCCTTCTAGGGAGAGAAGTTAATTTTCTTTTATAACATCGCTAAATTTAAGGAAGAACTGGTAAATGGTATAGATCAAATCTATAATCTACCTTGTAATTAGAAGGAATCTGAATGCAACCATTAAAAAAACCCCAACATTTTCTTCTAATTAAACACATGCATGTGCATTTTTGAGAGACAGACAAAAATAAACACAAATTACGATTGACATCCACTTCTACTAGGAAATAGCAGAAGTGTGGTTTGGTTTTTCTCTGTCCTGTAAAGTGACTAATGGAAGCAATTCAATAGCTACTCGTGGACCTTTGGAATGTTCATTTAAATTTCTAACACTCGATTTACAAGAATAAAAGTGCGACAAAACAAAGGCATTTTTCTTAGGCTAAATATTACAAAGGAGTAAATGTATATATATATTTAAGTTCAGTTTAGCAGGTGGTTGAAAGGTCTTGTTGGTTATGGTCTCATTTTCACAAAGTATTTTAAAATGGAGCCTTTTAAATGCCATAAAAGTGAACAAAAATGTTTTTACCAAATTTAGACAATTTTATGATTCTGTACATATATCTGCATGTTTCCCCAGATTTTTATGCTTGTGACTAAGTTTCATTGAAGGTATTCTCATGCATTAGAATCAGAACAGAATTTGGTTACTAGCTCAAAACCATGAATCTCCTTCTCTCTTAATCACCTAGTAATATATTCCAGGCTGAAAACTCAGTTTTAGCAAGAAGCCACAGCAGTGAAACAACCAGAAAAACTATTCTAGGTTCAGCATAACAATTTTTTTTTGGAATGGAAAAAAAAAAAAAAAGGCAGAAAAGGAGTCACCAATTTCAATTTCATTGCGGTGTTCTGCAAACCTCAACAGCACAAAGCTGTTGCTTTCAGCTGCTATCCACACAGGGAGTTGGGACAATGAAGGTCTTTAAAAAAAAAACAGAAAGCACACATCCAGACAGACATGTGCATGTGCCACTGGTCAAACGTCTTCAGAAGCCACCTGATGTTCTTTTGTGAATAGTGTGCAAATTTAAGCACATACAAACAGACGTTTATGAGTTTGATTTTAAACCTATAAAAGCTAAGAGAAAGACAGATGATGTTCTCATAAATACTTCCATTCCACCATTTCAACTGTTTCTTATGACAGGCACATGGCAGAGCTTTGGACACCACTGGATAACGCTGAAAAAACTTTGATGAACATGGACTACACAATGCAATAATCAATTACCAAATCCCAATAAATGCAGCTTTTCCTACTCGACACAGGGGTAGTAGTTATAAAGGTATAAAAGCAAATATTTCAAATATTCTATTTGCCATTCTATTTTTTCAGTTAGGGAACTGAACCTAGTTGCATTTTATTACAGCAACCTTTGAACACGAATAGTATTCTATATTGCAAGGGTAGGTTTGAGTAGCTCAGTTAGGGTAAAGCCTCAATTAGGGCTTTGGCAGTACAAATCTCTAACCCCAGACATGACAAATGAGTCACTGGGAGTACCCACCCCTTTTGTTCACCTCTATAAAAAACATAGGCCTCTAGACTTGCCTGTTCCACCCCGTGTTTCAGGAACACACCTGAAGCAGTTTAAAATGGAGATGCAAAAGACACTTGGGCTTAAATGTTCATATTCATATTTAGAATTAGAAATGCAATCAAGGCAGTTAGCAAAATCCCACCAAATGCTACTGTTTTCAAGTATATGCCTTGCCTTGTGCTGGATGTAAATATATAATTGCATACCATGCATATAAAGATTAAGTAGGCTTTTTCTGTATTTATCAAGATGATTTTTTGGTAGCATTTTAAGTACACTTTTTCAAGGTTGCATTTTATGATTGCTGCTTATACATTGCTCTGTTTATACGCAGGCCTCTTTTGTTATCTTCAGAGAGAAAAGGATCATATCACTAAGGTGTAAGGATGGGTGACAATGGAACAATGATAATAACATCATTATGCGGTGTTTTGTCTCTTGTACCTCCATCACTGCCATGTTTTTCTGTGATTATTTCAGCCTCAGGAAAAGGTGCTGCTTACTGTTTATGTCAAGAAGGCAAGATTACTGTTTGCATGATTACAATATCAAGTGTGATGTACGTAATGCCTGTGATAATATAGATGTACCCCTCAACTAGTTCCTGTCTTTAATCTTCATGCAACTAGGAAAAGAAAGAAAAGAAAAAAAACCAAAAAACAAAACCAAATGAAAACAAAGAAAACAAAAGAGTGAATTGAAAATTCTTGCAGCCTCATATAGACCTTAATCTTGTAAGGTGCCAAATACTTTCACTCCAGCCCAGCAGAGGCATCAAGGACATGGATAATCAGTACTTAACTCCAGGGGAATAGATGAAGAATGGACTAAATGCACGTGACAGAATCAGGGCCAAAGTGTGGAGTCCTTATGTTTACATGGAATCTGAGAATAAAAATTAAACAGGTTTTTTCCAGACTCAAAAAGATGCTTTATCCTTCTTACTGATTATTCTTTTTTTCCCTTTGAGACAGGTAGGTTGAAGATTTTCTGGTACAAAGAATTATTCTTGTTTAAAAATAAAACAATAGACAGCCAAGAATACAGTCCTGTAAGGATCTGTGTGAGCAGACAAGACCTTGCATTAGCAATGTCCTGGCCAAAGTGAAGAAATAACTCTGCATCTATGAAATTGCTACATTTACTTACTGATCTCCCTAACACAGCCAGAACTAAGTTATTCATAATTTATGTTTTTAAAACTTGTACTCAAGGCAAAAGCAGCCCAAACTGGATTTATGAAGACTATGAATTCACAGAGTCAGAGAATGTCTTGGGTTTGAAGGAACCATAAAGATTATCTAGTTCTAGTTTTGACACCCCTGCCATGGGCAGGGATACCTTCCATTAAACCAAACTAAAAAAAAAACCCCAAAAAACAAAAGGCAACCAATAAAGTAGGATGAAGTATCCCTTTGGGACATCTGACATGCAAATGCAGACATATATGTATTTCCTAGAAACTGGGAGAGATTTCCATGTCTCGGAAGGAGTAGCTCTTCCATGAAGGAATAATGAATCAAAATAATGACAGAGGACTTTAAAGGATAACTGAAGGCTATGCATTTTTTTTTCCATGCAGAATCCAGGAACCCTTGCACCTGAAACCATCCTAAATGCAAAATGCATACCTATGTATGGGTGGAAAAAAATCACCCATTTTTAGTGCTGCAATACACAAAGAGAAAACTACTAGTCTATAGCTGATGCCATTGGCACAAATCCATTCTCTAGCTTTCCATTTAAAGTAGAAGGATTTTATAAACCTTCTTTTGTTTTTATCATGAAAAATTTGTTTCAACTTTTCAGATACCCATTAAGTACTCTTCAGCTCCAGGCAACAATACAATTTAGAAAATGCTTTTATACCTTAACAACCAACCTCGAATGGGTGTTTCAAAAGTAGTGGTTTCACCCACAAATTAGCCACTTATGTCCCACTTAAGACCTATTTTTGACCTCATCTTCAGGATAAGCATAAGCTGGGTCCTACTGCATCTCTCTGCAATTAAAATGCATCTTTTTCTCTCTTTGTCCCTATCCCTATTCACCCACCCTAGCTGGCATATATGGAAAAGTTCATGCAATTCACTGAAGGAACATTCCAGCACCTCATTCCAGTGGAAGATTCTTTGCTGTTCCATGGATAAATACAGTCTGTAAGAGGGAATTTCCTGCCTCATACTTTCCTTACTCCTTTGTATACTTGTACACTTTATAACTGTGATCATGTTTTATTGCTCTGTCTCACAGGAAAGAGAACAATACTGTTCTGGGGAAGCAATCAGTATTTCGGAGCTTTTTACAATGATATATGTAGACAATTGCAATACTTACCACTGCTCATTAGTAATACCCAAATAATTCTAAAATGGAGGTTGGTAACTGAATCTTCAGGCACAGAGAGGGGAAATTATTATCTTCTGGTTACCCAGAAAGTCAATGATTAAGCTGAGAGCTGAACCCAGGACTCCTGCACATTAGGCCAGTCCACTGGCTGCTATGCCACACTGCCCCTGCCATAAATCTGCTTGATGGATTTTTCAGTCATGGAACATTAAAGGCTCTGCTCCTTTCTAATGAATATGTTTAAAGAAAACAGTGCAAACAAAAGCAAATGTAACACTTAAATTATCTGAGACATCCTGCTTTAATGTCACACTTGGATAAAGGATTTCCTACTGGAGACCTATGTACTCCTGTGCACACTGAAAAATGTTTTAGCCAGTACCACTAGCTGGCATACTGGTATCTATTTATGCCTGAAAACAGAGCATAATCAGCTTTAGGTGGTTAAGAACAACCTGAGCCAACTTTTATATTATGACCAAAACCTTGGCAGTGCAGCTGCAGTGGCAAGTAGCAGAAAATTTCTTGCAGTGTTATTTGCCAGATTATTTGAACTATTTACACTGAGTACTTCAAGTCAGAGGTATTAAAAACTTAAGATTGAGAGAAGCCTTGGACTGTGTATTATTGTTCCTAGTTACAACAAGATGCACAGAGAAGCATTATGATATAGCATGGCTGACTAAATGAAGCATTTTTTAAGATAAACCACCTGAAGAATCTAGAAGCAGTTCCATTTAAACTGTTCAGATTCCTTTTTTAATTGAAGATTTGGAAAGCAAATTGATTTAGATTAAATGGTCAACCTTTCACATCTACTTGTTTAAGATTCATGTTGACATTGTACTAAATACAGCCATATAGTTTGTATTCCAGATAAATTGATCTGACTACAAGCTTCACTCTTTAGTATGATTCTTACTCCAAGATAAATCAATATTTAATATCTCCTGCAACAGCCCCTGTAGATAATTTTAAACCTTTTCTCCATCCCATTAAGTTACCTTTAAAAATTCTTTATACAAGGCTTCACAGATGACTTCTGAAAAACTAGTTTATGAAAAGCAGTCTGAAATTCATTAATTCAGATGGAAAGGGTTTTTTAATCTTGCTGCATTGTGCTGAACTCTAAATCCATCTCTGTTTAGCTAATTCTCCCGCTCAGCTAATTTGAAGAATAAATAAATACTTCCTGAAAATCTGTAACACAGGCTTTTAAACATAAAGAAAAATATCTTTGTAATGCTAGCTTTGTAGTATGAGATATGTCTGAGGTATGAGCTGCTGCAAAAACAGGCAAACCAATGCTCTCCCTGAGCCCCTGAGAGGATGGGCACTCTTCATCACCAGGTTCCAACCTCCACCCAGCTCCAGCCCCACTGTCACCTCCGCTCAGGGAACCAGTGATGAGCAGCAGCAATGTCAGGCTCAGACAGCAACCACATCCCAGCCTCCATCTTGAATATTAAAAACTATGTCTGCTCCCTCTCCCCTCCCCACCCTCCAATCTGGTGCAGCAGCTGAGAAGGAAAAACATCTCTTCCTCCTCCCTCAAACCTCTCCTATGGCTAAGGGCCCCGCTGGGATAGGAGGCTTTGATATCAGAAGAATGCAAACAGCAGGGCTCAGGTTTGCTGCTTCTTAGGGTTTAGAAACAGAGACTTAAGAGGAATTTCAAATGATTATATATTGGGCGAACTGAGAGGGACGATGCCAAAAAAGAAGGGAAGAGCTATATACTCTGGAACTATCTGGTTGTAAATCCGCCATTTAAACTTTAGGATCTTCACATTCCTATCTGTGCTCTCCCTCATGCTCATTTCCTATCCTGCAACACATTCAAAGTGCATTTTCAGAGACATGGGATGCAAGAGTGAAGTTCTGTCCCATCCCTCACCTCCTGAGCTGCTGGTCCCCACAAAAAGTCCTCTGTACTTTAAAACTTCTAAATCAGATATTGGTGGGGTCAGGATGAAACCTCAAACAGTGAAATGTTTCAGTTTAACAAAAGGGGAAGCTTTTGTTTTCAAAGCCTTTCCAGCTTCTGCCGCAGAATTGCTCAAAGTCCTTGAGCAGGCAGCAAGCTGCAGCTGAAGTTGCTGAGAACCTCTTTGCTTTGGAGAGGCAACACACTAGTCAGAGATAGCTTTTGCCTTTCAGATCTATTAAAGATCTTAATCTCAGGAGCTATAAATGCTTGGGTTTGTATCAAAGCACAGCCTGAAATGGTCTGATCCTAAATGAGTTCTGTTATCAGTTACAAAATAGAATTATTAAAGAAAAAAATGTGACTGATAACTCACAATGAAGTTTTCAATTTTATCTCCTTTCCTTTGCTGCTCCAAGCAATCAAAAATGTGATAAATTGTGTATTTTGCTTATGGAAAATGGTCAGCATTTAGCTTAGTTGTGAAATCAAATGCAAGGCTGATTTAGCAACAAGAATGCAGCTGTATAGAGAACATACCCCCAAAATAACAAAAAGAGGTGAAATAACACTATCTTTTCACAGCATGAGATGTTAGTGTAAATTCTAATGTGGAAATTGTGTGCTGTCCTATTAATTAATTGTGACACACAACAGCAATGAAGGTGCTGTTTTCATGAGACCCTACAAGAGCCCCAGCAAAAGCCGGGTGACGTTAAGCAACAGGGAAGAGCAGCAGCAGGGAGAAAAGGAAAGGCATCACAAAGTAGTAGATCATTGCAATCACTGCAAGAAATTTCCACCTCTGCCTTGTCATAAGTGAGTGATAGGGACTTCCACTACCTAAATCATAGTCTGCCCCACACTGGGAGCATTCCTAATACTGCAGCACTGGGCTCTCATAGCACTTAAAGTCCCTGATTCAGAGGCACACGTGCTGAGATGAATCCTTTCCACAGCAAAAGCTTTACATCAGGAGAACTTAAGCAAAGTCAAAACCAGGGAATTGGGTGCTTTTTTGCCCTTTTAACTGGGTTCTTTACGTTCTTATAACACATATGGTAACGACAGTAACATGGCATGGGTGGGGAGAAAGGGAAATCACTCGGTAAACCAAGAAAGGAGTACACTTCATCACCTTCCTTTGTAGGATAACTTACATATGCACTACAAATCTCCCTCACTGCAGTTCATTCCTTTTGCCTGTCGCTGCTAGTGAGTACATCCTGATAAACTATGGATGGCTTTTGGACCAAATGGAATGGATATCCTGCACAGCACAGTGTGCTGGTTACTGCAAACTCAATGGGCATCCTAGTATATATAGGGTCAGTTTATAACTGGGAACATTCTAATTCAGGCTGTTCCTTGCCGTGAAAGAGGAAAAATAAACCCTGCATAAAACAGGGTGGGAGCAGAGAAGAAAGGTCTTTGCATTTCTAAGTTTTGGGTTCTTTCTGAATGGAAGCCCTAAGAGCTGGAATATGCTTCCTCAAGGAGACCTTGCGATGATACTATGATCTGTAGTGTGAGCCTGGAGAATAAAACACAGGAATTATGCAAAGGCCATGCAGGTAATCCCTTGATAAAGGGGAATCCCTGGGGAGGAAGAGTGCAGCCATACAACCTAATCTTATTCATAGTATTCAAGAGCTTGAGGAACAGAACTCTGGCAGGGAGCTGGCAGCTGAATACATTTTGGCAAACTGCAGAACCTCTGACAGACCAAGAAGTTTTACAGTACGCGATGTGTCAGTGACTCACTTTGTATACAGCTCTAATGCACATCCTCCCTGTGATGGCTTCTAAACAGAATGTAAAACAAATGTACCAGCATCCAAAATACAGCAAAGAGTGTTCCTGTGTTTTAGAAATGGAAAAAGTGGGATGCACAAAGCAAGGTTCTCTGTGTATGTCAAAAGACAGTTCATACAGATATGGCGCATAGAATGAAATTGTTACTTCACAATTGAAATTGGATGCAAAGAAAATGGCAGGGAGATAGTAATGCTCACATTGTCTGCTGTCTCCAGAAGCTGTTGGCAAGATAACAGCGAAATCATGCACCCAGCTACTGATCAACACAGGTCTGACATTAAACCACAAGTGTCCATTTCTCTTACTAGCTGTTTAATAAATTGCTTTGGAATGGGTGGAGGTAGAGAGGAGATCTTTCCAAAAACCATGTCTCAATGTTCTCCCTCAGTTAATGAATGTCAGCAAGTGGAATAGAACAGAAATTTGATATGTTTTTCTAGCCTTTCTTATAGAAGCATTTGCAACACGTTAGAGGTCACAGGCATAAAAGGGGAATAGTGGGAAATTAATGTTGTCTGTAGATTTTCAGGATGTAAGCTGGGCAATTTCAGCTTGTGGGTTAGGCATGCTTTAGCATTTAAGTAGTGTTATAACAGCTCACTATGACTTGAACAAGATTTTAATATGAGCAATCTGATGTTGAGTATCATTTATTACCCTGTTAGACATTGTTTGTGGAGTTAGTACTATGTGACTAGAGATGAACAAGCTATGTACAGTGAACATTTTATCCAGAAATTAGAGTATTTCTTATCTTTTCAAACTACCCCTGGAGGTTCAGCAATATTTATACACGTATGAGTGTCAGTGTTTTAACAATCCAACTTTTTAAAGCTCTGCATGAATTATGCACTTAAATGCTCAATGGTTTCCTATTTCTGATTTATGCTGTAGTTGGTCACCTAAGACAAATGACATTTGTTTTCAGTGCCTGACCCAGTGATAACGCATCTTTGCCTTAAATTACCTGGAAAAAAAAAAAAAGAAAAAAGAAAAAAGGAAACTGGGAATTCTCACAGCTCAAACACCTCCTAGGTAATAAAAAGCTTTTACTTCAATCTATCAGCTCCTGCATCCAAAACCCTCAATGCCACAGAAAAACCAATGAATCTGCCTCTGGCATAGCACTGGTAGGAAAAAGATGGCAGTGGTAAGGGATAGTGCAGCAAGGCCCTCAGCAGTCCTAGATTAAATTGCTGCAGAGTTCAGGGAGCTGCTGTAAAGATCTATAATTAGCATTGACCCTGGAAGATCTCCCTGATAGTGTATTCCTCATTTGGTCAGTGGGTGCTGGATCAAAACCTCCTTTTCTAACTAAGAGGAGTTGAGCAATTTGGGAATAAAGTGCAAATGCCTAATTGTGCACAAATATCCACGTTCATATGTAAATACACTCCTAGAAATAAAACCCTGTTTGAATGAATATTTGGGAAAAGAAACAAAGGATAGACTAAGCATGGTCTAACTCCATTAATCAGATTTCAAACAAACACTTGCAGACACTGTTTCGCATTATTGGCTCAAGTCTTTTCATGAGATAAAAGATGACAATTTTACCTGTTAGCACGCTCATTCTTTTGATTGAAGCAGAACAGTTAAGCCAGCAAAAAGTATGGTATAATCCCACAAACAGGCATCTTATCCTTAAACAACAGGGAGTGTATTTGAATTTATCATACCTATTGATGCAGCCTAATGACACTTGAGAAATGGGAGACATTTTTAATTTTAGAAAGTAATGAAGTATCAGGGAAAGCAATCCAAATTTATCCTTGCCGTACTTTATCTGCTGCAGATATATGAGAGTTATATTGGCAATGCATTTGGTGTAGCAAATTTGCTTAGAGGAATACACAGAGCCTGGAAAAAAATGGCAGTAACTTTTGCGGATGTCTTTGCTTGTATCTAAGTGTGAAATAATATGTAAATGTATTCTGTACTTCTCAGGACAATTGAGGAAGTGATATGATAGGATTGTGCAGCTGCCATTCTGACCCACAATTTAAATCAATGAATATATTCCCGTTCTAGCAAATTTATGCTTGAACAATAGTTTTCAACCTATCTTTATTGTTTTGTGGAGATGAATAATAAAAACTCAGAATAAATTTCAGTATATATCTGTAAATTCTCCTGAGTAGCTTGGGAAATGTATTGTATATAAGAAGATCATTATGCTGTTACAGTCATCAGAAAGACATTATCCTTTATGGCAGAACATCATCTTTCGGAAAAAAATATCCTTGTTGGTTTGTGCAAATTTTTCAACACATCCCTGAGAAATGTTTCAATCTAATTCTGTTCCTTTTGAATTTTCAGTTGCTCCAAAATTTAAGGGAGAAGACCGAAATGGGGCAAAGTTTGTATTCTTTCCACATGAAATACCCCATGCGAGGGAAAAAGCAGTGTATTTGGCGTTTTTTTCTTGAGCTGGAAAGGTAATAGAAGAAAGGGGACAAGTCCCCATTACCACTATTATCATCTTCATCATCATTCTAATTAACACTATTATTAATTTGGTCTAAAATCTGAAGTTAGACAGCATCTTCAAATAGCCCTGACAACAGAAATAAAAAATCACAGCTGTGCTCAGCCAGAATACTGTTAAGCACAGGTAGTGGCAAAACCTCTATCTGCCAATATTCAAGTGTAAAAATAGCCCTTGATACCAAAAGTTTGTGCTGATTTCTTTCCTGAAAAAAGTATTTTGTTACTAAGTGTTCTTGGCTTTGCACTGAAGGCATGAAAAACTTTAAAAGTTCACCTAATACGGGAAGTTTCGACCCTCTGCAGTGTGTGTGTGTTTGTGTGTATACATATGTGTGCCTCTCTATATATGTGTATATAGTCATTCAAATAATAATGTTTCATAGAGGTTGCTTATGTCTAGGTATGTTCTCTTTTATTTTCTTGTAAATGTACATCACTATTGGGCTGGTCAAACCTTTTCTTTAAAATTTATGGTCCTGTAAAATTTTTGTGATTTGTAGTTTGCAAAGACTGCATATTTTTCACTCAATTAATTTTGATAATTTAATCAATAGAAAAAATAATTTTACATTAACCATCCTCTACATGACTTGAGGGACTAAGAATTCCACTATACGTATAATGCATTGGAACTGAAATTCACAAACTACCAATTTTATAAAGGCTATTTTGGAAAGTAAGGTAATTGAGCAAAAGGTTTAAAAACAAAGGTTGCACAGAAAATTCTTCTATAGGTGTAAACTGGATCCATAAGCTGTCACCAAAGCTAAATTATCTGCAAATTTAGATGACCTACATATGCCAGAGATTTTGCACTGTTTCTTTTTGTCTTTTCCCTGTCAGTTCCACAGTTTCAGCGAGCATGTATTTTTAATGTGCAAATTTCAAATACATTATTTGTATGTCTTTCTACACACAGCATACAAAGTCAGCCTGAAAAAAAAAAAAAAAGAAAAATTTGGTAGGTGCATTGATAGGCACGAGTGTGGCCACACATAGGTGTAAATAGCATTTGAGCAAGAGCATGTGATCAATTAGAGGCTGCATCCTACGTTACCCACAGACAAAGTTAACGATTCATGAGCAGCTTTAATATTTCTATCTCTGGGCTTGGAGGAACAGACTTGACAAGATTTCATAGCCACAGCCTTCTGCACCTGGTTCCCATTACAAACCTGGCCTTGATAATGGGGCTGTGTTCTTCTGCAGGGGCTGATGTTAGCGCTGCTATTTTCCTGCCATAACTCTTAGAACCTGAGCACCGATGTTATGGCTGGGTTTGACCCCTCTGTGCACGAGCAGTTACTGCTCCCATCACCTTTCTCACTACACAGATAGAGATCAGATAAAACATTTCTCTAAGTATGGGGACAATGTCTGAACTGTTTTTGTTTCCTGGGATATCTACAGGCTGATACGTTACAGGCTTCAGGGTTATAGCCAAAGTCAGGTTAGTCGTTTTCTTCCTTAGTTTTTAATTGAAACATTTCTGCTAAAAAGATACGGTTGGAGACACAGGGATTTATTTTTTGTTTCCAAGAAGCTCTGCTTTGAATTTAATTTAAATTATACTGAAAGTTCTAGTTGCAAAGCATAAATCCATTGCAATACTTACCTGTGTCTGAGAGATACCAAAACCATTCAGCTATTCAAAAATGCACCTAATTCCTGGTCAGAACTCACAAAAGATAAACAAAAATGACAACGCTCGGCGTGCCCCTAAATACACTTAGAAAAACAATGCAAACACATATGCCATTCATACAAAAGCAGAAATCATCTACACCTTGAACTTCTTAAAAAAATAGCAGGGAATTCCCTGAAGGATATGCTGCCTAGGAAGTCCAGTCATAACACACCCAATACACCCTGGACAAATATGTTGCTTGGAATCATTACTATTTTCGCCCCATTCATTGTTATAAATGCATACGGATGTCAGCCTTTATCTTATCTTGGCATGAAAATTCAAATATTGGAAGCAACAGCATAAATAAACAGAATTTCTCCAGCTAAAAACCTAAATGTTTGAGGTCCAGCATGTTTTTCAGTTCTAATAAAAGGGGGCAGTATTACATCAGCTGAAATTCTGAATTGTCCAAATTATCATAAAAAGAGCTGGAGAAGGATACAAGACTGCTGAATTCCACTGAAAATAGACTGTTGCTGTGTATGCAGCCACAAATCTGCTTGTTTGCCTTGGGGTAAAATTTTCAGAGCTAGTTCACTGGGACTTAGGCTCCTGCATTGCAGCCACTTCAAAAAATTTTTACTTGAGTCACTATTTTCCTTTCAAAATTATTAAGGAAATATTACAATGGGTATAAAATGAAGACACATGTTTCTGTAGTTAGGATCAGCCCTAAGCCTAAAAAAGAAATTGCAAAATTATTGCAGTTTCAAAAAATTCTGGAACAAACTGGGTTTTTTTTCTTTTTTTTCGTTTTTTTTTTTTTAATACAGAGTTTTTATATTAAAATACTGGTGTCCAAATATGGCTTTAGGAAATTAACTTTGAACACCCAATGTAAAAAAAAAAAAGTTTTAGCTTACATATATTATGTACAGCCACAAGTAGATTACTAAATTGAGCAGATTCACAGTCAAGTATAAAGGACATTTGTTTTGTAAGAACTATGAAGACTGCTGGGATTTGTGTTTGAAACTTTTCCCTATTCCAGGACGTTTAACTTAGACCTGTCACTTATCTGTTCTAAAATGATGGATCTGCAAAGAGGTTGTCTCTATGCAACGTGTCCTTCCACGTCCCAGAAAGTCCCCAGGGAAAGGTTTGAGCAGGATGACGTACTCAGGAAAAAAACACTTTGCAGTGTCTCTTTGTAGAAATCAGAGTCTTCATTAGACAGATGGAATACACTCCCACAGAGTTGAATAAATTGCCTATATTCTTGCAAGAAAGTGAGACCACACTAACAGTTCTTCAAGTAAATCAACATCTTTCTTTTTTCCCTTTCTATACAGTTCTAGATTTTTTATTATAGGATCTAAATATTTAAATTACATTATACCTAAGTGTAAACTGGGGGGCGGGGGGGGCAGGACCTTTCTTAAGTTACAGCGAGACCAGAACTTGCTACAATGACTGTGGCGACAATAACATAGAAAAAGTAATAACTTTGCAAAACTAGTCATCTGCTGTTGCTACTGCTATCCTTTTTTTTTTTCCTAATTTTTAGGTAGTCATCATTTAATTACAAATAGAACAAAGATTTAACCAACAGAAATAAGGATCCAAATGCTTACAGTTTCTGTCATGTCTCACTGCAGCTTGAAATATAAGGACTGACCTCTTATTTGCTAAGTATCAGTAGTCTGCTAAAAGAAACTAAAGGGGAAAAAAAGACAATACAAGTTTTCTTTAAAAAAAAGAGGAAATGAGATGAGATCATTAGCTGCAAATCTAAGCCACATATTCATAAAGATTATAAGAAATCCATAAGACCCTTATGACAAATTAATTCATGTTCTAAATTTAAGAGCGGTCAGCACTCCTTTCAGTAAAAGGAAAAAGAGAATTGCATGCAGAAGGAACTGGAAAAGTATTTGCTTAACTATGTATTTGGGGTTTTTTAAGAGTTGGGAATTGACTAAGAGCAAGGATGCTTGTAACAAAGTGATTCTCTGAGATTGTCTGAGAAATCTCCCGCACATGCAGAACAGACAGTGTGACTCCTTCCACTGCAGTTGCTCTGTCTCTGATGCTGAATGTATGGGGAGAAAAAAGCTGGCAAAAAAACCCTGATGGCAGAATAATGCAGCATTACTTGCCTTTAGAAAAAAAAAGAAAAAACAGTACAGCGCTGGAGCCATTGCAGGGCTGTAGGCGGCCAAAAGGAGATCATGCATGACTAGTGACTTCTCCTACAAAGACTTCCTGAAGTGTTTTTGTACAAGTCTGTAGATGTGTGCAGGAGCTTCATGTACATGATGAAGTGTAACAGCTCCAGAGGAGTTGTTACACTCTATTGTCTCAATAATCCACATACTTAACAGTCCCTAAATACAGCAGAGCGGAACACCTCCAAAGGGGTCGTTATGGCTTATCAAGTCAAATCCAAGTGCCTAAATATGGATTTGATCAATAGACTGTAATATCTCCAGGGGTGAATAATGCACGTTCTTAAGAATGTACACACTTTGCATACAAACTGTGGTCTATATTAGGATAAATTAGGTGGATTCAACTTGTGAAACTTTGATTTAGAGATAAGAAAGGAATAAAAGGCTCATTAGAAGAGGTGCTAAAGTACCATAATTCCCAGGAAGTAGGCAATGACTCATGTAATTTATTTTGGGGTCTAATTCTGCTTTCCTACTCCAAATACACAGTTGTCTCAAAATCTACAAAAGAGTAAGAATAGAATATAAACATAAAAATGTTATATACAATTCTGCTTTACTCTCAGATCTCAGTGAATATGCTTCACGGTAAGTAAATGGGGATGCGGGGATACAAATATGTCGCGGTAATTGATTTTGTGTTTATCCCACCTTGACTTCATATATTTTTCTCCAATCACAGTTCTACCTATATTTTTTATACAAAGATTTTCTGAAGCATCTTTGTCAGCATTTTCCTGCTTTATGTACAAAAAAGATAGGATCTGATTCTTTTTAAAATAATGTCAGTTATCTTATAAATTATATAACATTTTCAGATTCATTTAAAGCCTTAAATCAAAGCAAATCTTCTAGGCAATGACGGTAGTTTGAAATACTAAAATAAATACAAGTAGTTGAAGCAATGCAGATTTTGTTTAAGTACTCTTTTTTGTTGACGGTGAACATGCCTTGACTGGAAAAAAAGTCACATCCTCTAAACAAAGATGAATTTTTGGTCTGATTTTACCTTTGTTTCTATCGCACGGTAAAAGCTCTGTGTACTATTTTCTTCATTTTCCTAACTCTCTCCCCTCGCCCAGTGTTTCTGTTTACTCTGGGAAATGACTGACACCATTACTCTTCTCTTTCCTCAGCCAGACTATACTTGAGTTTTTCGCTCCACCTGAGGCAGAGCAGAAAAAATTCAACTCTGTTATGGTGATTTTTTGGCCTCATGTGCATTGTACTGGTTTAGGCTGAGAGTCAAGCCTAGTTCACGTGCCGCTGAGTTTTGGATTTGTGACCAAAATGGTGCTGGATAACACAGGGATGTTTCACCCATTGCCCAACTGGGCGTCTACAGCAAGACCTCTTCTGGTTTTGATGCTGCTCTGCCAGAGAGGAGGCTGGGGGTGTGCCAAGCACTGAGAGGGGGCAGAGCCAGCCCAGGTGACCCCAGCTGACCAAAGGGATATTCCACACCATATGACATCAGACTCAGCAATAAAATCTGGGGGAGAATGAAGAAAGAGAAATGTTTGGAGTTTGGGCATTTGTCTTCCCACGTAACTTACTTGTGCTGAAGCCCTGCTTTCCTGGGAATGGCTGAGCATCTGCCTGGCAATGGGCAGTAGTCAATTAATTCCCTTTTTCACTTTGCTTACATGCTCAGCTTTTGCTATACTTAGCAAACTATACTAAACATCCTACAAATTTCCTAATTTTACCCTTCTGACTCTCCTCCCCATCCCAGGCTGCACGGTGCTTACCTGCCTGTCCTAACCCACACCAGCACACAAACTCAATTCCACAGGATGCTATTATCTCAGAAGCATGAACTAACCCGAATGCTTTGGAAAATGACAAAGTTGGGCTGTCCCAGAGTGCTGGAAGTTTTTGTTTTGGTCTTTCTGATGAGTGAATCTCTGTGAGCACTCTGAAAGCTTTGTAGATTTTTTTTTTTTTTTTGAACAGCAGAATATGAACACAAGCAATTTTCAATTCTGTGTCTGTAACCAAATACAAAGCTTTCTGAGATTTAAATGACACATTTTCAAAAAGGCCTAAGCCCAGGCTTTGAAGTTATGTACATAATTTTGTGAGCGCAATCATTTGCACAACAAACTATTACCAACTATCTGAACTCGAAGACCAGTAACTGACCAGAACTCAATAGCTTTTTTAAACCAGCTGCAGGCAATTAATTTGTCATCTTTTTCTGGTGCCAGCTTCCAGCTGCTCATTTCTACAAGTCTAATTACCTGAAGCTGATTTCTGAGAATTTGGTCCTGAAAACACGGGGTTCTGATTCTTCAAAAGAAACCTATCCAAAATTGCAACTGTTATCAAAGCTTCACTGGGATTATGACAGAAACTATATGCAGTTTTCTTGGCATACAATTATTTCAAAATTATGTTTCTCTAATTGAAGTGATCTAGCATTCCTCCTCCCCCACCTCCATTTGGATCATCCTGCCCATCATTTTTAGAATAAAAGTGTATCATAATGCAGACATTGAACGGCAGAGGCTGAAGGGGGAAAGAAGAGTGTTCTAGGATTCTGTTTGTGCAAAGGATTCTTCTGGTTTTAATGTATTTTATACTTGCTATAAAATATAAATACATTTTCTTAGTATTCATGACCGAATTAATACTTTTATTTTCCTTAGGATTAGAGTGGGGATATACCATCATTGAAAACGACTGATTTATATCCCATTCTTTTGCCACCCCTGCCTTTCCTCACATCTATGGGGTGAGGAAAACAGACCAGCACACCAAAGGTAAAACCAGAGCACATCCTACAAGCTTTTCCTGCCTTAATGGTTCTGTAGTGCCTGCTGCAATAAATAAACCCAGCAGGGTTGCATAGGGTCACTAAGAGACTCAACAACAGATTTCCCTGCTGCTGTTTTATTCTGAGGTTTTAAAAGTTGCAAGTGCTACCGGGAAAAGTCTCCTCACAAAAATGAGAATGATGTTGTTTGCATCTGTTAAAGAGTTCCAATTCATTCTGCTATATTTGCAAGTAAAAGAAAATTTTTTTTTTGCTCAGACTGCCTGATGTATGACATCAATCTGGAAGCCGTGCATCAATCTGTGTATTGCTAGTAACCGGCACAAAATAGAAATTTCAGATTATTCACTGAAATATTTACTGACTCTGCTTTAAAGGCTGGAAGATGAAATAGGAACTTGTTATATCGAATACAAGACATAAACATGATACTGAAAATACGCAGGGAAGAGACTCAATAAGTAAGTGGATGCCTTTTTTATACTTATTTTTCAAAGTGAAATCAAATGTTAAGAATTCTTTTAATAGCCCTTATAGCACAGTAGATATTTTTTAAATGTCAAGACACTGAAACTCATAAAATAAATTTTAAAATAAGCATAATTTATAAACTCTTAATACTGATCATGTATGCAACTTTTTTTTTATTTTTATAACCTGGGCTTTAGTATTCTGCCTCTTGACTACTTAAGACAAACACAGACTTTACAATTAGAGTGTTTGAATGCAGCCTGCTTGATCAGTTATTAATTTCTATATTTTAAATAATGTCAACTTGTATTAAATGAAGCTTTCAATTATGACTTTTAAACTAATATTAGCAGATATATGTATTTATTAGACACTGAGTCTGACTTGGAAAAGCATTGTTTCTCCTGTGTGGCAACATTTTAACCTATCTTTTTTAAGACACTACTTGTTTCAAGTGCTGTAAAGAAACTATCAAGCAAAAATATAAAATGTAATTAAGAGGTGTGTATCAATCTTTAATGGGTCTGTTTATGACATTTCTTTGTCTTTCTGTGCCTTGCTACAACTCACCCAAGCATTCCCTTGTGGGCTGCGAAAAGATCAGAATATTATCAAATTCATCATTTAAGTTACAGTTAATATTCTGCTGAGTCTTGCACTCAACCTGGACTCAAAACTCCTGTCAGTCTTTGATTACAATATGATCTTCCCTCCCTCAGCCAAGAAACAAAGACCCTGCTCTATGGTATAGAGAATCACAGAATTTTTATAGGTGTTGGAGCTAGCTGCTGTTCTGGAGTCTTTTAACAAATAGTCTGAAACACTAGTTGCTGTACAGGCTAATTAATGTGTCAGTTTTCTTTCCATCCATTACTAAATAGCAACATAACTGTTCTATTTGTCAAAGCTTTAGTGATTACTGGGATGATGCTTTTCCCTTTCTAGTTGACTGCAATAAGTATTGTGGTCTCTAACTGATTTTGTGTCAGTAGTGAAAAATAACTTGTGCGCTGTATTTTTTGCAGCACGTGGCACTTCTAGGGAACCCAACAGAGAAGCATTCTCCATCCAGAGGGCTGCCTTTTACCTCAGCCAGTTACCAGATCCTCTGCTCTCTTGCCCTGGTGTACATGCAGAGTTCTGCTGCTGGAGCAGACCCTGAAGACATCAGAAAGGCCACAGAATGGGACAACACAGATTCAGGGGATTTTCCAAGAGTCTCCTTTGTCCTCTGACAGGTACTTAAAGCAAGTGTGATAGGACTTCTTCCTTACCTTTCACAGATGACCCCAGGTTGCTATTTTGTAAGCTGGGTCATGTCCTGCTCAGTCCAGTGCTGGTCCTGTCATCC
Source organism: Cyanoderma ruficeps (assembly GCA_008694505.1). Taxonomy (NCBI): domain Eukaryota; kingdom Metazoa; phylum Chordata; class Aves; order Passeriformes; family Timaliidae; genus Cyanoderma; species Cyanoderma ruficeps. Next base: position 2,678,130 of record VZDJ01007753.1, read on the forward strand.
CAACACTTTCTCTCATTTACCCTTTTACTCTAGTGTGCCACCTCATTTCAGTGATTCAACACTGGAGAGTCAACAAAGAATGTTTTATCTCTGATTTCCCACTGCAACCGAGAGCCAAAAGCACCTGTTTTGAGCCCAAGTACCTTGTTGCACCTGAACCACAGATTCAAGCACACTCAATTCATACACTGGCATTGCAATACTTAACCATGCTACTACAGAACTGCCCTTTTAGCCATATTCATCAATCCAGCCATTCTCAAAAGCACAATTCAAAGTCTAGTGACCACGAACAGTGAAGGCTTCAACCAACCCTGTTTCCATGTTTCTGTGTGCACACTTACAGCTGTGCCCCTGGCGTGCACAGGACTGTGGGTGTGAATGCTGTCACGTAAACCCAGAGAAGTCTGTGGCACAGCCCTGCGAGGTGACAAGGTGCATTTAGCATGATACCAGGGATGGCTAAAAAGTCTAAAAAGAAATTTCCTATAAAAATAAGAAGCTATTTTGCAGGGAAGAGAAGAGTGAGTGACAGACTGTGGGGAAATGGGAGACATTACCTTTTCATTCCTGCAGTTGTTTAGACCCATGTTATTCATGGAGGGCAATTTTCCATCAACACCATGAGGCTGCTGTTGCTGCTGCTGTTCCCTTTGGATTTGCTCTCTCATTTTTCGAGCCTCCTGAATGGCTTTCATTACTGTGTCCTGGTCCCCAAATAGGGCAGGTGAATTAAGACTGGAAAGGATATCTATAAACAGAGAACACATTTTATTTAGGTAACTATCCAAATTGGAATCCAGGGTAAGAACTCTGCTCTCACACTCTTAGAGCTGCACCCAACCAACATCTGCAGAAGCAGGAGGAGTGGCAATTGTTGTCTCTTTGAAGGCTGAATTACTTTACTGAAGTGACTGATAAACTCATGCACTTCTTTTGCTGTTAGAAATACAGCCACTGAGGTCTTGGGATAGCCTGATATGGAGCTCTCTGAGCATATTCAAATTTAAATATGTGTTTAAGACAAGAGTATTCTGAAGCTTATCTTTTTAATACCACCTTTTGAGGTATTAAAAATAATTAATGAAATGAACAAAGGAAAAAAATCTTATTTACTAGGCCATGAAACTCCATGTCTGTTCTTAGAACTTTATAGAGAGAACCATCACTCTAGACATTTGGATTTCCATTTCAGAAAGAGCACTCTCATTTACTTTTTGGGGACAAAGGTCATTATCACTATAACATGAGTATAAATCTCTAAATCAGTAGAGAAAAGAAACAGTTTTCTTTCTACCACTCTGAACAGGAAGAAACTTTTAAACGAGCATCAAACTCAGGCAAGCATTCCTGTTACATCTTACAATGCATTCATGAAGACGAGTAGCCCAGATACACTTCTAGATTTGAGAGAAAAAATACAGCAATTATTTTGTGACTGTTTCTTTTTTTGTTGCTGTGATAAAACTGTGATCCACCTGCTCCTACATGGAAGTATTCTCTATACTGCACATGGATAGATTGGTGCAGATATATTCTAGCTTGGGAATTCTGAGCAAAGTTTCACAGTTTGTGTGTGACCTGTGCATCTGTCTGACCAGCAGATATCTTTTATACAAGCTCTGATTTGTGTATTTATTGACAGTCTACTACTAGTAGTAGACTAATTTTTATATTCTTTTCATTTTACTGAAGTTCAGCTGAGTACAATACAGCAGATTCAACCTCGAAGGACCCTGAATTATTTTAAAATAAAAATGATTAAGGGTTTCTCAAACTTTATCCTGGGAGCCAATTGCTTAATTTAATACTATGGCCTAAGTTAGTACGGATGCTGACTGGGATGTTTTCATCTCATCCCATCAAGGGTTGAGACTGGCGATGTTTTCTATATGAATGAAACACCCCTCTCTAAAATAAAAATAATGTATTATAAGAAAACCATTGTTCTTGATGAAGAAAATTTGCAATATTCTGAACCATTTCAGCCATCAAGTTCCAGTCTGGACCCTAAAGAAGTAGGGAACCATATTTGCATGATTTTTAAAGAGATTTAGATTTGTAATAATCTACATTTATTTTGAAATAAGCAAAAGCTACTCCGTGGCTTGGTGATTTTTGGTAATGTCTTCCTGTCTTTTTTTATACTTAAGGACGGGACAAAAAATTTTTATGACTTTACATGAAAAATATTTATACCTTAGGCACTATTTGTCTTCTGTGTTCCTTTCTCTGGAATGGTCTATGACTTCAGATTGATATTTCACTTTCTAATGTAAGATAGTGCAGTGATAGTTGCAAATAAATTGACAGGTAGAGTATTTAGATAGTTGCAGAAAATATCTTTCAGAGATCATGATGTTCCCAAGTGTTTGGGAATGGAAAAAACCTATAATTTTTATATATTTAATATATGTATTTAACACATCTATTCATTATTCACAAGTGTTTCTATATATTTTACAAGTACACTTGAGCTACAGATTGTGAATAAGTGGTCTGTAGTAAGTATTTAGTCACTGTTAAAATTTACTATTTGAACTTTAGGGCTGATCATCTACATTTTGCAGCTCTTGATGCTGTTTCTTGACTGGTTAAAGTAGTCTTCATACACAGTTTTCAGACCAATTTTGTTTCATCACCAAATAAGCTTAAAGAATCTTGAACACAGGTCAAAAATTCCTTACTTGTAACCATATGAATCAACAAAATCCTGACAGATGGTGAAAAAATAACAAAAATACAATCAAATAATAAAAATATGATCAAATAATAACATATATTGGACTGATACCTTTCCATCTTTATTAAAAATAAAAAAATCTTTCTAGTATCTGGTGAGGCTCTATGTTTGTGCAAAGATTTTTTTTTTCTTTGATCCAGAAGTTAAAATTTAAAAGTTAACTTCGTGCGTATACACACAGATCCCTTTAGGAGAGATATTCCCACAAACCTGATTTACAAGTTTGATATATCTAACTTTATTTACTTATCTGTGTGTATTTGTATGTATTTCCTACATTATGTATTTCTTTCTTGTACTTGTCACACACTGATACATTTCCTTGGATACTCTTATAAAACTTTGGTAATCAAGCATTCTTTGAAAAGATTCATTATAATTTTTTCTTCCATTTTAAACAGAAATGTATGCCCAAGTGTCTACCTAATCCAGAACTAAGTGTGCTCAGCCTGGAATATCATGCAGGAAATATGCCTATTTTCTCCTTTCCCCAGGGCAGATTAGTTACCTAAAGAGGATCCTCTTCCCAGAGATCCACTGAGCGGGCTGGGGATGCCACTCTTGTTCGTCACTGTCACCGGACTGCTTTTGCTGGCTGGGAAGAGATTCTGTGTTGGAGATGTTGGGGATTTGACAGGTTCAGCTGTTTTGGGTCGGGCTGAGAGATTCAGTGGCTGAGCTGCTTCATCCTGCAAGAGTTTAACGTAAATAACTATTAGGAAAAGACAAATGAACCCATCGCTTTGCAAGCAGCAGTTACTTTACACCTCGAAGACAATACCGCAGCAATAATAACAAAAGAAGCTAATTATCTGCCTCCTTTAAGATTCAACGAAAGGAAACCTCATTAATTTCTCTGTGTTATGCTTCTTATTTACATTAACTATGTGACTGGATCATTCTTTTTGCCAAATTAAAATTTGAATTAGCTCACATTACAGCTTAATTTCCTAATGTGTTTTCAGAGATCTAAATTAACCTAGGGCATTTACAAAGAATTATTTAAAATTTCCAGCAGCTCGGTAATGCTTTTGCACTGGCTCTTTCTGAAAAGTTCCTGGCACTATAAAAATAAGTTATGTAGTTTATTTTTAAATGTATTAGAAACTAAGGAATCAGAAGTACTACTATGAAAGAATCATTTGGAAGCCCTGACAGCTCTTTGGCCCACATTTGGAGCTGCTGCTAGCTTATACATGCCATGCATCTAATTCAGAGTGCATGTTTTGTTTAGTGAAATAATCTATGCAGGTCCCTCATAACGGGAGATAAGAATTTCACTGAATTCAAATTCCTTTACTTATTAGGGTAGTGACTACATACCAAATACATTCAAAAATATTTTTTATTTTTTACTATTTTTGTTAACTCTATGATATTTTATTATTCAAATGTCAAGTTTTTGACAGATTTATGCAAAATCACAACTATTTTCCACATAATTGCTATTTTGCTCCTTGTTTGATACTTCTGTATTGTTCCCCTATTGTGTACTTATTTCTGTTGCATTTAACCGTTAGTATATCTGTATGTTTTATTTCCATTAAGATAAGGAACATTTTTAAGGGTGTGTAAATCTAGTATCGCCACCTTTATATGATTTGATACTTTTCATTTGCAGCTGTGGAGGAAACTCTCTCTGACATATGTATTGTTTCTGTGCTGTAGAAGAGGTCCATCTAAAAATATCTCAGCTTTTTGAAGAAGAATTATTCAAGCAATTAATTTCTTTGATAAGTATAAACATTAACAGTGTAACCTTCTTCCCATTCTTTGAGCATTTTTCTTCTACTTAATACATTAAGCAAGACAGAGCGCTTGGAAAAGTGTGAGACAGTGATTTTCTGCCATTAAAGAGCCCAGTAAGATAGGTCTTGCATTTAAAATATGCCCAGAGCAGAATTATGCTAGATGTAAAAGATTGTTCATATTTTAAAACACGGCACTGATCACTTCAAAGCTTAGAATTATGTCAAAATACAATAATTAATCACATTATCTCATCTTTTCCATTCTCCTTACTGTCAAGCAAAGTACATCTGGTCACGCACAACGCATTAAACAGGAAAACGTAACAAACAGGTATTTATAATGTCATCATATCACCAGCTTTAAACTTTTCCCATTAAACTACATGAAATTTCAATTCATCCTGGCCTGAGAGTGTGCACAAACGTCCACACCCTTTCGTGGTCCAGGTGAGAGCAGAACCTCAAAGGTACAAGGCACAGAGCCCATTTTGGTGCTTTGTGGCCACACTTACACACGACCTCTTTCCTTGCACAGATAAAAAGTGGCTTCCACAAACTTTTCCCAAGAGTTCAGAGCCCCACTCAGACTGTGAAGCTTGCAGGCTAGGTACTGTCAACATGTGCACATACAAATCTATGCTACAGTGTTCAGTTTTTAAACACTTTCCCCTCTAGTACTGATACCATAATGAAAGAACTCTAAACACTGCTAGTACATGTTTGTTTGTATTACAGCATTGTCATTTCTGCAAGGTAACCAAAAAACCGGGAAACATTCTGGTCACTGTGTCTTGGTTTAGAAAGACAGGTATCTGCCAGGGAAACTGGGGTTCCCCTTAGAATAGAGGATGTAAACCCCTCACCCCCCGCCAAGTTCTAATTTTGCAATTAATGGCTCTCAGGCAACGATTTGGGAGTAGGAATAACAGCTTTTTACTAAGAATATAAGAATACAAATGTGGTAGAAAAGNCCCTTTCGGGGTCCAGGTGAGAGCAGAACCTCAAAGGTACAAGGCACAGACCCCGTTTTGGTGCTTTGTGGCCACACTTACACACAACCTCTTTCCTTGCACAGATAAGAAGTGGCTTCCACAAACTTTTCCCAAGAGTGCAGAGCCCCACCCAGACTGTGAAGTTTGCAGGCTAGGTACTGTCAACATGTGCACATACAAATCTATGCTACAGTGTTCAGTTTTTAAATACTTTCCCCTCTAGTACTGATACCATAATGAAAGAACTCTAAACACTGCTAGTACATGTTTGTTTGTATTACATGGACAGCATTGTCATTTCTGCAAGGCAACCAAAAAACTGGGAAACATTCTGGTCACTGATTTAAGGAAAACCTATCATTACTTTTTGAAAGATATGGCTTCCATAAAAGAATTGCATTAGTTCTATAAATAATGCATGTAGTTTATACAAACTGCTTAAAACCTGAGAAAATATAGAGGATTTGTTAAGCAATGCATGACCATCAAAACTGTCACAGCTAACAAAGGTAGCAATCTGCAGAGAATGAATATAGGTACTGCTTTCATACTAATAATTTCATCATTAGTAATTGGTATTTGACCACACAAAACACTTGCAGTTCACCTTTAATATTCTGAATGCAGTAGTGTTCTCAATAAAAATAATCATAAAAAGACTTCAATTTTATTAACATATACTTTAGTCCATTCAAGTTACATTATGTAGGGAAACCCCCAAGAATTTGCATGTGGTCAATTTTGTAATAGGACTCAGCTGGCCACAAACCTGGAACAGTATTGGCCTTGGTTCAAGAAGATATGTGCTTGAATTTAACCAGGGAAAATTTGACTCATACAGCAAAGGTTTGGTTTGGGGTAGGTCCATTTGGCTCGCTCGCTCCCAGAATTACTTTTTCACATTAAAGCAGTCAGTAGTATATTCTCAATGCCATAAATCACTGGTGTTAGGTATCACTGTACTATGGCAACTTTGCTGGAACAGTTGGGCTTTGCTTTTGGTGGCTTCTGTATTGACCGTAGCAAGCTCTGCATCTGCGGTAAATTTCCCTGACTGCTCTCAAGCCTGGCGTTGGATTACAAGAGGTAAAATATTAGACTAATACACATCCACAGCTAAGTAAAGTGAATGCTTTGCTAAATAAATGTTAGATCTGGCCATAATGGAATAGTTTTTTATTTATTAGTACTCTCAGCCTAGCAAAAAAGTGTCATGGAAATTTATCAGCCCAGGCAGAAATATCTACTCACCCACACTTTACCACGATGATTGATGATAATGAAAAAACAAATGATATTTTACTCTCATGTCAAAAAATGGAAAAAAAAAATAAAAGAAACCATCACCTCAAACGAGTAAAATCTTCTCAGGCTGGTTTGAATGTTTGAAGCTAAGGACTGTTTGCCTGTAAGATGCTAGCAGCCAGCAAAAAAAAAACCACCAAATATATCCTCTCTCTCTCCCCACAAAGTCACTAGATGCCACCTTTAGATTTATTTTAATTGTTCAGCATGTATATCTCTGTCATTCAAATGGGTAAAACACCTGAATGTTGAATTTTTATTTTTTTCCTACAGTTTGAAGTAAATTGGTCCTGAGTGTGTTTTCCATTCTCATGAAATCCCCAGCCACCCCGGGCAAACACAGCAGGAGAAGCCACCCAAAGGCTGCTCCACGGGTTTCACAGGGAGCAAATCCCTCCTTCCAGGCTCCTGGCAAATGCCATGTTGTAGCTGCCTGGTTCCAGGCTGGTGAGAAAAAGCAGGCACAAGCACTCGGCAGCGCCGCAAAACCAGCGAGGAGCAGCGGGGTTGTCAGCAGCTGTGTGAAATCAGCAAAAGTCAAATCAATCTGCAGCAACACAGTGTTTTCCCCGGAGCCCTGACTTACATCTTATTTTTACAGGAGGCTTTTCCAAAATTGTAGAATTAAGTACAGCTAGAGATTTGTAAAATAATTAGAAGCTCTACAGTCTCTCTCTTACCCTAACAATGTAAGCCGGCACATTTTAAGATACTCAAGAGTTCAATGTGAAACAATTCATGAAATGGATGCCATTTATGTGTGTTACCACATTACAAACTGAAATCTTGGAAATATCACATTTTACTGATGATTTTGTTGTGCTGCCTCTGGTAGGAAGAGGGATGCCTGGTATTTTTGGAAACAAGTGGATGCTTTCTCTTCCCTTCTCTATACTGATAATACACCACTAAAATGGAACTTTTTATTTGAATATTGAAGAGCTGTACCGTGGTTCATCTTCCAACTGTAAAACAATTACAGAGATCATTTGCTTTTACTGTCCTTGTCAAACACCAGCTTTTTTCTTTACTGAAAAATACCTTAACTTGAGTTACCGGGCTGGTCCCTCTCTTCTCATTTTTCATCCCAGTGGGTGAGAGTGCCCCTGTCGTATTTGGAGGCTGTGGAGTAGATGGCATTTTGGCTCCAGGAGAAACTTGCATGCTTGCCAGCTGAGCTGCATACAGTTGCTGGAAGACAAGAAGATATACATATATTCCTGCAACATTCCTAAAGAAAGAAGCTGTAAATGTACTTTTATTTTTTTCCCCACTGGTGTTTCTTCTCTTAAAGGATCCTTTTCAGCTCTTGTTTGTGGCTTCCCTTTCTGCTATTTGTAAAAAGAGAAAAAACAAAATCTGGAAAAACTCCCAAACACCAATATCTTTTTTCTTCATTTGACTTTTGCTGATTTTTCTTGATTTTTTTTTCCCTTCTTGCTAATGATGTTCACGGTGTTGAGCAAAAAATCACACTGTGCCTGAATATAAAAAAACAAAACTGGTGAAATTATAAGGCTATTTATGAAAAGGAGGTATAAGCCTCTGTCAGAAACAATAATAATCCAGGTCTTTATGTTCTTAGCAAGAACATAAATTAACCCTTAACTCCAGAAACTTTACTGGGAACTGCCACAGGAATGGTTTCCTACCAAAAGGCAAAGTTAAAATAGCCAACAAGATGTGCTTCCATCTCTCTCTACAGCGGTATATCTTCTATAAATTATAATAATGAATCTAGGCCTTAAAAGTTCCTGTAAATAGGGATGAAAATACAAAAATAAACTGTAGTGGAACTTTTCAAAGAGTTTAACTGAAACATAGACTTTTTTATTAGAATAAACAATTCCAACCAGTAGAAAGTGTATACTAAACAAAACCAATTTGGTCCCATTTCTTTCCACTGACCAAACTTAAACCGTCACCTTGAATTAGCGCCGTGAATAATTAATTCTTCTGCCATGAACAGGGAAGATCCTAATCCCTCTTCTACACATAGATCTACATAAACTTTGTCTTATTAGTGAGAAAAAAGCCAGGTGGTTTGTATGTAATTTCCAACATTACTATCATTCAGATGGACAAATAAAAAAAATTACAGTAATCAAAAGCAGACCTTTCAGCACATGTGATTAAATGAAAGCTTAATAAAGAATAATTTGCAAGAGCCAGATGTGCTTATGTCATAATTGTTGCTTTCTTTGGAACAATTTTTCTAGTATAACAAGCCTCCACAGAAATGAAAGTTACACAATACTGTAAGTTCAGTGACTCAGTGGCGAGACAAACACTGGAGAGAAGGGCAGAGTCACAGCTCAGGGTGACAAATGAAAACTGTTGTTTGTTTGTTTGTTTGTTTGTTTGTTTCCACCCCTTTCCAGTACCACACAGGAACTACAAAAGGATCACAGACTAACGTTTTGATTTTTTTAAGACAATTCAACTTCTTCTACTATATGAAGAAGATTACTTATACTTTACTAAAAAAAAGACTAAAACTTTTGTACTTACAGTACTGTGTGTTAAACTTTCAAGAGTGTGAAAGGAATTCTGAGTAAAAATAAACTCAGATTTATCAACTAAAGTTCAAATAAATTTCCCTCTCAGGTAAGCCATCAGGGCACAAAAAAATGCGGGGTACAAGTTATTCTTTCTACAATATTCCATTTTTTATAGAAGATAAAGCTTGATTGTCAATTGTGGCGACTAAAATAGTGTGGTGAGTTGACCTAGGCTGGCTGCCAGCTGCCCAGCCAGCCACTCTCTTCCTCCTCCCCCACTTCAGCAGGATGGAGGAGAAAATAAGATGGAAAATCTAATGGGTCAAGATAAAGACAGGGAGATCTCTTACCTGTTACCATCACAGCAAAAAAAAANCAAACCAAAAAAAAAAAAAAAAAAAAAAAAAAAAAACCCAAACAAACAAACACAAACACCCACAAAAAAACCACCCCACCTTGGCTTGGGAAGAATTTATTTACTCTAATTTACTATAGAGATGCCTGTCAAGAAACAGAGATAAATACTAAGGACCTATCCCTGCCATTTCCCCTTGAAAATTTCTTGAATAGATACTTCAAGATCAATGCAAAGATAGGGACATGTGACACCAGCCAGATCAGGACTTGATGGTCACCTGAGTTCCCCCAGCACTGGAAACAGAAATATCCACAGCACGTTGAGGACTGACATCAAGAAAAGTGGGCTGTTCTAGTGACTATCTAGGAAACTGATTTTGGAAATGCAAACAGGAAAAGTAGAATAAAATTAGAATTTTTCTCCACTCCCCTCCCAGGGTGTTGAGGGCTGTATTGGCTGTACTGCAAGTCCTGTCAGGGAGAAATATTTCAAAGGGAAGACAGAATAAAAGAAATTTTGTTATTTATATATCTGTATGTGTATATATATATATATCTGTATATATAAATCATGACTGGGTTATTCCAAGGTCTTAGTACTGGCTTTAGCCTGACATTTCAATAAATGTATTTTAAAACATAAAAGCAAATGTATAAATAAGTAACAGTAATTGGCTTTCTGCTTTGCTTAAAACAAAGCTGTTCTACAAGCAAGTACAAATACTGCAAGAATTCACACCAACACTAGCAACATTGCTGTGTGGACTGGAAAGCTGTATAAGTTTTAAATACCAGTTTGTATGAGGAGCTAGCCAGTGTGGAAAAATATGTACATGCCACCATTGCAGGGAAAAAAAAAGGATATTTTTGCAAATACCACTGCTGTGGCTCAAAATGGCAATTTAGGACCTCACATTGAGATGGTCAGATTGTGAAGCTTTTATTCATAAGATTGAGGAGAGAAATAAAACCCAAACATTAAATGAATGTTGACTGTTGGCTTTTAAAGCTCAAAAGCAAAAGATTCAATAGAATTTTTCAAGCGAAATTCTTTCCTACAAACTATTTCACAAGTAAAAAAAATTAAAACCCCTTAAGCACTGAAACATATCTTATTTTTGATCTATGCCTATCACATAAAGAGAAGAGCATTTTATAATCCTAATGCTAACACCTGACTCAGGAGGCTCTTGATTACAAATTACATATTCAAAAACATCAACTATTCATGATTGTTTTAAGATGCCTTAAAAATGCATAGTCTGGTTTTAATTTTTTTCTCAGAGGTCACAATATTAGATTCGTACAATCCAGTTCCCAGCACAGAAATAAAAGCAATGCTGATTTGGAGTTCCTCAGGGCTCCAAAATAGTTAAAAATTTTCAAGCCCACCTTATCTAAGGTATATAAACAAGGATGCAGCTTTGCACTTTTCAGAACCAGGCATCTTCTAAAGTCAGATTTGACACCTAAGGGTGAGATTTTGAAATGCCACGAGTCTCAGGGCAGTGGCAAGTCAAGTCTCACATTTAAGCACCTATGAACTCGCAGGCTCATGGACTTCAGCACTCGTTACTAAAACTCTATTCCAGCTGTAATAGACTAAAAATCCGAGGGGAATTTATGAAAGTTGGAGGTCACTGCGATTCTGAATGATGTTCATCTACTTAAGAAAAATTTCAAACAAGTAGGAGAGTGCTGTACTCAGCATGTGTACAGAACAGCACAAGCACACACTGATTTTTTAATTTGGAAATGGTGGAGTTCACACTAAGCCTTTGTTAGAGCTTAGAGCTATAACAAGTCAAGAAGAATTGAATAACAAACAAAAAAAAATTCTGTTGTGATGGTGATGGTTTTTTCTGCTTCAGAAATTGCCTACAGAATCTGACTAATTATTTCGATTTCACTTTTCTTATAAAAAGTACCATCCATGACCTAGAATTTATCTAAAAACCTATGAACCAATGATAGACCATCCTGACTGATTCAAACGTTAAGACCTTTTCTAATGCCATCTAAGTTCCAAAATTCCATTGTGAGATATTTTCATAACACAGAAGCATAATTGCCTTCACTGCCAGTGACCATCCATGCCTTGCCAGAAGACAAAGGCTTTAGGCTCACATATTGCTCTCAAAAGTTTCAACATTTTTTCATCTACTTTTTCCAGCTAGTTTTCAATAACCATAACTCTTTCATTAGCTCAAGCTCCTTTTCCTATGACTTTTTCTCTTACACATAGGTCTGTGACATTCCTGGAAACATTCTCTGCAGAATGACACTGAGCATGGCAAATGAGAACAGAGGACAGCTTTCTATGCACCAGATGTTTTCCCTCTTATTTTTGCAGCAGCAACACATTCATACTCGTCTCTTAAGCTGCATCATCTGTGTCTAAAAGAATAAATAAGAGTGAAGAATTTTGAGAATTAAATATTAAGGAAATGGCACATGGTGAGGAAAACAGAATGGGCCGTAGAATCACTAAAGTTGAAGCAACTTCTGAGATCATCAAGTCCAACCATTAGCCTTGTCCTGCCGTGTTCACCCACTAAACCATGTCCCCAAAGTGCAACATCCACATCATAACCCTTTTACCAGGGGCTTGTCAAGGCCAGGCCCTAGGGAAAAATTTGGTTTGAGAAGACACTTCAATAAAAAGTGATCAGCTGCTTCACAGAAGAGAGAGAGCTTCTTCAGATATACAGTTGCAGGGAGGAAATGGAGAGACCAGTTGCCCTCATATATACAGGAACAGAAAGGCAAGGGCTGGAGACACTACAGCTGACTCTGTGGTGAGGGAGTATTTGGCCACAGCTGTGGGGTTATAATTCAGATTTTATTTTTTCAGCAGAATTCTGAAGAAACTATAAAATGCCATGTGTGAAACACGGAGATAAGAAGAAGTGGTTGCAATACTCAGTGCAGCAGATAATCAAAATGTGGGTGATGAGGGCTGGCCCAGCACAATAAATGCAATAGGTGTATTTGGAAGATGCATCACAAAGAATTTCAGTAGAAGGCGGCCTGCTTGAAGTAGAAAGAAGAGATCTGTTCTAGAAACTTTCACCCTTTTATTTTCTTTCCTCGGGAAAAATGCTAAATTTTATGAACCCTGATTAATTCTGAAGTCTTACATTACTAAAAATGGAAGCCCTATGTTACATCTTCAACAAATACATTTGCTACAGTAAATGAAACTGAACAATAAAGCTACTGAGAATCAAGTGAGAATCCTTATTTGTCAGCATTTTAAATGAATTGTGCAAAGCTGAAATATCTTATTTATAGAGATGAAAGTTCAGCTATTTAGACAATGAGTAATTTGGTTTCTAAAGATGAAAAACTCTAAGGAGTGACTGCAAGTGCTGTTGAAATCCTGCACTACAAGAGGTAATGCAGTTATTTTTTTCCATAGTATATTTAGTAAGTAGCATTGCAAAGCTATAATACCAGCATTTTCCTTCCGAGTACATACATAACATAATACTTAGAACTATCTGATGACAAAGGGTTTTTACAAGTTCACCAAAACTAGCAACATCTTCACTATTTCCAGCACACATTTCTGAAAGGAAGCTACTGCAAAAACAACAAAGAAAACCATGCACCTTCAGTGGGACTGGTTTTTTTAAATTATTGGTCTAGTGGTGTTTGAAAAAAATTTTAATGTCAAACAGATTAAAGGAAAGAGAGTTTCAGTTTGAAAAAGTTTTTCTTTTGTTGGGAGGAAGAACAGATTAGTGTTCACACCCATGTTTTGGGTGCCACAGATAATAACTATGGAAATAAAGTCTAAGTGCTGACCTGAACCCAGTGTCACTGCTATAACCCTCAGCAGTTCAGGAAAGGAAACTCTCCAGGAAGCAGTATAGAAGCATGAACATCCAACTGCAAAATTTCAGACACATCTTCAATCTAAGTGCAAGAACCGCTTCTAAAGTAATGTTAATTGTACTCATTCGTTCCCATTTTCATATATAAATATCACTTTTTTGCATTGACATGTCTTTTGCACCAAATATGTTGTGACTAAAACTGCAGTTAAGTGCTCTACTGCAACATCAAGGTAAGAAATGGATTATAGGCTTATATATATATATAAAAGAATAAAAAATCTCCACCACCCAAAAGGGTTGCTTTTCTCTTTGTTTTAAGATTTTTCCTATGCAGAATGAAAGGTGGCCTAACAGAAAACAACATCCAGAATCACAAGACAGCCTAAGTAACCCATCAGCAGCTTCACCATGTGACAAACCCAGGGGCAGCTCAAAGGTAGCTACAGCCTGTGGAGCCTGCCAAGAAGCCAGATCCATCACGAGAAAAACACCTTCCAAGGCTCAGCAGCTGCGTCCTAGCAGAGGTCTCCACACAAAAGGAGGAGGTGGAAGAGAAGGAAAGGTGAACATAAAATTGTAAAGGAATTGTGCTTATACATGAAAGCAACACTTAGTTGAATTTAAATATCCAAAACTTGGAAAAATCAAAGCTTTAGCTGAAAAAACCTAAGTCCCTTCAAGACTGAATATTTTATGCCAAAAGTGTATGTTTCCTTTTGTTTCTGTTACCTGTTAAAACAGTGTATTTTATAAATTCATGATGATGAAATTTAGATGTCTCAGAAGCATTTCCTCAGTTTTTCTATGAGAAATGCTAACAAAGCAAAATAAGGTGAGTTTTGCAGACCTTTTGGGACTGTGGGCCAGACTCTCATTTTCATGTGCCCCACCACACAGATAATGAACAGCTTAGTATTTAAGAACCAACAAGTATGCACCATCCTAACTCAGAATTTTATGCAGAATAACTGAGACTTATTTGGCTCTACATGGGTATATCTGAAAGGATGTTCATCAAGCACAGTCACATGAAATTGGAATAAAAATCAGGGGGAAAGTGTCTAATTTAGAAGCATGATAAATAAAAAGTAATAATTATTGAGGATAATTCTGATTCTCTACAGAATCCAAGTGTCATAAAGACGTGCATAGTTTGCTTGTAACAGGACCATTTTTTCTTTCCCTGTTTTCTCACGTCTAACACATCCATAGTGGACATAACGTTCTGATTTTAAACGCCCAGAGATCACTCTCCTGCAGAGACTGCTCAGCATTAGAGAGCGTGGATATTCTCTACACCTTCCCCTAATACACCAAATACCTCTGCAAAAAGGCTTTGAGGTGCGACACAAACAGGCAGCTAATGAATTATCATAACTAATGTCATAATAACAAAGATTGTTGCCGTGATTATTTATGCGCTTGCTGACTAATGTGCTCTCTGATTTATTAAGAACCAATATGTGCAAACAAACTAACTGTTATTTGTGAAAATACAAATAATACATTTTGTAGTCACAGGCAAAGTTAGAGGCGTTCGGTTTTCCCTTCACATTCATCTGTGCACTGAAAAACATTCTTTCTTATCTAAATAACGATTTTACCAGTTATTCATGTTCATTCATTCACTTCAGAGCTTTTGGCTAGTTCGTTGTTTTTGTTTTTTTTAAAAAAACTATTAACATCAGTAATTTCAGAGCCTGCCAGTTGCTATATTATGTCAAGGGAAATTTTTATGTGGCCCTGAATTCCCCTCAGTTCTTGTCTCCTTAGGAGAAACACATGCCTGTATTGCTTCACTCTGAAGCAGCAAAGGAACAGTTACCTAATTTCACCACTGAGTGTCTGCCGGTCCCAACTCCTTTCACTGACCACAAATTCATTGCACTGGTTCAGAAAAAGAAAAATCACTCTCATCTCTTCTGCTGCCCTGCTGTGGCTAATGGCCAGCCCAAACTGAAAATAAAAGGATCTCTCCACATTTCAGATACTGCAGCATGTATTGTTTGCAGTACTGCAAAATAACAGCTTTATTTTGTTAAAAGGGCCTAACTTTAAGTGGACCATGGAATATTTATGGCTCTCAGTAGTCCTTTGAAAGAGTTATCTTATGTTTTTATGCCGATCATGGGTCAGAGGTTCAAATCAGCACTTCTTTCTGTCACTCCTTATATGTTTTACTATAATTTACAGCTCAGCAAGAGGACTCATAAAACAAAAGTGTCTATTTTACTTCAGCAACTAATTCTAGCTAATCAAAGCTTTCCAGCAAAACAACCCAGCATGAAACTCTGCGTGGAAAATATGCAGAGAACAAAGCGTTTTGTCAAATAACACATCTCATGATGTAAACACATATGTCTCTTATAGGAAATTTTATCGCTTCCACATTATCGGCACACAAAAGGAGCATTCTTGCTGCAGACCTGGTGCAACTGTGGAGCCATCGTCATTGGAAACAAGAGCCTGATTAGGTTCCCACACAGATATGAATAGATTTTCTTTTTTTAGTGTAATGCTGCCTTTCTTATTTCTTAAACAGACTAGTAATTGTGGCTGTAAAAACAGTGGATTGTGTTTGGACGACATTTGTTTCTTCATATTTTTTTTAGCTACCCAATGATACCAATTATCCCATATGGTTGTCCTCTTCTGGAAAGTCTGAGTTAATCCACAGCTGTGAAGATGAAGACGCACCCAGCAGGCTCTAAATCTGGTGGGTCTCTTGTCTGTTAATAAAGTCCACAGTCTGCTGGACAGATGTTAAGGGGATCTGTATAATAGTGACAAAGACCCAGGCTTCTGAGAAAAATAATTAACCAAAACATATCTATCCTCCATAGATTTTCATTTCTTGCTTCATCTTTTGGAGAAGAAAATTTGGCTCACTTCACAGAGGAGCCCCACAGCCCATACAATAGGTCCTGCTCAAAAAAAAAGTGGACTAAGAAACCACATTGGCATGTGTTCTGAAGAAATGATCAATGTTTTTGTCCATGACCTATTCCTGAATCTGTGGTTCCTGCACCATTATTTTAAGTTTGGGTTCATTCATCATAAGATGGGGGGAGCCTGAATAGGTATTGTCAGCTAAAAAATATCTACTTAAATCTATAATGTGAGGGGAAATGTAAACTGAAGAGGAAATTAACATTTTACTAGGTTTTTTTTAAAAGTTATTAACATTGCCTTTTCTAAAATAAAGGGACTACAGATAATACTTTTCATCCCCAAGGGTGATGCTGATGTTCTGGGGAGAAAACTAACTAACTAACTAACCAAAATCCCAAAACAAACAAAAAAACCAGCAACAACATCCTCATGAAAACAAAAAAAAAAACCAAACAAAGCAAAAACTACCCAACAACAACAACAACAACCCACCCTAACCAGAAAAAACACTCAAAAACACAAGGAAAGAATGTGGAATGCAAAGACACCTGCAGCAACATCCATGTTTAGAGTCTTACTCACTTTTTCCTATCCCCACCTTTTTCTCACCATAGCCTGGCAGCACAGACACCCAACCCCAAAGTCTCTCTCAGCTACAGCCATGTAAATTTGGAGAAATGCTACAGACTTAAAATACATGCACTAGTGCAATAAAGAACTAACTTGCCTTCAGGCATATGTGCATTAAGGTACTCTTAAGATCACTTCTGTTCCGTTCGCAAACTATTTCTTGTTCTTTTTGGCCTCCTCCTGCTTTGACACAATGAATTAGAAATGGCCCTCAGAACAGCTCTCTCTGCTTTGCTGCCTGAGTGCAGGATCTCTCATGCAGGCATCATCCCTGAGATCGTGCCCCTTGGAAGTCAAATGGCCTTGATTTTATTGAATCATCACAATTAAATACAATCTCTCAGCAACTGCCTGTTCACAACCTATTTACTGTAAAGCTGTGGACAAAGCCAAGAGAAAATGCTTAGAGCTCAAATAAATTATCAATCACTGCAAGTGGCTAAGACAATATACTTAATTTGGCACCTGGCTGTTGTCTCTGTACTATTGTGTTTGTTTCCCCTTAGGAAGTAAAGATGACTGTTCATTAGTTTTGCAGCACCTTGACAAGTTTTCAAGATAAAATGTCACCCCATCAACCTATGAAGCTGCTGGGAATTTTTCATGGGACAGTATGAAAACAGTGAAAGAAAAGTTCACTTTCTGAAAAAAAAAAATCTAAAATATTTCGTGAAACTTTTACACAACTAAAGTTCACACAGTACGTTAGATATTTTCTATCACCATAGAATATATGTAACATTTTTGTGTCTATTGAACTGCTCATCTCACAGTGGGAGAGAGCCTGATGTTTAAATCAGACTTTCAATTTTTTTCCAGTGTCACTGATTCAAAAATCTAATCCTGTAAAGTATAGGTACTGACCCTCAGTCCCCTAGAGAGAAAACTAAATTTCTGCCATGTCAGAAAAGAACAAAAGGTTGGCCAAAAGCTGACAGGGGGAACAGAGTACAGCTACCAAAACACAGAAATAAACAAAACAAAACAAAACAAAACAATTTTTAAAACATATATACAGAATTGAAGACCTTCTGTGTCGACATGGAGCTCTTACTTTCTGAAGAACAATTCCCTTGCTAAGCCACTGGCTGGAAGGAGAGGCAAAAAATCCTCACTGACTTGACGGCCATGTCACACCTCATTTCACTCTTTTTATTTTTTTTTCCCCTTTCCAAACAGACTGAGTGTTGGTCTTCTGAGAATATGATGCTAAGCCACTTTTCCTGTAGAGTTTTTAAACTGGGCCTCTGAGAAAGGGTTTGATACAATTCAATGACTGAAGTAATACCTTTGTCCATCTGAGCATTAAATGGCCCATTGAAATACAGCTTAGTTAGAAAGAATTTCAGTAAATGGTGCTTTGTAAATTTATATTATTATTATTATTATTATTCCTTTCCCAACAGATTACAGCCTAGATCTGAAAATGCAGTTCAATCACTTTTGGTTGCCTCTTAGGTCAGGCCTTTAGCCAGTGTTAATTAAAGATAACCCCTTCAGAATACTGGAGGTTAAATGAGAGCAACAAACTGGTCTTCTTCAAATATTACCTCATGCTCTCCACAAAGCTGCATTCTATTTGGGAGGGCCCTTGTTTAAACACATTGCTCTTAACAATAAAAAATTTACTGGGAGCAGGGAGGAGGAAAACCATGCTAAATGCTATTTTATCCAACAGCCAGTAATCACTAAGCATTAAACACCTATTTCCATGCAATATACTACATCTATTGTGTTTAAATAACGCACATCATAAAGGAAAGTGCAGCAGCAGACAATTTAGGCTGTAGCAGCACATACAGCAGAATTTTTGACTTGATAAAGTGAAACTATAAAGAGTCGATGCATAAGTCAGACAGCTTCCATTCCTAATATTCTTCCCTGCAGCTATTAGAAGTTCGCATTTTTGTCTCTACTAGGCATGCACATTAGTTTACCTACAATTTCATGTATTCAGTCACATTTTGTTGTCTGTCCCCCACAATTTGACTAAAGTTGGAAAGTAGCTGATATTTTTCATCTTAGTGATTTTAAATTAAAAAGGGTGGCTTTTGTGCGAGCTATTTGTTTGCTGCTTTTTAAAAAAGTTTCCTAAAGTATTCATAATAATTTTACTATCAGTTGAAAGCAAGCTTTTTAACACATGGCAATTAGTCTTGTCTTTCTGAACATGACTTTACCGTAAATACTCCTCCTTGACTATCCCTTTGTCCCAAGATTCCTGAGAAGAAGGCAACCAAGCGATAATTCAGCATTATTGCTGCTCCAGTGCACTAATCGCTTAGAGCGCGGCGAGGACCCTATGTTTACTGCCACAGGGCTCCTCCAGCCTCTCGGCCTAAGGCAGGCTTCCCAGCCCAGCAGCATCCAGATGTCAAGAGGAATCTCCAGGTCCTGATGCAGCATGCCTCTCCGTTCCAGTATGGCCCCAACATCTGTTTCAGCTGCTGGCGCGCAACCTGCCCCATACACGGCCACCGCCGCGCAGGGCAGGGGACTGAAATGCTGCAGTTGCACAGCTCGCTGTACACATCCCTAAAAAACTCTGTGTCAGGCAGGTATAAGGAAGGACAATGTGATAATTTAAAAGTAAAAAAAAATTTAAAAAACCTGCTTTATACACGGTATATGGTTAGCGTTTTTCCCCCTAGTGGGGCAACGGCCCATAACACATTAGCTTCTCATCCTGCTGACTTCACTGTGGTTTGATTCTCTGTGGTGTAAGAAAAGGATGAAAATAAGGAAGTCTAAGTGCTTGTTGTGGTTATAGCAACTGCTCTTTATGAAAAAAAAGGAAAAAAACACCAGTCAAAAACACAACTTTAAAATGAGACAAACTTAGGCATCTCCTACATATTTATAATTTCCTATAGATAGTAACCCAGGGGCTCAAAAACAATAAGCATCTTTTGTCTAAAAGAAAGGAGTATGTAAACATTGACATATTATCTTGAGGCATGACAAAAACAGCAAACATTTTAGTTGATCTAGATTAAGTTCTGACAAGGAATAAAGGAGTGCTAACTGTTCTCGTCTCTTCCACTTTGTGTATCTATTCTCTTGTATTTTCGCTAGCGACAATAATGGAATAGTTGCCTGCTCCCATGCAAATTCTTTGAGTTGTTTATGAAAGCAAGATCAAAGCCCAAACTGAGAGAGCCTCTTTTTTCCTGCTGTATTTTTTTCTCTAGAGGAAGACCTAATGAGAGGCTGTTAAACCAGGAGTCTTGCACTCTCACAGTGCAACTTCCCAGCTCACCCTTTCCCTGGCCAGCCTGGAGACACAGCTCACCTCAGGAGCACTGAGGGTGGGAGGCCGTGAATACTTTTGTGTCCCATCTCGGCATGGGGTGAGCACCTGGACCCAGGAAGGAGGAAACATCACACAAACCTTCCTTTTAAACACTCCCACCCTCTGTGCACCTGCAAAAGTCATCTTCTTCCCTGTGCTTCCCCTGAAATGGATCCACTGCTGCTGCAATACCACAGCACTTGAACTAGGTACATCTGCATACAACCATCAGGCATTCCTAGCAGAAATAAATGCGGGCATTAATAAAACCACTATCCTTATAAAATATTGTAAATATCAAGAAAAAAAATACTTCCTCAAATATCTATAGCCATTTCCTCTGCAGGAGGATAGGAGAAACATCAGTAAAACCTTTCTCTTAAGCACAAAAATTTGCATTCCTTCATTTAGTGCTGTCAGATGACTGATACGCTACGTTTTGATCACAATTCTCCTGTTATTTACCACACACAGGAAAGAGCACAATAGCCTTATTTGTGTTGTTCTCTCAGATTATGTATCTTGAAAATCTGCAAAAAATCTTCAACATTTTTATTATTTTACAAAATAGCCTAGAGATGATCTGCTTAGATACCATACCATACCTTTGGTGGAAAGCATAGGATAACTGCATTTGCTTGAAAAGGTAATTTCAAGTTTCCAGAAAAACATGTTCTTCAAGAAAAAATGTAAAATGTTAAAGATAAATCTGTATGTGATTTGTCTATTTTTCCTACTATTAAAATTTGTTGTTGGCATTTTTGTAACATAAATTCTTCCTTATAAAAATTGAGGATGGCACTAAAGGTAAGAGACTAACGATCTCACCTAGGAAAGCAAGCAAGGACCAGGCAGCATGGCTCCAAACATACCTGCAGATGCTATGGTGTTTCAAACTCCTTCATTTATATCCACAGAAAGTGAATAAGCAGCACTTACTTAAAGTAAAATATAACCAGATCTATCAGAAAAATATGAAAATATAACCAGATGGTTGCATCAGAGCACAGGTTTTTTCATTCATTTTATGCTATCCTAATACTGCCTTCTCTGGTGACACCGTAAATCAGATTATTCATAAAAAGAATTTAAAATGTTTTCTGGTATTCTTTCAGAAGCTCTTCCTTTAAAATCTGGGTTTTATTCCTTACTGCTAATACGAAGTATTTTTAACAATAAATGTGAGAGGTCTATGTGAAGAGTAGCTACCTCACAAATTCAGATAGTTCCACACACTTTACCTACAGAAATGTCTTCTGCACTAAAGCTTAAATAAAAAGAAAGGGGACCCCCATGATAACGAGAGAAAAATTATATGATTGAAAAGCAATTAATTACAGTAAATTTGCTGAAGGGATGATAGCTATCAAAGCTTATCAAATTTTGCATTTCAGAATTTTTGATATTTCTTTCAAAAAACGTTAACACATAGATGGGCTTTGTGAGAAAAGTCAGGAGTTTCATTCAGTCTCATGTCAGCAGGATTTCAAGCAATTATGAGTTACTGCTTGTTGAGCTGTGTGAAATGAGTTAGTGAATGAGTTTCCTAGTGAGCACATGTCCACGTCACTGGTACGACTGCCAGTAATTCAGACAATCTTAGCTGAAGGGGTCTAAAAACATAATTATTCTCCTAATCCTACAGGAGATGCTTGTGCAATCTAGTGTACACATTCTAGGTCTGTCACCCTGGTGGCACACAGGAAAACTGAGGCATAAGCAAGAAAAAAGGAAATCAGGACATGGGGAAAAAAAATAAATAAGGGGCAATAAACTCTCTCTGGATATATCTCATAAAATCTGGAATAAATTGGTGGGTTCATTCACCCTCTGACCATCCAGATGGAGACATTGTCTACCATGACAAGTGCAGTATTTCTTTTGCAGAACTGTGCAGACACAGAACAAGGAAACTGAACACTCACCACTGCTAAGCACACTGAGAGGCAAAAGCTCTACAATTAAATTCCTACGTGCTCCCATGACAGAATAGCGAGACACCATCGCCGCAATAAACGGGTGCAAGTCAGGAAAAGGGAAGAGAATCCCATTTAAACTGCCTCTCTCAATTCCCACATCTGAATCCCCATCTTGTGAGAAGATGCCGAGGCAACTCTACGTTTAAGAGCTGAATATTTGAAAGTGCTGCTTGGGATTTGAAACTGTAATGTTTTCTTACTTTTATAAGAGAGACAGTTCATGTGGTAGCTCGCAGCCATTCTGCAATTTTCACTAGCAAAAATGGACAGAAGACGGGGATATAATAAATATATACTGGCTCTACTGATCAGGAGAAGCTTTATCAGTCAGCTGGGGCACATCTGGGAAAAAAAGTCACTCAGGTGCATCTCTAGCATCCCATTCAATTAACATACCATTAAAAATGGTTTTTCCCTGTTCAGCCTGCTGCGTTACCTGATAAGTCAACATAGTTAAAATGTATATTTAAATGCAGAAAACAGTGAAATGTTTTCTT
This sequence comes from Cyanoderma ruficeps, assembly GCA_008694505.1. Classification (NCBI taxonomy): domain Eukaryota; kingdom Metazoa; phylum Chordata; class Aves; order Passeriformes; family Timaliidae; genus Cyanoderma; species Cyanoderma ruficeps. Next base: position 2,700,911 of record VZDJ01007753.1, read on the forward strand.
TGTGAGGCAGAAAACAAGCCCCGCTCACCGGTATTTTAAAGCATTAGAAATAATTGTGCTTTGCAGGTTGCTTAGCAGATTGCTCACACTGATCTTTTACCATATATTTTGAACTTTCATGCACCTTCAAGGAAAATTAAATAATTTCCTTATAGGAAGTACACACAAAATTATGCAAAACACATTCAAATGGGCTTATAAAAATTACATCTAAGAAAAAAAATCACATTTGCACCTCAAAACCAGGTAACTGGGAACTTACTATTATAAATTCATTGGAAGATGATGTATTTTACACCAGTAAATGTGAATTCGGCATAAGATTGCTGTGCTTTCTGAACTGCAGTGGGTGTGATGATACCTGAGCAGCAGTGCTGGGACTGGGTTAAATAGGTTATGAGGCCTGAACAACCCTCTCCCAGGTGTTGAAGACAGCAGCAGAAGAGAGGGCCTGGACTGGATGAATTACCCTGGACAGTTCACAGAAGTGTTATTACATGACACTGTACACTGGTTTAAATCTGGCGACTTGTTCTGTGTCTAGAGCTTAGCACAAATGGTTCAACTGCATTGAAGGGACTTTGCCTCTTCGATTTCTCACTTCACCTCCAAAAATGCCAGTGAACCTGACAGCACACTCTCACCATTCCTACACCTGAAATACTTTTCCGGTTGTTTTCATGCTATAATTCATGCCCAACTCCAAAATGCATGTCCTGTTATGTCCACTTCACCAGATTTTGTGAAATATTCTTTTAAATCTCAAATAATTCCTTAATACTGGAATTTAAGCACGATGTGTTTTCTTCTTGTATGCCTGAAGATGCTCCTCCCTCCTGTCTCTTTTTCAGGACTGACATGCAAACCTTCTGGTGTGCCTCCAGCCATATGTAGCCTTCATGCTGAGTCTTAGGAATAGACAGATGAATCCAATACTTTCGAGTCAGGACACTTTTCTAGTTCCTCAATCATATGGATTCTAAAAACATCACAGACCAAACATATTTTAAACAAGCAGTGCACGGAAGGCCACACCATTCCTATTCCACCATCCGTAAAGCCTCTTCAGCTTGGGGATAGCGTTATCTACACATTGGTTTGAGAAGCTTTATCTCATGTGCTATGAATTTCCCTCTTTTTCTGAACTGGGTCAGTGGGAGGGTATATCCACTTCTAATCAAAGACCCTCAGAAATGAAGCAGGTGATGATATGTTCCCAGTCCAGGCACCTTCAGGAGAATTTTTCTGCTCCCTTTGAGCACCCGTGTGTGTTGGTTTACACCTAGATGCTCTAATCTAAACCACCCTTGTTCTTAGAGCTTTTAGTTCAGATGAAAAGTGAGTTATAAAGTTTTCTTTTTCGCTAGCAATTAGTCAGGATGTAATGATAATGCTGGCGTGTATTATTTTCCTTTGTGCATAGACCTAACTTAAAAGACATTTTTGTCTTTAATCCAGTTCCTGCTCAGTTCCTAAACAACAAAACATGTTAACACCATCACAGGAAAAAATCCTTCATGTTTATAATTTGTAGCCAAATTAAGCAGCTTGCTCTATGGTTATCAGAAGTATAATAAAATTCCAGAAACATATTCACTTGCAGCTAATTCCTGTAAGGCACACACCATATACATTTCTAGAAAGCTTGAAGGAATCCAACTGCCAGCTCAGAGTATGCCTCACAGTCAGCCAATTCCCCAAAGGGATGCCACAGTTTTAAAAGAGCTTTAAAAAACGTGCTCATCCCCTGATGGCACTCTGTAGTACTGGTGCCTCTGGTGCTCTGTCAGTAAATGCAGCAGTAACTTATTTGCTTCTTACTGGCTTCTGAGTGAATACATACCCCAGGGAGGCAGCTTTGCAAAGCACAATGATTTTAAAATAGAGCCTGGGCTTTCAGCGAGGGGCAGCCGGTGGTTAAGGCAGCAAGAACGTCTTGTTGACGCTGGGGGCTCAGCCTCTCCCAGTCACTTGGGCTCCAGACTCTGCCTTGATATAGACTGAAGAGATGCAGGAAACCTCCTGCCATCCAGGCTATAAGCATGATATCCTTTTAAACATACAAGTTTCCTGATAAGTGAGCAGATGCCTGTGCCACTTAGGATCTCAGTGGTAAATTCTCTCTGGAACAGCATATGGGCCTGGAAGGCAGCTGTCCTGCTTGGTGAGATCTAAGGGTGCAAATGGTGGGAATCCTACCAGGAGCCTGATCCCTAGCTGCCAGATTGAAAAGTCCTCCCTCTCAGGAGAGGAGAGCAGGAGCAGGACATAAGCCCTTCCCAAGGTGGAGGAGGATTTGGGCATCTGAAGGGAACTGAAGGAGAGCTGTGCCTGGCTGGGTGACACCCTGGTGGCCTCTGTCCTTGCTGCAGCCCAGGAATGGATCTGGGTTTGCCTAGAACTGCTACAGACTATAGGAACAGTCTTTTTCTTAAACATTCCTATAATTTTTTTATTAAATAACATGAAACCATTCCAGTAAGCAAGAAGGAGTGCAACAAAGACATGCTGTTTAAAGCAGCTATTGGAGGTGCAGGGCATGAAATAGGTGAGAAAAAGGCTCTCTTGCAGCTGTACCAGGCTGATTACTCTAGCTAATGGCTCTGTTTGTTTGTCTGTCCATTTTTGTCAACTAGAAGAGAAGAGGGTGACTCCTTTTCCCTGTGATATTACTGGGGGAACTAGGAAAATCCTCCTGGGGGAAAAAATTCATCATAAGTGATATTTTACTGCAAAAAGTCTCAAATTTGATGGGCTGTCCTTTCCTGATGAAAATCACTTTGCCAGATAATTCAAGGCTGAAGATGAGAAGGAGTAAGAGAAGATGGAGTACTAAGAAATTCTGCAAAGAAAGGAGGTCATATGGTAAAATATTGACTCCATGACATCATTTTCATTGATACTGCCGCTGATATAATTCAACTTGATAACACAGATATTACATACAGAGACATAAACATTCAAGTAGGGAAAGGCACAAGTATAACTATTTCATTGATTTTAATTAAATTTTCCTGAGTATTGCAAGGTTGGCATATTTTTAATTTTATCTCCATTAAAGGGTGTGCTTGGTCTCTCAGAGCCTTAATAAAACCTTCTTTCGACCTCTCTCCTTTCTCTGCTACAACCTAAATTTCTACATAAGAAAAGGACCAAAACACATAATTTACTACTTCCATATGCTGAAATTTGCACACACCATCCCCTTAATTTAGACCACTATTCACTGTATCATAATAAGGAACATTCTGTTAAAATATGTCCACCTAGAGCTCAGTAGTCTTTGAATGCTAGATAAAATCATTCTATAAGGCTAATGAAGACAGAAACTCTGCCTGTAACAATATTAAGTTTGTTTTCTCTAGTGATTCGAAGAAGTGAGCAATCTGTCAGTAATACATTGAGGGAAATTACTTGTCTTGTAGGAATTCCCGCTGACAGTCACTCACTCACAGTGCTGACCCAAACATCTACCCGCTGACAAACAAATTACAGTGTCTAACTTTGAAAAGGTAACTAGCTGCTTTTAATTTTTATTGGTCTCGCCAAATATCTCCCATATTTACCCAATCCCCATTCTTCGCTGTGTAAAAAAAAAACAGAAAAAAAAAAAAAAGGAAGGAAGAAAGAAAGAAAATGGAAAAACCCATGGTTTTTTGCATTTGAAAAAATTATTATTGCCTACATCCGAGAGTGTTATGTCAGATAAAACTGTTAAACTGTGTCTAACCAACATTAAGACTGGCAGCCCTGCCAGTAACTGACTGGGTGAGTGAACACATTACTGAGACAGCATTGTAGAAATTAATTTTCTTCAATAAAGTGATTTTTAAGGCTCATATATTTCACAATCTAAACATATGTCACTGTTTCATAAACAAAATAAATGGATTAAAATAATACATTACCAATATGCTGACACATGGAGATATTTTAATTAGAAATACTTAAGCTGCGTGATATTTAACTGCTATATTTGTTGAGGAGGAGCATGCATCATTTAGTAAGGCATAAGGCAGGTACATCACTTTGCATGATGTGGTACCAGAGTGGGACCAAATCACCTCCAGTGTGAGCTCTCACTATCAGATCACATTAGCCCCGCTGAAAAATCGTGTTAAGGTTACAAAATACAGAGGAGATACCATAAGAGCAGCCGTCCACTGAAACAGCTCCTTCATTGAAATAATAAGTCACCCAGATTCTGGATCCTGAGAATGATATTTCTTCATAAAGGGCCATGTTTAACAACTTAGCTATTTAAAGGCCATATTTACATGACTGTCGCATTACATTGGCCTCTTTCCTGCACATTCTTCTTGACTTACTTTGAGGACCAGCACTAAAATAGCTGAGGAAAGCAAATGTCAACTATGCCCTGAAATTTATACGTGTGAGAGAATTGGAATAAGTAGAAATGTAATATATTGTTTACTGTACCGAGTGCCCTCTGTTCTCTAAAGGTCAAAAGCATTGTAACCTTGGAGTTACAGTTTCTGATTGTTCCCAGGGTTAAATACATTATCAAAATTAATGGTTCAAACCCCTCAACCTTCAGATATATGAGTATTCATGCCTCCATCTGCTGAACTGTTCAACTAAAAATAGCATTCTTTGGCCTTCCCTCTACTAATATTGTGCCCCTGAGGCAGGCTATGCAATGCTCCAGCAGTACACTGGATCTGCACCCAGCAGTATAAAAAAAAGGTCATTTACTTTGTCTGCAACTAGAAGAGAGTGTAGAGGAATGGGATAAGATGGGGGGGCAGAAAAGAAATAGGCAAATATGTGTTTACTTAAAATTTACTCTTTTTTTTTTTTAACTGTATTATAAAAACTTCAGGTTTCAAGAACACAGCTGCAGCTATAGTTAAGATTCGCCAAGGTTCATTAATGTTATAAGCGATAAATTCTGAAGGACAAATTACACAAATAGTTTGGGGAAAGAGTTATGGACGAGAGCTTTTTTGTTTTGCTTTTTTTTTTCTTAGAGCTCACTTTGTTTAGGAATAACTCCAGCTAGCATCATTGTAATGCTTCCATTTCTATCAACAGTTTATCAGTCGTGGTTGAGAGAGTTGCGACACTTCCTTATTTATCTCCGAGACAACTTTGTAAAAATACGTAAGAATGAAGGCAGAAGGGTTTTTTTAAATACTAAAGGGCATATAATAACATTCCTTGTTTGAAAGTAAGGACATACAGGTGCCACCTCTGCCACCAGTGTGACTTCCCAGACACTAGGTTACTGCTACCAGCAGCATGAGAGTTGGAAAAAAACATTTTGTGATCACGTCCACTCACTTAGCAAGATTGCTGGCCACACATCTCTAGAATCAGTCAATAGCAGAGCAACCACTTAACAAATTCGGGAAAAGTTTGGGAAAAGGGGAAAGGAGGGAAATTCCAGAGAAGGTGTATGTGAAGAGGAGCGAAAGGAAAATTATTGACAGGTTTTACAGCTCATATGGATTAATTAAAGCAAGAAGCTTTCATTACACACAGGTATCAGAACTGTTTCACACACACACCACTATGCCACAGGTGTGTTTGGTAATAAATCTGCAAACTATTCACTCACAGTTGTTTGAGGCTGTAGGGGTGAACAGAAATAACTTGTTTTTTCTGACTATACCTAGAGAACAGTTCCCTCATCATCTAGGTCCCCTCTCATGCCAAGAGCCCGAACAAGGCTTGGTCCTATCATGCATATTATTTAAAATTTTGGCTGATTTGTTGAGGAAACTGGTGATATGGGGCTGAGATGTCAATTTGGAGTATGGAACATGAAGTTTTAAATCTTTTTGTCAACAACATTGCCAATGACACCTTCATGAGATCAGTATACAGACCAAAAGAAACTATCTGGTATCAATCCAAAGCAGAGCAAGCCACCAATTCAGGAATCTGGACTGGCATAAGAGTGTGGTAGTTACTATTTCACTTCAGGACACTGAAAGCTACAAATGAATATTAATGGTATTTACCATGAGCTGATCAATGTGATTAAAAATCTAAAGAGAAGGTGGGTCAAACTGACCAGTTACTGAAAGAGAACTTTTTTTCTTTTTTTTAATGCTCAAGACATGGAAGTCGAACTAGTTACTTGAGAAAATGCTATATATGATTTCAGCAAAGTTTTTTGAACTCACAGAGATACATAATCCACTGGTGAACACAAATATAGAATTCAGAGAAAGTACGTTTTGATAACAATGTGCTAATAACTTGAATAAGACAGACAAACCATTAATTAGCAATTGCTCTCACTGGAGAAACATCCTCTGTGAAATAATTGCTATCATTACATGATGTACCTGGTAAAAAATGGTTCTCTGTGCTATCAGATTCAGAGCTTGCATAGAAGTTGCCCTAACACACAGGCAGATGAGAACACAAATTTGCTGCCACCTCGTACCTGGAGCATGATCATCCAAATAAAAGAAAACATAAGTAGAAAAAAAGGGGAGATTACAAGATTGAAGCTGGCAGAATTTCGTTAGCTAGATACAGACTATAGAAAGTAATTTCAGAATTAATAATAATGCCCTGGTAAAGTTGAAATGTTAGAGCTACTGCAAAACTCTTACTTGACCTAGCTTTCCCTCCACAGGTTCTCCAAACATGGATATTACACACACACTCACATGTAGAAACAAAACCAAACCTGCAAATAAATTAGCTATTTCTCCCACTGGCTGAAAGGAACAGAGATTAGTTTTGTGATCAGTATTTTTAAGCACTTGGAAAATACTCAGATACCATGGTCACAGCATTCGTGTAAATAAATAAGTGGGTGGGGTGCATGGAAGAAAGGAAGCAGAACAAAGAAAGAAGGGGGAAGGGAAGCAAAGATGGAAAAATGAGCTGAAATGCTACACCCCTAACAGGCTTCATGACGCATCAGGTATAACAACAAATTCTCTCCAACAAACACACCCAAATAAGTGCTCATTTAGGGAACACGGAGAATTGACACACAGAGAAAATTCATAGTAGGAGTAAATAAAATTTAGTTCAGGCACTTTAACCATCTGATGAGCAGGTATCAGCCGAAGGTTAAGTGCTCTGTTATTTAAGCTCTTATAACCATGAAACATTAAAGGTTTTGAATTCCCATAGAGATGAAATTCAAACAAAATAGAAAGGGGGGGAAACAAACAAACAAAAAAGTCTTTTACAGCAAATATATCTAAATGGAAATTCAGACCCCCAAGCCTGAATGTTTCTGAATTTACTAGCACACATTTTTGCTGGTTGTTTTCTCTCTAATTGTTCTCGTCATGTTTAACAACTCAGTCTATCATTTCTGCAAATTAATGAAAATGCATTATTGCTGTAGGTTCAGATCAAGTCTGATGTGCAAATATGTGGGTCAAGCTACAAATGGATCATGTAAAAGAAAAGAAGCAGGAATGTCTGTGGTTTAGATCCCATTTCTTTGACAGTTGAACAGTTTTCATCCTTTCCTGCCTTGCAGTCTTGTGTAGGCTCACTATTTGTTTTAGTGCATTTCAAAGGCAGCAAAAATAGTCTCTCTATTCACAAAGATGATTTCGGCAGTGTTTTCCCAACTAAAGCTAATGAGACTTTTGCTTCAATAAGTAGTCAAATACTGACTTTCAAAAGATACCTGTTATTTTTCCTTTTGAAAAACTTCTTTTTGGTTTCAATCCTGTCCAAGGTACAGTCTTAACATCACATTATTACGACCCAAAACTATTTTTCAGAGATCTCTGCCTGCAGAGTCAGGATGTTCTCTTTTCAAAGGTTGATTCTAGGTTAGGTCAGACCTAAGCTCAAGAAGTGCTTCTCGTCAGCTCTGAACCACCAATGAACAGTGGTCAATAAACAAGTTCTGATCCCATTTTCACTCATCCTAAGTTAATTTGGAAAGAATATCCTCACAGGGTAAAGAGGAAAGGATTTTTAATTTGCTTTGGTGCCTCTGGAAAATAACATAATCACAGAAAGGTAAGCAAAGTAGATATTTAGATATTAACGTGGCAATACTTTGCTACTCTAGGCACAATTTATTCCTACTTTGCTTCTGAACCCGACTCTAACCTAACTCAAATAGGGGTTTCAAAGGTTTACTTGCAAATAGTTACATGCATCTTTAATGGCCTTTCCTCTCATGTTCACTGTCACTTTCTTTCCACACATTTTAACTCTGAAAGCTTTTGACTGTTTCTTCATTATTTATGACATTGTTGTGTCTTTTCTTCTGAAATTAAAAACTTCTTGCCACAAGAAGCTAGCTAATAATATGGCACATAAATCTTTCTTTCACGACATTTCATTCTATATGTGCCAAAAAATAAATAAATGGCCCAACTGACTCTCCTAACCATGCTTGGCATCTGACCAGCTTAATGCACAGAAAGGTTGATATTACCTAAATACAGAAGCTAAAAGAGTTTGCAATTTATTGTATTGTCAGCACCACACAGTTAAAAAAAAGAAAGGGGGAAAAAGAAAAACCCAATAACGCACTTTTGTTTGGATGCACTGACTGGTCCAATTATAGGTAGTGCATTGCAGCTACAGAGGAGCGACCACATGAAAATAAAGCACAAAAAGATCTTTGAACTTATCTCCCATCAACTGCTCATATCAATAAAAAAATACCATTAACTGCCAATATAAAACACACAGAACAATGTCTTTCACTCACAGTATCAAGGTTGGCTGCACGTTGCTGCACTGTAAGTACATAAGGTGTTAATCCTCCTGGGCTGTGCTCAAAAATTATTTAACATTCAGGCTATTATTTAGCATACAGCTGGTTAGCAGTTTTCCCCTAAAATGTTGGCTTCGATCCCACATATTTTTGTTCTGGCACATACCTGGAGCTGTAAAGGGCTGAGTCCAGAAGCAGCAGCAGCTGCCATTGTTGATGGAATGAACTGCACAGGGTAGTTATCACCTGTCGGGAGAACAATGCGTGCAGGTTCAGACAATGAGCAGAGAATAGCAGCAGACAAGTGCAAACAAGGCCCTAGGATTGCCTGTGCTCCACAGCACTCCTCTAAGCCTAAACATCTGCAAAAACAAAAGGCTTCGCTGGGCACGGACTTGCCATGCTCCCTTGGAACTTTTTTTGTTAGTAGATAGCTGGTAGGCAAACTGGCAAAACATGATACTCATGATTTTCATTTTCAAAAGCTAATGTTCAAATCAAGCGTGGAAGCCTGGGCACAAAATGGGTCTTACAACCACAGACACCCCAGGAATACCCCAGGAAACCCCAGTGCCTCCCAGAGGGAAAAAAACCAGTTTTCACCACGTGTTTCTTTAAAAAAATAAATCTATTATATCCCCAAGAAATGTCAGTCCTGTTTAATACAGGGTAATTTCTTTTCAGTGTCAGGTGGCTCCTGGGACAGGTACTCAGTTGGTTCAACACAGGTTGAGGTTTCTTGTTTTCCTTTGGGTTCTCTGCCTTGGGACAATTCCTTTAAGGTAGTCATACAGAAAAACAAAACTAAATCTCCTCTTAATATAGCTTGAAATACAATTTTAATTTTCGCTTAGATCTGGGGGCCTACTGAAGTCAATAGATTAGACAGGTGCCTGGTTACACGAAGACTCAGATACCAAAATTTCCAAATTAAGTATTGTAACATGATGTCTCATAGCATATCTATGGGTGTTCCCACAGACAGGCACCACACAGTGTCATTTGGACTCTTAGTCAACGTAAGGAAGGAAAGAAGGCTGAAATAGTTTAGCAGTGTAATCTGTAATATAAAAATGAATACAGTGATGGATAGGAAACTGTGATTTAATGGAATATCGCTTTAAGTGGCTCCAGCCACTTATTTAAAATCAGTGTTATATACTATCTGCAAGCTACATTTTAACAGGCTGTGCTTTTTTTTAGATATTTTTACAATAATCGGTCTATGTTACACAAACTCTTCCATGCTGAAAGCAGAATCTAGCAATAAGGGAAAATACAGAAATCCTTTATAATATAATCAGGACATTCCAATAACTAGATTTTTTTTGTCAACTCCCTCAAGTAAATAACAATAGCTGAAATCTTTGAAGTCACCAGATTCCTCGGAACTCATTCTTTTTGCCACATGAAGTTCTACTGTATCCGGCTCAGTTAAAATGTTCAGTTGTTTCACTTTTTTTAATAAATTGTACATGTCTAATCCACAAGGTCTCTTTGCATCATATCCATAATACCTCATCAGGCCATTGAGCACAGTATGTGCTTGTACACAGTCCAGTAACAATTGGATTCTGATTGCATATGGAGCTCTGCTACAATGCATTCACTAACACTATATTGTACTGGTGTCCTACGGAGCAATGTTCAAAATATCTCCTCTTATTTTCTCCATTCCATGAGGTTGATTTTAGCGTGCAACGATGTTGGTTTTGTTTTTTTTCTTTAAAAAACAAAACCAACAGAAAAGACTTCTAGATTATTTTCCTAAAGTACTTAAGCTATCTCTTTATGGTTAAATAATTCCACTCATCTCTTTGATATTTATATGAAATTATCTGAATAAATACGATCCTAATCTGAGTTAAATAACGTTTCTTTCAGAAATATCTTACAAGGTTTTTTTAAAAAAAATCACAAAGATGTTGAATTAATGATGCTTTAAATGGGGGGGAAAATAACCATCCGACTTATCAGCATGGACTGCCTTGCAGAACATTTCGGAGGCATTCTTTCTTTAAATATCATGAATTATTCATCCCTGTTCCACACAGCAATCTCTCCTTTCTCCCTCCCCCTCTGCATACACTTTTTAAGTTCAATACCAGTTGCTTTATTTGTACTAAAACATTTTCCATGTCAAACACATTTTAAAAAAAAACCAAACTCTAAAAGAATTCCCTGCGGCACTCCTTTTTCACAGCTGTCATGCTCCTATGGTTTGAAGTAGCCAGATATTTTATACCCACATGCGCACACGCGCACACACACAGAGTTTTTGGCTTCACAGTTAATTTAATAGTATCTTCACCACACCCTGTAGTGTTCTCTTGCTCACCTGCTGGCTATAGTGCTGTCTTTTGTTGCAGGAAGAAGAATAACCGCAGAGTTATGCTATTTATCTGTTATTAAAACCCAATACTGTCCCTTTTTGCCCTCCTTTTAATGTGCCAAATTATGGCTAAGTCCTGGTATGACAGCAGCTTCTTTGGGCTGAGAAGAAAAACTAATACTCCTTCAGCTCTGGAGTACCTTGTTGATACCAAGGAGTAAAAGCAGTGCAAAGGTACTTCTTTCTCCCTCGAGCAAACTGAGCATGCAAGGAATGCTCTGGTTTTAATCTTTAATTACAGAGGTACATATTTCCCCCTCACATTTTCTCAGTGCAAGAAGCTCCTCCATAGCTGTCTTGGCGAGAAATCAGTCAATGTATCGTAGCAATTTTTTTTCAAATTTGTTTCTCGAATTGGAATGCTTGCGTGACGATTCATTCTTTTAAATTTGTACAAAAGGCAGGAGAACATGTTGAAACAGGTCTGCCTTAGGTACTGGTGTGTGCTGGCCTTTGATAACCAGGAGTGAGAAGAATGCTGGAAGAAGAAAATCTGTCATGTTTTGCAAACTGATCTCTTCAATCTCCTTGCTGTGCTGATTGTCTATTTACATTTGGCTGCTGTTGTTTATATATAAATTGGTGTTTACAAGCCATGGAAAATTATGCCAGACTTCTGTTTCGTTTGTCAGGTTGAGCAACATTTCCAAATGAATAAAAGCAGCGAGCAATTGTGCTGTGTTATTCTACACAGAAATAATGTAAATGTTTCTTTTTGTCTTGGATGAAGAGATGAAGCTTAGCAGACTTTATTTACAGGATGTATAGACTTACCTTCCAGATCAAGGCTTTGTGAGCTGTGAGGAAAGAAGGGTGTCTGGCTTTTGTGGGACCCAGAGTAGAGGGAAGGTGTTGCTTTATTACCCACCTTTCCTAAAACACAATTGTAAGACATAAACTGACTCCTCTCATCTGAGCTACAAAGCTTTTGGCTGGATGATGTTTCCCCCATTTTGGGATTGTAACTTGAAATCTGTCTCTTCACCCTCACAGAATGAGAGGAAATGGAGTTGGAAGAGCTGCAAGAGATCAACAATTCCAGGGCCCTATCCTTCCAGACATAAAGAACACAGTGAGCAAAGCATACCCCAGGTGCTGTTGGGATGCTGCAGGGATAGAGACGGCCACTCCCACGGTATTCCCACACAGGGAATGAATTTTGCTTGTCCAGAGCCACCAGGGTTGTGGAAGATGTTAACAGAGATAACTGGCTAAGGGAACACCATGCAGCATCTCCCCTGTCCGATGGCACTGCTTCACTTATGCCTTTGTCCTTGTGTAGGGTTTCCTTATTGCCATTTTCATCTTGCAGCAAAACCAGTTTCCCCCACAATTTTCTGTCTGCAGGTAATGTTTGCAAAATCATGAGATTTTCCCATTTCAGTGCAAAATCCCACCTGACAATATCCAGCTGCCTGCCATCATTTTACATCAATATTTAGGACTGAGGCACATATGATTGCTACAACAAATCCTGAGGTTACAAAGTCCTTGTTCCAACCAAGTAAAACCCAGCAAGGGACACATGACAGCCTTTAACTCAGTCCTGGGGAATTTCCATTAGGTAAAGGACTCATGAAGCCATGCAAAGACACATAGCCAACCCAGTACACAATGGATTCGGTGTGTGCTTCCTGTTTTCACCTGCCAGGAGGAAGAGCAGCCTACTAACCTACCAAAAACAAAGGAATGTTTAGATATGGAAAATCTAAACCACCTTAGAGCTTTAGGAAAAACTCCTGAAAGACTGTTCCAAATGGAAATTGCAATGTCGGATACCAGAGAAATCAAGCACATCTAAGATTATGTGAGTTATGTGGATTAGCTACAGTAATCAAGGAGTTTAATTAGTTTGATGACAAATATTTCACAGTATTGGAATGTTCTGAAATCCAGCCTGATGACAATAAGCTTGACAGTTTCGTTTGTCATGCTTTTCCTAATAATATTTCTTTCTCTGATTTGCCCCAGTGCAACTAGAAACAGAATCGGACCAAGATGTTGGCTCTGCTTCTGCCACCAGCCTAGGAAAACAGTTTCCATTTTCATGTTGCGTTGCAGTGTAGCAAAATCTCTCATAAATTATTTTTGTGCATAAAGCTAAATGACCTAAGTAGGGGCTGTTTCTTAGCCACTCTAATTATGGGCTTTATATTGTTCTCGTATGAAATATGAAAAAAGCTTTGAAAACACACTGCAGCATATCACTCAACAAACCTGTCTAAACTGAGTTTTACTCTACTCAATGTCTTCATTTTCAATAATCTCTTTCAGAGATACTTTCCAGATGTGGCAAAGAAATGGTACAATACAAAATATTTTCAGGACATTTTTAACCAACAGTGATGATACATTTTGAAGTCTCAAGGACTGCCATTATGCAACAGGCATGGACATCAGCACTCCCACCATGCTTAGAGCAAACCATAGCTCTGTTTGAGATCTGCTCTGTGGAGTCCCTTGTGCCATTAAAGGAATTTCCAAGTGCCTTGCCCTGGAAAAGCGAAGATTAAAGATACCCCTCCCAGGAGTAACAATAGGCATCTCCCTCCATGGATCCTTGCAAACACTGTGCAATCTTCTCTCTGGGTTTTGCAAGTCCATCACCCACCCCATGGTACCCCTTTCCCTGTTTCCCCATTGGCCTGGTGCCCTGTTCCTCTCTTCCCTATGGCCACTTGCCCCCTGCCCTGCTGCCTGTACCATCCACGAACCTGAGACCCTCTATAGCTGAGAAAAACCACTTGTTCTCTCTCTTTGGCTCCGGATTTCACCTTCGGCTCATGGAATAAACACTTGCTGGAAATTAATCTGGGGCTGGGAGCCTTCTGCTTCTCTGCTGAGCCAGCCTTGTAACGTGTGTGGATGTGTGAGCTTGACTTGCTGCCTGAGTTCTTCTCGAGCAGTTTCTCCACTAGAGAGGCTGACTGGGATCTAGAAAGGCCTTAGCTGCACTCCGAAAAAGACACACTGTTACACTGCTCAACTTATGGTCTGGCTCCTACCTAGAATTGCTTTATATCTTTACTTCATCATCATCCTGCTTCCCTGCTCCCTTTCATCCACAAAACTTGATTGAAGTAATATTTAAGTCACTCAGAGATGGAGAAGGGAACTGTCCTTATCCTTATCTTCCTCATCCTACTTACTGCCTTGTCCTCTTGACCCAGGGCACTAATGGGGACACACTAATCGCGTTCAAGGATACTCCAGCCCACTGAGTTTCTCCGGATACGTGTGGCTGGTTAAATGAAGGGAAATTTGCAGTGGGAGAGGAGGTGTAATGGTGCCCATGCTGCCCACCAGTTCCAAGCAGTAAGTGTGGTGGTCACAGGCAGAAAGCCAGCGCAGTTGCTCCGCTGTACTCGGAATGCAAAATAATTCTATTAACTGTGTAGCATCTCTGGGCTAGCATTACCTTCCTAACAGCTGCCACTCTCAGCTTCCCACTGGAATAAGTGGCAACCCCCACAACCAGGTACTCTACGAGGCTCGTCAAACGCCTGCAGGTCAATAGTCACAACAGTCATTTGAGATGCACAGCGCCCTAAAGTTTTAATTAATCCGGTATACAGTATAAATACTGAAATATGTATAAAAAATTAATTAGGTGGTCTATGCAGCTCTGATTTCTCAATTAGTACTTACCATGCCGGAAAATTATATTACATGACTTTGAGATACATAAGGAAGCATGGGACTTTGGGGATTTTTTTTCTAATGCAATTATTACTTGTCATCAGCACTTGCTAACTTTGGCCTGTTTCACCTCCTAAAGCTCCAAACTGGGGGAGGGATGGTTTCAGCCATCTCAGTGTTATAGATTCTGCCAGGCAGAAGGAAAGTTTCTCCTGTCAGGCTTTATCATAGCTGTGTATCAGCAAATCCTAAAGTTTTCTGCTCATAAGGATTTGATGAGCTCAGAAGTTCATGAGTAGGGAGACATGTACTGGAAGGGCTCAGAATGTAATAAATTCTCCTCTCTTCTACAGGACCTTCACCTGAGTGTAAAAACTACTCTATTTTGTTAAAGAATACCATTTTATTCCTCCAAGCCCTAGCATTTGCAAATCTGCAACAGTACTCAGTAACTGTTACCTTGGCATTGAACAAAACAGCCCTGAAATTGGTTCCCAATTTAGCCCAGGAAGATATTTCTGCATGGACATGGGCACATAATCATACCTCTGCTTGTACACCAAGGCAGGACTTCTCATCTTGGCTGTCCTGTCACACTAACACTGATGCACTGCTCCCACTTTGGAGCCAGCTTATATCTAGCCTGTGTTACAGGCAAAGCTAGTAAGGTGACTGTGAACACAATATTCAACATTCCCTACATGACACAGTCAGTTTCAAGCATTCTTAGTCCCCACTGCTCCCATTATTGAAATGCCTCTCACTGCATTTTCTGAATGTCGAGCAAAACTGGCAGGGTCAAAACTCAGTCTTGCCCATGTCAAAATACAGTAAAATGAAAGCGAAGCTAAACATGCAACCTAAAAGAAAATGGTGAGTGTCTGAAGGGTTAATCCATCTCCTGCCTTCCCTCTGAGGTATGAGCAAGTCTAAACTGACAGTTCTGTAGGTGAAAGATTCATTTCTCACAAAAGTAGAAGAGTACAGGTAGTAGCAGTCAAGTTCATAAATATTCCTCAGAAATGACTTTGAAGAACCCTCTCTATAAAAGAGTATAGCTTAATCTCCAGTTTCATTAATTCCTTAACTACTGTGCCGAGAGTGCCAAAAATAGGAATTAATCAATACCAAGTGTAGTTACAGCATTTTTTTTATCATGATGTGTCTCTGACAGAAACTACTGACCTGCCCAGCTACCTTTACCACACATGCAGTAGAATTTTATATATATATATATATGATACAAATATTCTAACTTCTTTAAAGTCACTGGCTATAACCAGATCATTGCAACTTATGGCCTTTTACTAGCATTTACTAGCATCATCTGGAATTAAACCACTAACACCAGCAAACAGCTTCACTGTGTTCCAAGATATCTAGGCCTCTTCCTGCATTTCATTCTCCTAACTCTCGCTACACATCTCTTTCTGCATTCTGGCAAGTAAGAAAACGCCCTAAAGCTGCATCACCTTCTGTTAGTAGGCCAGTAGGATCAAGTTAGATAGGTACTATGAGGAACACTGTAGAATAAGCCCAGAAAATCGGTCATGTTCAGGAAAACGTGCTGTTAACTCTTTCTCCTAAGTAATTTTTGTACCAAGAAGTCTACAGAGCCAAAATTAACACAACGTGATTGAACATAACGCCTTTCAGGGGCAGCACAACCATCAGCTTAGTCACTAGCAGTCACTACTCAGAAAGCCTCCCAGATTAAAATAGGAAAAGCAAGGAAAGCATGTGCTTTCTCTTGTCTGTGAGGAGTAAGATCTAGCCAGGGCATTGTAGGCAATTCCCACAACTGGTAACCCTTTGTCTTTGGTCCCTAACTGCTGTGAGGTAGCAAGGGGTGTGAATGACCCTCATCCTGTACCATCTAGAGCTATCTTCCTTTCAGAACCCCAGTAACTGGTTCCAGCATACAGCACAACAGTTTGCCAAATCAGAAAGCACTTTGGGATTTCAAAACCTGAAAATAAGATAACTAGACAAAGAATGTGTGTTTAAAAAGGAATGTCTCTGGACTAAAGAGACAGAAGGGAGTGGGACAAACGGAAATGCTTGCTGAAATCCTGCTTGGCCCCGCTTCATGAAGTATTAAGTAAACTTGCTAGAAAAGATTCTAGGTTCAACCTGGCTTTTAATTAGCATGCTGTTTACATCATCTGTTATGAGGCTTTACTTTGGATTCTACCACATTCCTGTTGCAGTCAACAGCAAAAGCATCACTAACATCGGTGGGACCAGGATCAATGCTTCACTTTGTATGTTTCATATTTAATGAATAAAAAACCCCCCGTTATTTATGTTTTGTAGTTATTAGTTATCAGGTTAATATGCTAAAGGCAGCTTGACAGAGAATACTATTAATGAGCAAAATAAGGTTACTGCTTCTGGACTGAGGTCACTTACAAAGAATGTACAAATGAAAATACGGTTGACTTTTATTTACTTAAATATCTTCCTACATTGAATTCCTTTGGCAAAGTGTCTTTAAACATTTAAAGCCCTGTTTACAAGGACGCTCTGAAAGTAGCTTCAAACCATTATATCCCTAATTGAATTCCCCAGGAGTCCTGTAAACTCAGAGGAAAAAAAGAAAGAAATCATAACATTTGCTAAATCATCTCAAAACATATTTCACTGCAAGGTTATGTGACCTGTTAGGAGTCTGAATGATGACTGGAATTGAACTACTGAAACCTTTTATTTACCAGATTGAAATCAAACAAAAGAGCAAGAATTTTGCCACAAAACACAAATACACTGAAGATAACAGAATTAATTATAGACATGTAGCTTTTGCATAGTGCAGACCAGATGCAAATTGCTAGGCAAGTGAGCCACTATATTTAAAGCAAATTACTTTTGTGGAAATTAAGTTTAAAAAAATCATGATGTTCGATAACCAATAGTCCAGCCACACCCTTCAATCCAGAAGTTTTTTTTTTCAAGTGGAATTGCAAAAGCTCCACATAATTTCAACCAGCTCTGCCTGCTGTGTGTCATCTGTATGAGACAGATCACACAAGAAGCTGCAGTTAACATCTTAAAATGTGCAATAGCCTCACATCCCTACCAGCTTACCTGGCTTGTAAGTTATTCCTGGGGGGAAGAGGAATCCCTGCTGGGCTGCAGCAGCCGCTGCCAGAGTCCGCTGGTCGTGTGGAAAAATTGGGATCATGAGCGGAGGCATGTGACCCTGAACCTGCTAAACAGAAGAGAGCCTCTGATCAGAAATAGCACAAATTTGTCTTGACAGGTATTTCTCCAGCACTGATAGTGTTCTTGCATTCACACAGTCCCACAGAACCCTCACCTTAATGCAATCCCTGCCAACTTCACATTATCACATCAAAGCCCTCACAAACATTGTTTTCACTCAGTGTCAAAGGTGTAACAGTCTCAGCGAACTGCACGTTTCCCTACTTCTTCCTGGTCCTCTATTACTTTTTTTGTTTTCAATTAATATTCCCTGTGCTGGCACAAGGTAAAAAGGTACAAAACATACCAAAGATTTTAATAAAAAGTAGTGTGGTATGTATTTCTATTAAATTTTCACAAGTTTTCTCATCGTTGGTAGCAGACAGCACAGTGATGAGCATTTAGAAGCAACCTAACAATGCAGCTCCTACTTGGATGTTCATATTTTAGTAACATTAGGGAAATTTTAATTCTGAGATCTTATGACATGGTATTGTTCACATAAATACTAACAACTCAGGTACGTTATTTCAAAATCTCACCAGAGTATTAAAGAATCTTCTAGTCAACACCACTACTCTTAAGATTTAAGGCTCCAACATCTTGGCTCCTAAATAAACTAACATACTCTGCCACACACACCTCACTATAAGAAATAAATTGCTTGTCTGTCCAAGCAGTTTTATAGCTTTATGCACTATCATGTAGCTTGGTAATTATGGAGCTGCATTCAGAGACCATTTCAGAACAAAACCTACTATATCAAATTTAATTTGACCGTAATAAATGTATCAAAAAACCACAAACATGCACAAGGAAAAAAATTCTTCTCCTTATACTAGCATTTGTATTCAATATATAGAGAATTATGTGAAAGGATGATGCCTGTTAAATCCACATGGTAATTTCCTAGTTCCTTAATTTATGGTACCTGTGATTCAGAGACAGTGGCAAGGATCTCCAAGAGATTTTATCCATCATTCCTTAACCCCAGACATTCCCAAGGGTTTGAATATGATTTTTCTGATTAGCAGCTAAGCAAACATACAATGCTCTATATATCAAAGCTTGTAAATGTAGGAAAAAACAGGGGTTTAGGCAGAAAAAAAATTCCCTCATCGTACCATAAATCGCTGGAATTAAATACTATTAAAAACTTAAAGTACACTTCAAGCAATTTTTTGCATTTAATTCCTAAAAAACTTTTTTGGTCAAATCCCATATGTTGACCCTTGACATTGTTTAAATAGTGCCAAATTTTCTTGTCATATCCCCATTACTTTCACAACCATTGATGCAGTGCAGAAATGCTACTGTGTGTCTCTATGAGGGTTAATTTACCAACAACTCTTCTCTTGGGAAAGCCCTAAGATGGAGGTTAATAAAGGTCAAGCAAAAAATAAACACTTTACAGTATTTTTTTGAATCCATTCCTCAGGAAAATCAACTTATAATAAAAAGGTCTTTGTGCAATTACTGCTATGGCACTGGGGCGTGAAAGAAACTAGCTTTACGCAGCTATTTCTCTCATTTTAGCTGAGGTAAGCCTGGCTGTGTGTTTTAGGTTATGCATTAAACTTGGTCAGATTGGAGTTGATCCCCATGTGCCCAGAACAGGCATTCAGCTCTGATAAAATGGTGCTGGTTTTGCTGTGTGGTGTTTCTCTACATTGGCTCTACAGGAGGACAGCAAAGGAAAACCACAGGTTTGCCTGACAAAAGCATCTGCACTGGAAGAAATTCAATGCAATACAACTTGCAAAAATTTGCATCAGTTCCTAAATAATATTCTAGTCAAATGGAGCCAAAATCATAAGAGATATTTCCCCTCACATAAAGTATTTACATGGGGCTGCAAAGGTACAAGACTCCAACACAGTCGCACAAGACACAGAAGAGATAAGAGTGCTGTGGTTTGAGTGAAGGTGCAAACATACCCACTGCAATATTTCACTCCATTGTGTCATAAAGATAATTTGAAATATATCATAACAAAATTTACAATGCATTTCTGTAGATTTTTATCTACTCAGCTGTACAAATTTTGTTAAAACTCTCAAATAAAAGCACTTCTATAAGTATGGAGAGCTACCATTTCAAGTTCTGACTATCTACTATTCTTCCTATTCTGATTGCAGGAACAGGTCTTCAGTCTATATAAATCAGCATAACTTTGACTAAAGGTTACATTTAGACTATAAGTTTGGATTTAAAATTAAGAGACCTATACAGACTGAAAAAAGGTCATACTGAAAGGCCACCATTCCCTCCCCCGGGTCTTCCCTCTGGCACATATGAAATACTATTCCTACGTTAAGTGTTAGTTTCACACAGAATTATTATATACATAGGTGTCCATTTTCAGCACAGGTCAACTGAAAAGTACAAATAAGCACTGAAAAGGAAGAGCATGTAAAAGTATCACTGATCACAGAATCATCAAATATATAAAATGAATGCCAAAAAAAAAATCCAATTAACTCCTTAATTTTTGACAATTTCTATTCCTGAGAGTTTTATTATTATGAAGACGATGGGTTTGATTTTACTGAGGGGGGAGAAATTGGGAGGAGGGGTTGATCGGTGTACTTCACAAAATCGGCTACATGCCCAGAAATTTTAATTGCTGAGATGTTCCTCAGGTCTTTCTGAAAACCAAGACGGGACCAGATGCCCAAGAAACACTCTGACTCTGTCTCTTCCCATTCGTAAAAATAGCGCATTGTTAGATCGGCACTTTCCCCTTTTGTCTCCTCTGTGCTGAGTCGTTGATGATGCCATTTTTTGCCATCTGCCCCAGAGCTTCATTAAAGATACATGAATGGACTAACTGGGCTGCTATCTTGTGAGGAACAGGTGCTATTGTTTGTCCCCAAAGACTTGCACTAAAGATCTCACTCAGAATACTTGAGAAAGAGCATCTGCAGCAGTCAGTCAGAGAGTAACTTGGCAGAGCCCGTGCTATGGGCTAATATGCAAACAGAGACACTCAGGGGGACTCATTTTCTCTTTCATGAAGTTTTTTTTTGAGGGTTTTTTTGGGTGATTTTTTAGGTTTGCTTTTTTTCTTGGGGTTTTTTTGTGGATTTGTGCTGTTGTTTTTGTTTTGGTTTTTTGTTTGGGGTTTTTTTGGGTTTTTTGTTTGGGGGTTTTTTTTTGGATGGGTAGTAAATGTCAGATTTTGAACAATTCTGCCAGTCTGTATTTTTAACTGCATGTACAAACCCTGGAGGTGACCGGAATATATTCTCTCCAAAATTCAATTCTGCTACCTCAAGTATATTCGACTCTTACATAAAGCTACCTCATGAAATTAATCTTTGTTTCTATACAACAAGCTCAGGTTTAACTGTGTTAAACATTAAAATATGCCAAGATTAGGGAACACTTTAAAGGTGGTGTACCATTCCTTTAATATCCCATCACAACTCTGACGGCCCTTGGGAACTGATTACAGCACTTCCTTGCCTGAGATCTAAGTCAGGAAGCAACTTTAGAGCAAATCAGCCCTGATTAGTTCAAGAAGCAACTTCCAATTTGATTCTCCCTGAAATAATAAAAGCTGGTGGCCTGTTTGATAAACTGGCCAAATCTGCAGTGCTTTGTCCCACAGTCCTGTGAGTGAGAATCTCAGAAGTTGGCTGAACAATCCTCCTTGTTAAAAAGTCATTGATAGTGTTTTACATGGAAAATGTAAGCCAGAGTGATATGTTATACAAAAATAATGCTTTGAATTAAAATGATCTGCCTCTTTTGGATAAGGAGCACAGCACATTTAGTGAGATTGAAGAGGAGGAAGAGTTTTATCTTTAAAAACCGAAGCTGCCTCTACAACAACATTGCAAGTAGAGAAGTAAAGGCATTCAGAGAAAAGGGTGGCAGCACTGCAAGCAAAGATGCAGCTCACACATTTGTGCTTAGCTGTGAGGATCACAGGTTTCAAGAGCAGAAGTAATCCCACCCTATAATGGCAGATGAAATCCTCTTCCTTTAGAGGATCAAACTTCGCAAGTCGCCTCTCTCTGCACAATTTACTTCAGTAAAGAGCGAAAGTGCCATCTTTTTGCAAGAGAGTAAGCACAATATAACATTTTATCCCTTCTTTAAAGCTTTTTTTTCTTTTTTATTACATCCAGCAGTAGTATAAAGCAGTGTGAATGGCTAAATATGCTCTAATTGCCCAAAATAATCCAGCATTGCTATTTAAAATCATTGCCACCCCTTTCTTCAACCAATTAGATCACTGGACCCTGTTCTCAAACTGTGGAAATCTTGAGATTTGTTTTGCATCTAACAGACTATTTCAACACAAGTTAGGTGAGAAACCAATCTCTGAATTTACTGAATTCACATTTTTTTACTTTAGTGTAGGATGAACAGAATCTTTTGTTCGTGTGATGTTGCAGCCGCTGTGAGAACCTAAGTTGTTCAAAGGGAGGTTTAGACTTTTCACAGTTTAAATTTTAATTTCTACCTAAGACTTCTTAACTTCTTCAGTAATTGGTACACCCAGACCACAACTTTAACCTAAGCCCTCACTGAGCTTTGAATTTCCATAGTAAAAATGTGTTGGAAATTTTCTAGTCTCTCATTTAGAAACTACAGCGTAATCGATTTCCAGGTAATGGCAATACATCAAGTAAGGATGTGCATTTTCAGACTGCTCAAAATATGTTTATATGATAGAACATAGTGGCCATAACTGATAGCTCAACAGGTTATATTTTAGCTTGATTCATTTTAAAATAAGTCTTAATGGCACTGAAAGAAGTGTTTGTGCCCGCAGAACTATTAGTATAGGATTTTAAATATTCTATATATGACATATATTTACCTCAGCTGCATTTAAAATAGTCTTTATGGAATACATGGCACTCTTACTTTTATATCACTGCTAGATTTCTATTTATTACAATAACTCATGTTGAGCTTTGTTGTTCTTTGTAAGAGAAGACATATTAGAAGTTTTGATAATTTAAATTTTTTTTGACTGAGTGATTTTGGGGGATCCTCCAAGAACACAAACAGCATGTTGCATAAAGAAGTAAAAACTTTCATGAAAACTTAGTATGTGAAAGTCAGAGGCGCTGTGTAAATGTTAAAAGCAACTACATGGTAAGATTTCTGCAGGTTTGAGCTTAAATCTCCTCCCCAACTCCGCCAATATCATAATGAACTCATGCCATCACTGACCCCTTCCACAGTCCCAGAAATGAACTGCTTAGGAAAACTGCAGAGGAATTGTACGTGGGTTTTTTTAAGTGTTTTTGTTTGCAGTTGAATGGCGTGGCCGTTTCATTTGTGCTGTTCTGGTGAAGCACAGTGACTGCAAGGCCGGGTTAGGTGTCCAGTTCCCTTGTGAAGGATCTCGCTTCTTGGTGGGCAAGTGTGGCTGAGCCTTTTGCTCTGGGCTCAGAAACGAAACTGGAAAATTCCCTGGGCTTTGGCTTAATGGCCATCAATGCCCAGCATCCCCTGATGTAAAAGTAACATGGACCCAAACACTTAAGTGAGAAACCCCCTCAAGGGAATAACCCCAGGGAAACACCTGTGGCTTGGCATGAGGAGGAAAGGCAACTGGAGAAAGATGGGCTCCAGGAGACCCAAAGTGATCCCCCAGTCACTGTGTCATAGCTAGGACACTGATAATCATGTCAATCCAGCTCCCACATTGGAAATTATTCAGAGACTCCTTTCTGCTCCTGCTAGCAGTACAGAACCGCTGGAGATCTATCTGTGTAGGGAGGTATATTGTGTTCTAATTTATCTGCCATCTAATTATCTACAGGCTAATTGAAAAATGTTTCCTCTCAGTGAAAGTACATGAGCCACAAAGAAAATGTCTGCCAATGGGATCCCAGGGGAAGTGTTGGCAAATAAACTGTAAAAAAGATACCATAGACTTGCAAAGTGAGAATGTTTCAGACTGGAAATACTATGGAAAAAATATGTAGCCCGCTATTGAATTTGTAAAGGGATTGTAACTGCTCTTTTCTTTCTTTTCCCCTACCATTTTTTTCCATTTGTCCAATGGATCCAGCATGATTTGGAGATTTAAGTCTACTGCAGCGGCCACAACATTAATGTGAAAATTGCAACCATGATCATACAGCAAAACAGAGGGTCCTTATTTTTTATTATGTTTTTTCCTCACCACTTTGAAACTTGAAATGAAATAAACTTAAATTCCATCTACTTGGGAAATCAAGAAGGAAGCTACAGAAAAATACTGACAACATCACTGAAAAGAGAACAGTTTCAAACACTAGATATCATTTCATTTCTATTAGCTTCTCATTATGTTGCCCTGTTTTTATCTAGCTCCTTAACTATCTGGAAATATAGAATTCAACTAAGGATGATCTCATGAAGTTAGGAGTATGATAAATGGTAATTAAATCTATTTAAATTGTCTGTATTTTAAGAAACTCTCACTAGGAGGGATGGAGAACATCTCTGCTATAGAGAAATAAATAAAACATGTTATGCAAAAGTGAATTTATGGTTCATTTGGAATTAGAGATCTACCACCTTTTCAATCCATACAAATGCATAATCTTGTCAATTAAATATTATTGTTAAGGTCTAGTAGTATGTTAAAATCACTTTAAAGTGCAACTAAGGAAAATTCATGTGTGTTTATTACTCCTTAA
Organism: Cyanoderma ruficeps; assembly: GCA_008694505.1. NCBI lineage: Eukaryota > Metazoa > Chordata > Aves > Passeriformes > Timaliidae > Cyanoderma > Cyanoderma ruficeps. Next base: position 2,725,482 of record VZDJ01007753.1, read on the forward strand.
GGGTCTATTAGTGGGTATTTTATTCAGATTTGTGTTGTAAAATCTGCATAAACTCAGCATATTGTTATCCCCATGTGTGCATTTGTTTGGTTAAAGCATAACAGCAAATCTCTATTACTGCAACTTCTGGAAAAGTCAAGAGAACTAAAACAGTCCTAATTTTAATCAGATACAAACAGTTATCTCTACAGAAGTGAAGAGCTGACTATTATGCAAATTGTCACAGTTAGTGGTCACCAAGACATCACAGAAGACTGAGCAAGTCAATTATTTCAGATATTTCCAAAGACTAGTGAAGATGTATGTTTCTCATCTGCACCTTGTCTTATTCATGCCAAAATAAGAAAAATATTGCAGCCTAATGATACTTGTTGATATTTTTTATACACGAAAGCTCCATTACTTCAGCTCAAATCTAAATATAAATTATGGTAGAAATCCCTTATTAGCTATGTTTTTATGGTGATATCAAAATGTGCAAGATTTTTGGAGTACATTGACATTTCCTGTTGGTGGAAATATTGAGAGAAAGAAATGCTTCAAAATTTGTGTTTGGCATTGCTACTTTCAAGCAGTTTCTCCCCACACGTCTTTTCAGGACAGAATTCTTTTTTCATTACTAACTATCACTAGTTATTAACATGAAAATAATTCCCTCGGTGTACAGTATAAAAAAAAAACACGTCAGACCACAGAACTGATGGTTACTAAAGGAATGATTGTCTTCCACTTTAACGAGAATGTCCAGTAGAAGTAGGAATAAAAACAAAAACATCTTTCAATGACTGATAAAAAAATCCTTCTGCACTATAGAGGTAAAAAAAGGTGCAACAAAATAGAACATAGACTATAGAAAATAGTCTATAAACAAAATAGAACAATAGACTATATCTGAAATTTAGGGGGGCACCAATAAAAATGGGAATTCTGTCACTTTCTTCACTGTGGGAAGAATTTTGTCCCAAGCAGCATATTCTTTTTAAAGCTTTCTGCATTTTCACTGATATTCCAAGATTTGTAACTATATTATAATGTCACTACATAATGACTTAGATCTACTAACATACTTTACAAGTATTAATTAATTCAAGCTCAAAGACCCATTCAGGAGAGAGTAGTACACCTACAGTTCACACAGGAGGACCCTCAAAGAGGCCTGGTTTGCTTTTCCAGTGCAGAATTGACGATGCATGGCAGATAGGAACCAATTCCATTGTAATCTGCTGTTTGCAAACCTTTACCTCTCACCGTGGAGCTGTACCAAGACATGCAGAGCTAGGGCTAAGGAGGGACATGCTCTGCTGGAAAACCAGGAGGCAGTTTTGAGCTGGTCCATGCCAGCACCGCACAGTTTAGCCCTCCAACACTTGCATAATAGCTGGATACAAGGTGAGGCACAGGTGCGAAAAAGGAGACACTTCTCCCATTCCACCCAGTCCTGTGGTTGATTTCTACTGGTATTTATAATAAAGAAGAAGAAATTCAAAGAGAAGGAGAGGCGAGGGTTGCTATTTTTCCTCAAGCCTAAATGCATAATATTCAAGAGACTAGGTCAAAGGAGTTACTCACATCCAGTGAGAATATTCCTGCTCCCATATATTTTTGAAAGATATTTAATGCAGAATAGTAACCTAGATAACTTCCAGAAATCTTATGATGTTTATGGAGTGTTTAGATCGAAACACAAAGGGTTATCAAAGGCAATTATGTGGAGAACTAGCTTCGTGCAGAAAACTCCTGTGTCTAGAGATCAAAGTCAAATCAGAATACTGATTGCATGCAAAAAAATTAATTTGTTCCATCTCTTCCCAGGATTCCTCAGATTCTGGCATGATCTGACCATCTTTACTCAGAAAAGGATCCAAAGAACTGGTGTGTTTGCACAGTATGACTGAGGTGATTGCCACCGCTGGTACACGGTAATTATTGCAAATTCGGGAGCGAGCACCGGAGTTTGTAAACTTCCAGTGCCATACATACAGTCTGCGTGCTTCCTACACCAACTGTCTCACTCCGGTGGATTTCACGGGCTGCTCAACCTTATGATTCATCTACCAAAACATTGCGAAACAACAAAATCATGGGAAAGGTAAAATAAGGCAGGAAATCAGGAAATGTTTAAAATGAGCACCGGCTATTTCTTATCCAACTTTAGGTATTAAAATTCCAGCAACACCTATAGCTCCGACACAAAACCACGCTGCTGCGCTGCCTCCTCTGCAGAGGATCCTGACAATTCGGGAAGGAACGCCGGATCTTCCCGTTTTCTGGCTTCCCCCAGTTTGTCACAACTCCAGGCGCGCTTTGGGGCTGGCGGACAGAGCCTGGCTGTGACTGCGGTGACCGCGCTCAGGTTGGAGTGACTCCCGCTTGGAATTGCGGGGTAACTCCTAGAGGCTCGGCTCGGCTGGGCTCGGCGGGCGGTGGAGCCGCAGCAGCAGCACCGGAGGAGCCGCGGTTGCCGTGCCCGGCCGCCGGCTCCGCCGCGCTGCCCCCGGCCGGGCCGTCACCGCGGGCTCGGGGCCGCGCCGCGCTCCGGGGCAATAACAATGGCCCTTTGTCCAGCTGTGGCCGCTTCCTCCTCCGCAGCCAGGCCTTATCTGCTCAGGAAATGCCTGCTTTAACTGACAGGTAGGAGATTAAATCTACAGCTGCCGAAACACAATCTCCGCTCTGTTAGATAGGCTCTCATTGAAAAGCGCTACAAACACATAATTTGTTTATGTTGTACCAGCAATCTTTGACAAAGCAGACTGTCTAGTTGAGACAAATGTGGTTAAACCCATTTATTGTATTATTTCTGCTACACAGAACAAGCTCTTAAAACGTAGAAACTACACAAGGCACAAAGCTCTAGCTGTCTCAAGAAATCAAGAATAGATGACTTCTTGTTACACTAGCCCCTTTTACACAGCATAGCATGTGCCCTCCTGGAAAACATCCACTGTGATTTCTTTCTTTCTTTTCTTTTTTTTTCACTCTCCCCTCCACACCAACCCCCTCCCCCCCCCTTTTTTTCTTTTTTTTTTTTTTTTCTTTTAAAGGGAATGGTTCAATGATGTTTGTGTTTCCAGGTTTTAAAGTTTTTTTTGTTTTCTCTAGCATCAATAGCTATAAAACAACTAAGTCGGTCAAAGGATGCCTTTAGTTTTAAGAAACAAGGGGTATTTTTTGAAAGACTACTTCTCAAAGAAAGAATCATTTTCCAGACACACTGTCTGGTCTTCCTGACTTAATGCATGCTCAAACCAAAGTTTTGCCTGACTAATGAATGCCGGACTGACACCCCCCACTCCTTCTCTCTCTGTTTTTTAATCATCAATCACCTATTTCTCAAAACATTACTTCATTTTTGTTACACCTTCTGCCTTATTTTAAAATAATATTGCTGGCTGTTTACTTCAAATGAAAGGCACGGGGAACTGATGAATTAAGTGTTTATAAATCTGAGTTTTCAGATTGAAAACAACCTTTTCCATAATGCAAAGGCTTTATAAGTAAAACCTGTCCTTTAGCCTGAGTTTCTTCTGGCCATATATTATTCCCAGTAAACTCTGTTACAAGAACTAAATGAGTGCTATATACTGAATATGAGAAGGGCAATGTTTGAACAGGAGAGGCTCAGAAACTTACTCCAGTGGAGCAGGACAGACTCCCAGCAACACTGTGGCCCACAGCATTCTTGTCTTTCTATATTTAAGACTCCATTCTCTGCCAATCTGCATATCCAGTAATCTGCACCTCCAGTTAATGTTTCTGGGAGTTGTGTGCACACACAGATGTGCTCAGTGACTGGCATACTGAAACATCCCTGCACTCTAGTCAAATTTAATAAATGAGTTTTCCCAGTGTTATTAATATAGATGCTCACAATAAGGACGATCTTGTAAACCACCGAATTGTTGCTCTAATGGTTAATCATAATTAAAAGGAAAAGAAACAGCAAGAGTAGTCAACATCTTAATGTTTTATCGTTCACATTACTTCTCTAACCCTCCTGCCTCTCCTGGGCCGTTCTCTTCCATACCCTTTTGCAGCATGTTGGTTTCCATATTATTTTATTTAACCTTAATCACAGCATTCATCTCTGGGTTTGAGAGGAAGCTGTAACAGAGCTACCCTACGAGCTGCCACTCAGAAAATTCAGTTTGGCATAAAATTAAAAAAGTATGCCATAAACTGGCTGAATCCATGGGGAATCCCTCAAACAGCATGGATAATGAGGGGAATCCATAACAGACATAAACAAACCCAGAAAGATGTCTGGGGCCAACATCATTATGTAAGATATATGCCCAAGATGTATGGGCATACGTTTGAATGTTCAAACTAAGCCTGTATTAGATTGATTGAATCTCAGCATGGGGCTCAGTTAATAAACAAACCTTGCCTTCAGAAAATATTTGGAGCTGAAATCATGTATTATAGCCAGGCATCTACTACATGTGGCACTAAGATGCCCTCCTACCTTAAAGCTTTGTTAAAACAGGATGGCAAAGGAAATTAGAAATCCGTACTACCAGAGGAACAGATACAATTTTCAGGTTAAGTGGCACCACTCCAAAGGCAGTTGTTATCCACAGACTGTATTTCAGTCTATGCACCAGGGGCATATGAAAAGAATTCACATTAAAAATTAGAGACCGTTTTGAATCTTTGGGCTTTGATTCACACTTCCCATGTTTTTTAAACATGTTGCTCATATTCTCATAAAGGATACAACAATAATGCTAGCAAATCTTTCTGGTAATTATTAATTTCACTGTAGAATAGCTTTTTTGCTATGCTTGGCTTGTTAAAAAAATGCATTTTGCTCACCTCAGGGTACACCATTAGCTTGCATATTTGCTCTTTTCCTATTTTTCCAGGTTTTGTTTAAATATTCTTCTTAAACCTGTATATTAATCACTGCTCAGAGGGTGAAAGAATTTGCAGGAGCAGCTGAAGTACTACTTTTTTTCCCGAAGTAGGAACTAGTTAGTGCTGACACTTTTTATTCATTGGAAGATGAATGAAAGAGAGATAGAAAAAGAAAAAAAAATTAAAAGTAAGGATGAGGGCTGACTTCGTGGTAGAGTCCAACAGATCAGTCTAACATAATAAAATCTTGCAAAATTTTGAGCTGCAATGGCATGTCTACTGTATCTAGTGACAGTCAGATCCAGAAAGTTACCCTTGTGATAATTTTGGTCGTTAGGTCAGGTAACCAGGAAGCAAGAGAAAGATTTCTACAAAAATACCCATCCAAATAGGCTTCCAAAATCAGATCGGAGGACAAAAAGCTTCATTCAATAGCTCTGTTCCAGTTCTTACATCTGTGTTCACCTGTGAGCTGCTGTGCTCCATTTTGAAGCACAGTGTTTTGGTATTCAGCTACACAGAAAACAACTGCAGAATATTTCAGAGTGTGTTCCTGTAGCACCTTGGTTCTCCAGTACCATGTCCACACGTGAGCGATGTTTAAGTGCACTGAAGATATCTTTAGGGAAATTTGTTTTTTCCTAAAAAGTGGACAGTGGAAGTTTGTGTGTAGTACTTGCCATGATAAAGTCACACACCTTAACAAGCAGAAGCCTTCCTATTTATTTATATACATATAGATATGTATAACATGCTTTCTTCTTGTTTCCCAAATCCCTCGCTTGGGATTTCTATGTTCTTAGATTCATCCATTTATACAATTCCCCTGCTGTACTCCTGGATAGTCTCCATTTAAATTACTTCCTGGGACACTTAAAACCTGTGTTTCTGCAACGCTTACTCTGGGCAGACCACCTTTATCAAGAGTTGTACTTTGAGCATGATACATTTAACAGGTTTGCTGCTGATTGAAGAAGTCAACAAGCCAGCTGGGCTAATCATAGTTACTTGAGTAGCAAAAAGAAAGTGTTTTTAAAATCATTCTATCACTCACATTTATTATTGATGGATTTCTTTCTGTCTCTTCTATTTATCAAATAATTTTTTTGTCCTCGCAATCTCTTCACTCCTCACCTTCAATCTCATCACAAAACTCTTAGCATTAACTCTCACTTTTTCTCTTTTGGAGGATAGAGTTTTCTTGTATGCAAGGCAGCTATCCAGCAGTAAATTCTCCTTTTTAGACCACTGGTATCAAGAAAGTGATGCCCAAAAGTTGTCAATAAACTTCCATTGCAAGGAAGGCAACCACAGTGAAGTACATTTGGCTTGCTTGTCTTTAGGATGGCCATTGTCACGAATTCAGGAAAAGCTTAGACATAAAAGTAGCACCACATCAAGGAAATGAGGACACCTACAAACATGTGGTTTTTAAGATAGGCACATGCAGCTGAAACAAATTAAAATTGTGATTTTCTAAAACCCTCCTGCTGCACTCAAGTGTCTTCAGAGTAAACAATTCTCTTACCCAAACTCCCTGTTTTGTCAGCCCCTGATTTTCTCCACCATCTCTTCAGGTAAATAAGACTTTTCAGCATGTAGTTTTCTATTTCAGTTTAGGTACCCCTTTGAAAATAGTTTTGAGGTTGTTTGGGTCTTTTCTCATTATAAATCAATCTAACTCCAAAAGTGGAGCAGAAGAAAATACAAGAAAATAGGATACCAATAAAGAATTTCTGAGATATGAGGGCAAATGGGCTGAATAGGATTAATGTGAGATGCACAGACCAGCTAATCCACATGCTTATTTTTGACCGCACTGGTATTGCATTTTTTAGGGACATGAAAGGGAGAGGTGTGGTAATGTATTTTAAGGAAAACAGAGGAAGAGGTTTTGCTTTCTGTTGGTCAGTAATGTGTAGGAATTATTTAGACCCAGAAATATCCACCCATGCTTTTCGGAATAGATCAGGTGTCTCTGTGATGTTATTCCTATCTGTCTGCTTTATTTTGTAGCTGAATAGAGCAATAGAGCAATGCCCACAGCAGTTTCACCCATTCGTGCATCTCACAGGTGGCTGGTGCACATGGGACCGGGCTGTTGGCAGCTCTGTTACAAACAGCAGTACAAACCCAACTCATCTCAGCACTCATATTGTAGTTTTCCAGTGTACATCTCGAATCTCCCTCCTGGAAGCCTGGACCATGTTCAAATCTCTCATTCATTTTCCAAACTCGTTGTCTGACTGGCTTTTGCTGCTACTATTCACTGCTATAACCTCTGTGCTGTGCATAATAAAAATCTTTCCCATCTGAGTTGTCTGCCATGGTTACTGGAAATCTGCTGTATGTAGCATTCCCAAGAGCAGGAAAGGAAGGTACCTTTACTGCAATTGGATAAATATCACCTTTTCTTTAAAAGGAACGTTTACCCTCACTGAAAGCACATCTAATGCTGACTGCTAAGCTACCCCCACCTCTCCAATAGAATTCCTGTTAATTTGCATTTTACTCCTTCTGGTGTTGACATAATAACTGGAGTATACGCTCCTTTCATCTCTTGCATTAAGAAAAAAAAGACCATTTCCCTAATATTTCACAAAACTTCACCAGAAAATATAGCTAGGGTAAAAACTATCTGATCACTGCCTACTTACGATGCTTTTTAACTGAGTTTGCATGTTAATTTATTGCATGCTTTGTTTGTAAATGTGCTTCTGAAATAAATGAAGCATTTACAAATATGATTAATCTACAGATTCAGAAGCACGCAATAAAGAAACAAATTGCTGAGCGCCCTTGTCCTTTTACACAGAAGCTAAAACACAACTTTCAAATGTCTAAGACTGCCTAGCTTTATCTTTTCTTCCAATAAAGTTGTTTTAAATGGACGTTTTCAGCAACCAAATCTTTACTAAGTTCCTGGTTCCAGTTTCATTTATACTAGTGTAACTCAGAAGCAACTGCAACATATGCTGTAAACCAACACCAGTGTAAACACGGTGTAGATGAGGTCAAAATAAGGCTGTTATTGTATGACTTTTAAAGTGCTCGTGTAGATTAATATTCTCACCCCTTAACAGATTTAGACACATCAGCATGAACACAGAAATGCAACAAGTTGAAAATTCAAAGTACATTTACTAGTGTATTTTATGCCACTCACATTTTCAGTCAGACCACCCAGAGCAAAGAAAAGAAAAAGCCACAACAAAAAAAGCCCTCTGCATTGTTTGCAATAATATGGAAGGAAATTGAGTGTATATTCTCTTCTTCCTGTATTTTCCAGCTAGATTAAGCTGTTGTCTTCACAATTGCCTCCCAGCTGCTGTGACTTGTGAAAACAACAGACCCTGCTCTGTTGTCTGCAGAAAGCCTGGATTGTTATGAGTAACTTTATTGCAGGCACATGAGTGTGTTAAGACTTTAAAACACGCTCAAATGTCATGTGCACACCCAGTGACGGGCAAGAATAATTATGAAAAAACAAGAATTCTATGTCTACGAAACAGTGTCAGACAAAATGGGCCATTCATTGTGTTCCTTTGGGAATGCTTGGACTCTCCAGCCAGAAAACAAAAAAGGCACTTTTTTCCTGCCGTAGGCTGAATACTTAGCTTTGCCATCTGAGCCCTAAGAAAACATGGGCCCCCTCTCTAACTACTGGCTGGCCCGCACACAGCAAAAAGTATTAATGTCCCCCTTTTTTCCAGCAGCTCCCTCTGTGTAGGCTGCGGCCAATGTAAAGTCAATGCAAAGACAAAACAGTTTGCCTAACATTAGCAAAAAAAACATAACTCTTGTGCAGTCTGAAAATCCCTCTGACACACAGAGGTTTTATTCTAAGGCGTATCTCCTCTATGCTTCGGCGAGTTACCGTAGCTACTGTTAATGCTTTTAGCAGGTAATAACCGCTGCCTGCTGCTCCCCTTCCAGCTTTCCAGAAGTCTGTGGGTGAATCACATTGTGTACAATTGTTAAAAATTATTATCTAATTGCCTGGTTTGCTGCTGCCCGTTTTCACAGTTGGTCTTCCTAAACAGAATCTGTGTGCCCCTGAAAGGATTCTTAGAAATGGAAACATAACGTGGCTCAGCTCGACATCAGGTCATTTTGGTATCAGTTTTTTTTTTTCCTCACAGGTGGACTAATTTCAGCCTCATCTTAAAAGTGATAAATTAAAAACAAATGAAAAGCTCTTTGTGCTGTCTTTAATAATAATTTCTAGGTCAGACACCATTTGTCTAATGTACATTTTTTAAGCTAAGGAATCACATTTGTCCATATTTTTTGATCTAGCATCTATTCAGCATATTCAGCTAAGTGTTTGTACATCTTTAAAAGAGGTGAGCATGCCAGTTCAGTGTTAAATTGGAGCAATGTTTCACAGAAATAGAAACAACACGCAGTAACTTGGAAAATTCTTGTGTGCTACCCATAAAAAGACAAGAATTATTTTTTATGAATTTGGCCCAGTGCATGAATATGGATTTGCAGGTTATTATTTAAGACATTTAGCAAGGATTTTACCTTGCCATGCTCAAAGCAGGCCAGGAAATGAGAAAACAATGGGATCATATTTCGGAAGGGCTCTAGTGCATCTGTATGTTCAAAAGGAGTGACAGAAGGAAAAAGGAAGAGCAAACTATAGCTCCCACAATTTTCTGGGTTGTTATTTTCTTTACTAAACCCTCTTACTCTACGTAGATAACATAAGTAGATTACATCTACAGCATTAAATGGGTTTTGAAAGGATATAGTGCTTTAACATTAAATTCTTCCCTTCTTCAGGGCATGAACTGTCCTTCCTTATTTGTACAGCGTGCAAGCAGCACCTACCAGAATATGACAGTGATCCTGACTGGGGTCTCAACCAACTGTGCAAATATTAGTACTTGTAATATTATAATAGGAGGCCATTATGGTTAATACTGTGTCATTCCAAGATATCCCAGGGGGACATATCAAAGATGAATGTGCACAGGTAAATTGTCTTGTCCTTTTCTAGACTCTAAAGGAGAAAGGTTTCAGACCACTTCTTGTCACTCCTAATATGAAAGTACAGGCTTAGCCTCAAACATGTATTTAAATCAGAAACATACAGTACTATGAAATGAGCCATCAGGCCATCCATGAATTTGTTTTAACAATCCAACAACATCACCATTTCTCATTCATCCACTTAGCTTAATTTTCCTACCATCACTTTCATTGCTGAGGTTGTCTCTATTAAGCCATTTTTTGTGCATCATTAACTTTTAACCAGGCATCGATAGCTTTATTGTTTAAATTGCGTATGACTTTATTTAACGTCAGCATTTCTTCTGGCTCCTGACATGAAGTCACATTTTATAACTAATTAAATTGATCCCTGGGAAGCAGAAGCCACTAAACGGAATTATTCGTACCCAAGTGTCAATATATTAAATCAAAGGGCTAATGAGTTGGGTCACTGCTTCTTTTATCTGAAAGCTGCTGCAGAATAGAATTCGTACCAACCTCGACTTTCTGCTTTAAGAATCAATTTTATTTAAACCAAAGGTAGCTAATTAATAATTTTTGTTATAGCTGTAAATAATACATTTAAGCCTGTTTTTACCACTTGCACGCATGTTAAGGTCACTGTCTTAGGCAGAAAAAAAATGCTTTGTTGATATAAACTGTCTAAAAGCATATTTTTTGAACTCCCCATGTTCAAGGAACATTACTTCTAGGTCATAGGAAGCTTCCAAAATGACTTAAAAGGTGTTTTGTAAGTAAACAGTTTTGAGAACTTTTCGGTTTTCAGCCATTTCTATTATAGGCGTAAATCAAGATGAAAATTTGCCTCTTGGAACTGACAATACCGCCTAACGAAAGTGATTAAGAAATGACTAAATTTGTCATGTCAGCTTTTCCTATAGCTCTTGCAGCTGCTGAGTAATATTTTGGATGCTTTCACTATTTACATCTGGACACTACTTTTAAAATCCATCACCTAATAATTCACACCACTCACAGATTTAGTCATAGTTCAGCTTTCTTTGACAAAAGGCTTGTAGATGGTTCAAGAGAGCTATCTTTACTGAAGTTGTCTTCCACTGCTCTGTTTATGTCCAGATTGTTTAAAAAGACACTCTGAAAATCTCCCACGCCTCGAAACCACATTTTAGCACCTATTTGAGAACCAGTCGATTTCTCTTATTTTATAACCTTCGGAGAGTTCACCTGTATGGAAACAGCAGGTCCACTTTGACACTAACTAATGTTTATGAGCTATTTATAAGCTGTAATTAGGCTTGAAGTCAAAGGGCATTAAAAAAAATTCAAACAAAACCAGGTTGGATGCCATTGCCATATTTTTTTAAGTGGGGAGGCGAACATGAGTGAAAATCCACCTTTTTGTAGCAGCCTAAACAACTACAGTTTTGATGCAGGTTGCCATATGCATAAGGAGATCAGAAAAGGGGGTGAAATAAGACTTTCTGTCATTTATTCATCCTCTTCCCCACTGCAGATAGGACCCTGAAGAGACTGTGACTGAGGCACCAGCAGCACGCTAATCTACATCTATGGCTGCACCCCTCATGCTAAACAAGCAAAGAAATTATAAACTGGCTTCAAAGAAATGCCTGAGCAACCATTGAAAGCAAGGCTGGGATTGTTCACTTGAAACTAATGGTTATTTTAACACATAATGGTGAATTAAAAATAGGATGGCAGCAACGTCCTCCTAAAACTAGGGTTTGTTGTTTCACCACTAAGATCAAATGCAACACAAGGAACACCACAGATCATTTTTAAAAAATGCATGTTCTTGTACCCACACATCATTTGCTTTCTCAAACAGTAAATTAGGGGTTTTCGGCCGGCACAGTGGTTGCCTTATAAAACGACTTTAAATAGTCACTTTTATCCATTTATAAATGGATATACTTTGGAGGGTCAAGTATGTGCCGTTGTTTCACACCACAAGTGTTTTCTTTCGTTTCCAATGGTTAAATGTCATGAGAGCGCTTGACCCCACTACAGAACATCATTCAGTATCTGGGGGAAACCACAAACATGGCTGTACCTGTGGCTGGCATGAGATCATTTAAAAATAAAAGATCATTTCACAAGTGGATTCTGTAATAGTGAGACATTTGCACCTACAAATATTCATTAAATATGGACTGCCTTAGTTTATATATTCTGTAGTCTTTATTCTTCTCTAATGTAAGGCGGGGGGGGTGGAGTTCAAATATATAAAACATTTGGAGCCACAGCAACTCTGTCTCACAGATTAATGGGATACCAGGAATGGCCATTGAATATACATGCAGTTTTTATTTTTCCCACTTAGATGGCTCAGGAAAAAAAAAACTTTTAGATAAAACTGGGAAAGTATTCATGTCTTTGATAGAAATAGAGAGTACGGCCTTTAAAGAAAGACTTTAAACACAATGGTGCTACAACTCTGTCAGCAACAGTTTCTCTGCAAAGCACAGAGGGAGTTTCATGTAAAGAATGTTTCGGAATTGTGTTACAGACCTATGTTGTTGCCTGAGTTCACTGAAAACAAATTGCAGGCATGATGCTGGAGATGCACTGGAAATAAGTGCTTTAAGATAGACGACCGTAGCAAAATCTGTTGATAGTATTCCAAAAATCAAGCTGTAACTGCTGCACCAGCAGCATTTAAAAATGGAACAACTGAGTTGAAAGAAAAAAGAGATGTTTGATTCAGGAAAGGTTCAAATTCTCCTCAATTACAATGGCAACAAATGTTGGCAAAACATGTGGGTAACAGAGGAGAAGGAGAAGAAAGCATTGTTTTCCCAAAGTAAAATGGTTCACTGCACATCACCCAGTTAATGTTGTTCAACCAATATTACAGTTAAATCACAGAGAAATCTGTTTCTTCGACTAAGCTACCTAGCAAAAATCCCAATGATATATTTGAGGTTCAGTACTGCCCATGAGAAAACAAAACACGTGAACAATGTAAAATCTACCACTAAATATTTGGTAGTGGCCAAATAGAATTGCTGGGAAACTTATCTGTCATCACATTCAAAAATTGGTTTAGCTTATGGGTTTGGAGAGCTCTGCAAAACGTAAAAAAGAATGGCCCTTACTAGGGATATTTCCAAATTCTTTTACATGCTGTCTTTCACCAATGACTGCAAAATGATCTAATTAATTTATTTAAACTCTGGACAATTTTCTTTTATTTTTAGAAATTAGCAACCTGGAATACACCATTGAGAAAAAGAAATTAATTTCTTATGGTTTAAAGCAAAATCACCCCTTTTTATGCAGTGTCTTCAGTTTCTGAAGAAAAAAAATTATAAATACTAGTGCCAAGTAAGTTACATTATGGGTGTCAGTATTAGAAAGAGTTACTCAGGATTCATAAGGGAGTTGAAGATAGACACATAAAATCCAGTTACCACACCACCAGTTGGGTTTTGGGGAGAAAAGTGGGAAGGGAGGGTTTGCAGATGTTAAACGCAAGCACAGACATTAATAACCATTAAAATGGAAAAAGAATTGCTCACTAACATGCTAATGCCAATACTTTAAAAGAATTTTTCCCCTAGTTTTTGCCAGTGATTTCACTGTTATGCCATTGCTGTTACTATACTCCAGTGGAAAGTGATTTGTTGATATCTCCTTAGGTCATTCCAAGTTGTGTGGAGCCTACAGCAATTAGCTGCTCATGTTTCTGTCAGTTTTCTGGTACTAGACCTTCCTTTTCATGAGATTTTTTCCCCCTGTTCATGTATATTAGATGTTTGTGGTTCTCTTGCTCTGAGCTATGCAGATAACAATTAAGCTGAAATGCTTGAGACCAATATGGTGTTCTTTGCACTCTTGAGTTAGCACCACGATTTCAGAAGACATCTAACAGTCTGCTTGAAGAAAGGCAGGGAAAATGTGGTAAGAAACATGAACTATTTATGTACATTTTTATGGTTTATCTTGGCAAATTTTTGCTTATGATTTTCTCTAAATGTGAGCTCTTGGATGCCTACATATACAGACACAACTAGCCTACATGCAAATTTCCAAACTGATGCTACATTCAAAATTGTTGAAGCAAAAGGACAGACTATCTTTATCTCTTCGCTCCTTTGGAATTTGTATTTTAAATTCTGCCTATCTATATATTTGTGCGCATCCATTACCTTTTCTTCACAACTTTAATGAACCCAGCATTTTATGATTAGTTAAAAATGAATAAACTTTAGGGGTCCACATGCTCTTGGTGCAATAAACTGAAGGTTCAAATTTTTTAACCTAAACAATTTGGTGCCTCATTTCCAGGTGTACTTTGGAATTATATGTCTAAATGATTTCCACTTCATCTGAAAAGAAGTTGTTGTAATTAATTGCTTCTGCCACAAGCTGTGCCCAGGAAGTTGGTAGAGTAAAACCAGGCTAGTCTGAGGAGTATCAGGACATTAAAATACGTCAGTAAGATGCTCAAGATATTTTAATGAAATTTAGGAAGCAATAATTGCATTGGATTTCTCTGGCAAGTTGAATATACATCTTTCTGAAATATACATAACAGTTATCATACATGAAATTTATTTTCATCCATTCCCTGAGCAAAAAGAAGGATAATTAAAAAGCAGAGCTCTAGGAAACTGGATGATTTCATTTTGCAAGGATTTGTACAACCACTTCTTTATTTTTGTGTTGAATTACTCAAAGTGAAGCAACAGCTAGCTGATCCAAAGTCAGAAATCATGCCAGCCTCACATGAAAATCACTTTCCGGACATTTAAATACATTCTAGTTAAGTTTGAAGCATGTAAATTAATCTTGCTATGGGTGAAATTAAAAGAATTCCAGTAACAGATTAGTATTACTGGTTGAAAGCGTAGTAGTGATAAAATATTTCTCAAGTACTGCAGAAAATCATAGAAAAGAACTGAAGGCTTAGATACTAACTAACAGAAACAGTAACAGAAACAATTTGGGATTTTGCTAGTGCTAACAGGCATGCAAACAATTTTTCCAGGCCACTTTCCAAAAGCCTCTGAGAATACAGCCTTAAGTGAGTATAGTTTTTCATGATGGATAACAAACTGACAGCCTAAGAGATGGAAAACTTACAGGCAGGTACAGAGTAAAAATATTATCACTACTGAAAAAAAAAAAAAAGAATGGATCAGTGGTACTAAAAATGAAGTGAGTTGGTGATGTTTCTTCTTTGTGTTCATCTATCTCTGTAGCATATGGCTTTTATACTTTGTATGAATCACAATGAAGCATCAAATGCAAAAGTCAAGAGGCAAGTTCACTAAATACTTAAAAAGAATTCACAAAAATGACTCTTTCTGTCAACTGCTCCCATTCAAAGGCCTGAATGAACAGCCTTTATAAATATGGGGTACTCATGGAAGCTGCACAGCCAAGTATGCCTGCAACCAGATATTTCCTATGTGAATAACTAGACAGGGAATTTTCAAAGGCTTGTAGTAAGCAGTTTCAGCAGCAAATTCTCTCAGCCCTTAGTCACATGTTCCTTAAAAGGAAATCATTAGCAATCTAAAAACTCCCTTTCTTTAGTGTTTTCCAGTGTATGCTCAGTGTACTGAGACACATTATAAGTGATACTAACCTGTGCCTGAAACAGCAACCAGCTTTCTACTCTCCTAGAAAATACTGTGCACATCCACTGAAGATATATTATGTACCTAGTGTATTCCCCAATTCATATCTCCCACGTTATTCAGTCCCTACTTAATAGATAGTAAAGCCACATTCTAAAACATTTTAAAGTGGTCTTCTGAGCCAAGCACTCAGGCTCAGGTTATCTGTGTTCAATTCCCAGGCTTCCTGTGAGACCCTGAGCAACTCACTTAAGTGTCTCAGTTTCTTGCCTGAAAAATAGGATAAATAGAAGTTCCTTTCTATAACCCTTCTTTCGAGTCTTATCTAGCAAGATTCTGCAGTTCTTGAGGGAGAGGAACATCCCTTGCTTCTTAGAAGCAATTGTGACTGAAGAGTCTAAGATCATCCCTACCATGACAAAACATCCACAACATTTGAACAGGATTGACTCTACTACAGTACCATTCCAATAGCCTCAGTTCAGCTCTACCAGTGACTTGTAGTCAATGTCTTATATTTCAGGGGGGAAAAATAATTCCAAGAAAGAATAAATGGCTTTTTGATAAGTTTTAAACAAAGGGATTATGTGTTTTTAGAGGACAATTGCTAATTTCAGCAACTGAGATCTTTCTTCCATATTTCCTGACCAATTGCTCAGATTTATAAGTATATTGAAAAGAATTTATCAAACCTTTGATTTTTTTATTTCTATGTGCTTTCACAGGTACCCATTTGCGACATATAACCAGCAACATGAGAACCACACACGCTATTAAACTGTATTTTTAATCTTGTTTTTCTGGTAACAGGTAGGACGCTTATGAATATCTCTCTTTCTCATGGTTTATATCGTCACCAGTTATCCCTGACAAAAGCATGGTCTGGTAGAGTAGAGCTGGGCAGAGTTTATGCAGTGTATGTGTATGCAAGAAGCAAGATTAGATGTGAAGTTTGACCACTCAGGATACCATGGGTATATGGTAGAACTGAATGTTTGAACTGGGAGATGATTGTATGAATTAGCTGTAGCTATATTTTTTTTTTAATTCAAGAAATGAATTACACAATCAAGCTATTTTAAAATGAAAGACCATTAACAACAAACTTTTTTGAAACATCACTGTGCAGATATTTCTGTTTCTTCAATATTCTTAGACCTTTGATTATACTTTTGATTTTCAAAGCACTTTTAAACAATTAATGAATCAAACAACTGTGCGCTAACCCCTTTTCCATAACTGTGGCTATGAATATTAAAGTGAAAAAAAAAGGAAAAATGGCAGAACCGTTTAACAGACAAAAGAGGATTTCTTAGATACCCAGTAGAGAGAGACTTGCCATGCATACATATCTATTTCCCACCTTTACACTGTCTCTATGCATCACAGTAAAGTTCTCACATTATTTTACCTAAAATTTTCCTGCTATTAATTATAAAATTACTCAGAAGAAACTCATGTTCTTGTAACCATATAAGACTAGAACTACTCCCCAGTAAAAATTTCTGTCAGCATAAAGGAATGACCTATATAAATACTGTATTTTTTATTATTCAGAACTTTCTTCATTTTTTCCAGTTTTTCCCACCACTCTACTTAATATTTCTGCATGTTTTTTGCCAAAACAAATTCAATATCTTTGATGGTATGATGTGTGTATAATCCACTTGTGATTTTTCAGTTAAAGAAGCTATCCCAAACTCAAGGGTGTTATAACTTTTTTCTACTGCTACTCCATATTTTCACTTATACCCCTGTGTATTCGCATATGCATTTTAAATACTTCTCTAAAACACCAATAATCCCTCTTTGAAGTACTGAATGGAAACCAAAAGATCAGACATTTTTAGTTCATGACTTTTCTCTCACTACAGGAAACACTCTGAGATCATAATTTGAAAGCAATTTCTCTTGTCTTCCAACCCTGTTTTCCACAGCAAATTTTATTTCAAGTAGACAGATTTTAATTGGAAGTGCTATTAGGCCATAGGTCGTAGATCAACCAACAACAGGGAATATCTCCAGTCCCTGTTTGCTTCAGGAATGAAAACTGTTAAAAAGGGACATGAGAGGTTTCACAGGTTCAAGGGCAAATACAGTCAACGGATTTGTGACTTTAAGGAATTTGACTTCAGTGTCTGCTGAGGTGAAATCTTGAAGTGAAGCTTTTCCTGTGATTGTGTTATTGATAGGGTCTCTGCCCTTTTGGATCCTCTCATTCAACAAGTTTTCACACAAGTACTTTTCATGTAAATATACATTTAAGAAACCCAACCTGTCTGAAGGAGTATGGAAAAAGACCTTCAAGTCACTCTAGCTGTCTTCTTTCACTAAGATTGTAGGAACTTAGTTCTACTTGAAACATCTACTTTTCTATCAAATTCCACTGAAATCCACCAGAAGTTGGTAGCACATGCACTTCAATGCACACGGCAGAGCTGCACAGGCCTCATTTCCAGAGGCAATGAGACTAATAACACGAATCTGGTATCTTCCTTTTCTACTCAAATTTCCAACCTGACAGCTCTAAAACATGAAGCTCCTTCTCTTGTTGTCATGCACTACAGCAAGGTCCCTTCACAGAACTGACTATAATGCCACAGACAGCCTTTGTAACAGCAGATTTCAGAAGGAAAAAGATTAAAACTCCGACAATTAAACTCCACTTCATAGTTTTGCTTGCGGGATGCAACCCCTCCCTCCTCAAAGCAGAAATTCTTCCCACCCCAGTGGTGTCTCTGCAATTCCTCTCCTTTCCCAGGCACTTGTTCCATTGCTTGCTCTCCTCCCAGCCCTGGTGCTCCCTTTTCTGTGAACTTACTGCACTAAACTGTGAGTGAATCAGATCATGTAGCTACTGATGTCTGCACTTTCTGCTGAGACAAACAGAGATTTCAGGAACTTTAGGGCTTCCTTTCCCCAGAAAGATGCCTCTGATCTGGAGCACCAGTCCAAGAACCACAGCAAATGCAAGATGTGATAGATGAGTGAGTACTGGCTAAAAGAGTAACACTGATATAAGTCAGGCTTTCTTTAAATGTGAGGGTTAAAATGTCCTGCTGTGCCTCTGTAAGATCGATCCTGTGCTCAGCTGTTTCTCACACAGTCCTGGATTCAGGCTGAATCCAGGCAAAGTTTGGATCCCATGTCAGGTGGACACTGCTCCTCTGCTCTCACAGCTAGGTCTTCCTTCCAAGAGAGGCCCAGAGGGCTGAGCAGGATGGATTCCATGGTGCTTGCCAGCCCACCTCACTCGCAGGAGCAACACCCAGCACCAAGCTGTGGGGGACTCCTGCAGTTCAGTCACAGACATGGGACATAAATCCTGGAGAGGGACTGGGAAGCACATAAACTCAGCCAACAAAGAGTCTAGAGCTATCAGCCCAAGAGAAGCAGCAAGTGGCTTCCTCTGAGAGTTACAGTTTTTAAGACCTTTTCACGATATTGTGTCATTTTGAGCATCATGAAAAATGAACCAGATTGATCCCCCAGTCATTCCTCAAATACCCCACACTTTTCCTGGTTAGGAAGTTTGCCCAGCTTCCCTAGCACAAGATTGCTGAGTGCAGGTGAATCCTTACGAGGAACTGGACTGGTGTGGTTATAAAATGAGGCCTTTTATATTAGAAACAGGGGTTTATCATAAACCTATCAATGAACACATGGGGAAAAAAGTACAAACTGTCAGGAGAAAATTATGGACCAGAGATAAAAATTAATAGTGAAGTACTTGACAAAGTACCAGATTTTGTCCAGGCACCGTTGTACCTCCTTCCTAAGATACATAAAAAGTAGCTTAGTATATTTTAAGGAAAATAGTTTCTGGCTTCAAATTAATGAAAAATAATTTTAAAATTGTGGATTAAATGTGGAAGCTACAGTTCTGTCTGAAACCCTCTTATTATAGCAATACCCTAATGAAATTAAAAGACTTCTCTTGCACCTGGTATGTTAGATAGAGCACTTGATCCCAGAGTATAGAGCATTACAAAAATGAATAAATGAAGTGAAACTTATATCTAAAAATATAATTTAAGTTCCAAATTCACCAGAACCTCAATTATTTCAGTTGGTTCAATAAATCTAATTTAGATAGGACTATTGTCAGCAAATTCATAGCACTGCCACCAAACATTCAGAAAGCATTAGTTTCACAAATCCTCATGTGCATAAAATGGAAAACCTTTTAACTATGCCTCAGCAATGCCAACATAACAAAGGGAAGAACCTGAGAGCTACAGCAGGTGACAGATTGACTGTTTCTTTAGAGCTAAATCTCCCAGTAAGATCTTTCTTCAAATTGTGCAGTGTATTCCAAGCAAATCACTGAAACTCCAAACAAAATTCTAACTGGTAAATTTGCAGAAAATATGTAGGCTGAGATGAAATGTATCACCACAAATGAAATCTTTTTCATTCCCTTTTCTCTGACATGTGCAGACCTTCTGCAAAGAAGGAAAGAGAGCATTATTTTGCTCAGTACTCAGGGCTCTGTTTCCATGGGAAGCATGTGCCTATCTGGAGCAAGTAGTCTGGTAAGAAATGTGATTTGTAAGTGCTTGTTTCCCATGGTTCTGCATGAGATGCAAACACAGAGTTTTGTTTCTCTGCTGTCTATTAAAGTATAAGCCCAGATCAAAACTTTGCCTGAACTTAGGGCATTTTAACATCTCTTTCCCAATTAAATTATTCAAGTTCTAGTATGGAGACAGGTTAGTGTAAAGCCTTTACTTCCAGAACAAGCTGAAAGGCTTTATCAGGGCCACTAATTTCACAAAACTTAACTGAATGCAATTTTTCATTAATCTCCTTTTAATTTTTCCTCTATCTCAAATGTTATTACCTAATTATCTGTTGTGTCCAAAACTCTTCAGCTAGAACTCAGACAGAGAGGCACACAGCCCAGCTATTTGAATGTTCTTTCCTTAGGATATCAAAGTTAAAAATGCTTTGGTTTCAGGGATTGCACAGATTTATTTTTTTTTTCTTTAAAACTAAATGCTATGATAAACACAGGAAACAAACGGGCAGATTGACTCTGAAATTTGCACTCATTATGAGCATTTTAGGACAGTAAGCTGAAAATAGTAATAAACCTCTAACAAGTCAAAGGTGGCTGTTGGTAAATACAGAAAAATATCTAAGAAATGGGGAGAAGTTCAACACCGAGTCGAAGTGTCACGCAACAAGAATGTGAGAACTGTTGATTATTCCTTTTTTCTTCAGCAGAGAGATATGCTACTTTTATATGATTAACATTTCTTTCTGGTAACCAGACAACAATGCAGAAAAAGTATAAAAGTTCATTCTTAGCTGGTAACAGTAAGCATTAGTTCATCTTCTTTTTTTCTATTGTGAAAAAAGCTAAGTTAAGTACTGTGGAGCCAGAGCTTTAATACTCTCCGCAGCTCCTCACAAAAGCCTCAGTGAAATCTGGGTCCTGTCATAGCATGACAAGAAGATAATCTGTGTGGGACCTTCCTTTCTGATTAGAAGGTGCTTTCTCTTAATCAGATGGAAAGAAAGTCTCTCGGTAAGAAACCCCTCCTCCTCCAGAAAATAAAACAAATCTTTAGAGAAAGGCTTAGTCAGAATCTACATGGGGAATCCAGGTTAAAACCATTTTCCCTGGGCCTTATAACTACCAAATGACCCTGCATATATGTGGCTCCTTAACTTCCTCTGAAGCAGTGTTTTAATCCAGGCAAGATTTCACCCTGAAATACAGGCCTTTGTAGCATTAATATCTTAATGGTCCTGGATGCTGCAGCTCATCAAGTGTTATGTACTTTGTCATCTCTAGGGAGAAAGGAAATAAATGGGTGACTTTAAGCCTTGACAGTTGTAAATCTGTTACCAGGATGAAGGAGGCAGATGTACAGATGTCCTGTTCGGTGGAGGTATTCCTGATTCTGCAGAGGTAAGTAGGATCTGGGACTGGTTTGTGGCTTCTATCCCATCAGAATTCATGTATTTAGTGAGAAGTAAGAGAAGATTATTTACCTAATAACAACTTTTAAAAAACCCTTCTCAACAAGTGCTAAGGAACACTGTGTTCTCTCCTACTGCTATTTTTCCCTTCTTCAGCATGAGAAAACAAAGCCTGGAAAGAGTAGATATGCCAAGAGGCCTACATGCCATTCCAGTGATCCATCATCCATTCCATTCTTCTCAGAAAAGAAATAGATATAGTTAATTTAAAATGCTACCCCCAAAATCTTTAATTCTTCCTATTGCTAGAGGACTGTCTACTCAGGAAAGATTTAAAGCATCTAAAATTTTGAAACTAGTTTCATTCTTAGCACTCTGCAACCTGCAGATTGTTCATTTACCATCTTCCTATACATACAATAGAAGCTTAAAGAATAAAAACTGCTCAGTTAATTCTATGAAGATACCTGCTCATGTTGCCTTGATTATATAATGGATATACATGAATCAAAATACTGAAATTGGGGACAAAAAATATTTCTATAATACTTTTAGAATTACAATTCTTATATGTAGAGCTGAGAGACTGTAAGTTTCTCAACTAATTTCAAGAACAATTCTGATAATTATAATTGTTATATTGTAAATAAAATAACACAATATATTGGCTGAAGGGGAGCATTTGAACCGGAAATTTAAAATAACATTATAGTACAAAAATCACGTAACAAAATTGATCCAAAAGGCAAGTTGCTTTTACCAAGGTAATTCTATAATTGCTGCTGTTGTCTCTGCTTTCACTAGTGTACATGCACAATTTCCTGAGCATGGACTACAAGCTTTGACACCAAACATCCCAAAACCTACTCCTATGCCATGTTGAAGCCTGTTCAGCCAATGACTTCACAGAGCAAGGGGAAAACACTTTTTTCCACCTGTTTGGGTTCTGCTTTTAAGAGGATCAGTATGTTCTGATTGAGATGAATCAAAAGGGCTGCCTGTTTCACAAGGGAGTTTCCTGTTTGTTTCAGAATAGGAAATAAGCCTGAAACCACCTAGTATTCCTTGACAAAGTTCTTTGCCAGTGGTGACCACAAGGTTTTCAAACTGTTGCACTGGAATGGCTCATCTTTCTCTCAAGGTAACAACAGAGTTCTCTCACACTATCCAAAGAAAATAATTGTGTTTTCCACATTAAAAAAAAATTACCTCAATGTGTCAAACTATGGACCTGCTCTCCACAGAGAATGCCAACTGCCAGTAACACAGGAGGTACCCGAGCCCCACATTGGAAAAAGGGTGTAAAAGACCTGTTTGTAAGGGGTAGCATCACTAGACTGCACGAAAGGCACCATAAAGGTCTTCTCACGTATTTAAACATATATTCAGACATATTTAAATGTGCAGCGAGAGGCTTATAAAAAGCTCAGACATGTAATTAAGTAAATATTAATACGTTTTACATATGCTGAACCATTTAGCTGGACAATATTAATTATCATAGTTACATAAAGCAATAAGCACTAATGACAGTTCCTACTACTATATGTGACAAAAGGAGAGACTGCGAAAGAAGAGGAAGACACTGGACATTTTGAAAAGAATCTTTCCAAGAGCTTAAAGAGATGGTGATTTTCATTGCAGACTCAAAATGAAATGAGTGCATCTTTTTGTTTTTTAGTAGCTAAGACCTTTAAAAGAACAATTTTGCAAAGAGAAACAACACCTTTGTACTTTTAATGTATGTTTATATAAAATCTGAGTGGCAGTTCCATGTTAATAGACCTTGTTTAGGGGAAAAAAAAAAAAAATCAGTTGCTGAACTATGGTGAGTAATTAGCCCCTTAGCATCCCCTTTCTCCAGGAATGCTTCCTCCTGAGCTGGCTCTTTTAAATAGCTCCGGTCCTGGCTGCCTTTGTTGAGCTTGGAAATTGTGCACATATGAGAGAAATTAAGCCCTCATTTAACAGGGACACATGTCTGTCAAGTCCAGAGGAACAAAGGCTGGTCCCTGGGGGCTACTCAGCTCCCTGAGGCTGCCACTCATTCTGTTAGCAATGCTTACCCTTTACAGATTGTGTATAAAACCCAATAAATCATTTCATCTGCTCTGGTTAATATACACATGAGCCCGGGACTTTCTTCAAAGTATTTTTTCTTTTGCTTGCAACTCCTCACATTTATTGAGAAGTGACCTCTCTTTGCTAGAGTTTAGGGAGGTTTTTACCTTTATGCAATATCATTAATGTCTGTGAAGTAAACCCGAAACATTTACTGGCAGAAATAAAGACATTTGATGCTGCATCTATTTCACACAGGAAATGTTTTATGACTCTTTAATGGTCAATAATCACCAGTGTCTATTGTATAAATTACTAGAAAATTCTGTTCCTCCTAAAGTTATGTCTAAAATGCCTGCATATTTCAACTGACAACAAAACAACAGGGTAAATAAAATTACATATTTGTAGCCTTGCATAGGAAGAGACTTTTCCTAATTAAAACAAACCAAAAGGAAAGTAATAAAGATATCATTTTAGTTTTGTTCTTTACCAAAGCGCTGTCACAAATACACATCTATGTTGTCCTGCATAAAACAAAAGAAAACGGACTCTGATAATTAAAAAAAACCCCTTAATTGCAGAAAGTGATAACTGAAGTAAACATATGCAAGACAAAAATATTCATACACAATATATCGGTTAACCCTGAGCTCTCTGTGGTAGATGAACACACTTATCCCCAAATATAAATTCACACAGAGCAGAGGAATATTTTACAGTTAATAAAAAAAGAAAAAAGTAAAATGAAATGCTGTCATTTCCACGTGAGCTCTTTTTGTATTTAAATAGAGGGCCTAATTCTGTACTTCTAGTATTAGACTGACATAAATGGAAAGAACATGAACAACACAGCTAAGGAAATGGCACCCTGCACTGCATTCAATGAAGCAAAACTCTCACTAAGTTGAGCGTGAGTTTTTCCTTATACTTGAGTCTAGGATTAAGCCAATACAGAAAAATTACTGGTGTAGAATAAAAACAAATTAAAGTGCAGAGTTGTATCTTCTTTCCCCGAAATGGTGAAAGCAATATTTCAATGCCTGCTTTAACAGGGGCCTTTTTTTTTTTATTTTGTCCACTCCGCAATTTTTAGCTAACACATTGAAAGCCTGCCATTTCTGGAGCAACAATATTATGCTTTGTATTGAAAACCACAAAATAAAGAGGGTTGACTGTTCTGACAGCTTTAATCCTGATGATACTTGGAGGCCCAAGTAAAAAGAAACTGGTACAGCATGGAGTTTTCCCTGCTCAGCAGGCAGAGAAAAAGCAGTTCTGGATTTGATAAGTAAAACCAGATATAGTTGATGGTTACATGCTAAAGCCCTGCAATTAATGGAAAACATCAACAGTCCAATGAACTTGCATATCAGTGGGGTCTTTGAGAAGGCCTTTTCTCCCATCTTGTTAAAAACTCATCAACTATATAAGTCAGGACTTCTATTTTTTGTGTAAAGAAACGTGCATGTTCTGCTGTTGTCAAAGGGGAAGACATAAAATATCAATACTCCAGATCCCATTTATACATTAAACAAACCCTTGTGCATGTTGTTATTGATATTCCTCACTGAAAATTCGTGCCACAGTAGCAATGAACAGCACCAAGGCAGAATTATGACCTCAACATGAGGTGCTTCACAACTATGAAGATGTGGCCCACTTGTCCTGAAGGATCTGACAGTCAGAAAAAAACTGCTGTAGTAATAGCTTGTTTTTGTTAAAAAAGAAATCACCATTTAAAACCATCCATCCTTGGGCTGTTGTCAAAGGCTACAATTCAGTGTATATTAAAATCAAGATATTAACAAATAACTTTATAAAGAAAATCTGTGCAAAGGTAACATGATACTATTATACCATGGCCCTGCAATCCTTAAAGTGACAGAAATGCAATCAACAACCTATTTCTTATTAATAAAAACTGTACAATGCAGTGTACATATTTACATTGTTCAGCTTAATAGAGATCTACGGCTTTGCCTCCACCACACAAATATAAAGTGCATTTCTGAATAACTACCTGAACAGACACCAAAAAGGAAAGTGACTGTGTCTACTATGCAGCCACAGTAAGACTCAGGAATGATTCTGAAAGTGTAAATAAATTAAAAGTAAGCCATTATCAGCAAAAATAAGCGTGTCATAAAAGTAATTTTCATTCTGGAAAGAACCTGGCTAAACCTGATTTGAATTGGGTTCAAATTAAAAACCTTGTTTCACAAGCCACAAAAACAAAGTAAAGACTTTCGTTTGAGCAGAATTTGATTCATTCCTCAATGTCCATATCAGATTTACCTGGTAACAGAAGATCATTTTCTAGAGTTGGCCATAAGCAAGCTTTAGCCCAGGGTGGATTTTTCCCCTTGAGCAAAAGTGATCAGAAACTCTGAGCCACTTTATCCACCTACTCTTTACAGATCAAAATGCAAAATGTTGCCGTGAAAACAAGGGAGAATATGCAAAGGTGTTACATGCTATGTATGCCACTGACATAATACTTTAATAGGATATGCTGTAATTTCCTGCAATTAATATCTTAGCAGAGCTATAAAGGCTTTTTTCCAAAATTATACCATTGCATTTACAACACTAAAATTAACGTTGTGTCAACCTTTCCATTATAAGCCCCCTTCTTCAGAGGTTTATAACTTGGCTGTAAAAATATATTCTGGCCTAAAATGTGGCATGTAAGATCCCCATTTAGAAACAGCCATTTTGATTAAATAAAAAAACATTATTTAAGTCTGTTTCAAGTAAGTCTTGAATGCCCTACAAACTGTGTGAGGGACCGCCAAGAAGTGTAGGCATTCTTCGAATAAAAACTTATTCTCTCTCCACAATAAAGCCACTGTTCAAAGGATGTTTCACAGCCATGGAATTTGCTCCACATCTGTAAGGAAAATACGTGGATTTGGGAAACTACAGACTACACTGAGAGTAGCCTCTCCACTTGCCCGTTTGTGGCTGTACTTCTGGTCAGCAGCTCAGCCACACGGGAGACTCAAGCTCCCCAAAATGGTGAGAAGAACAAAAAAATACTTCTCTGTCTAGCTGAAGTGGATTCAATCTGGCTAAAAGCTCCAACAGAGTAAATTAAGGCAAGTGGTAAGTTGACAGAAAGTTGTGATAAAATGCATGATCAAGATTGTAGGGAACCACCCCATGAATTCTGAAACCACAGATTTCAAGTCTGTCAAATTTCATATAAGAACTGGATCGAGTCACTTCGGAAATTTAACTAAGGTGCTTAAATTAGGAACCTCGTTGTCTAATCAACAGAAGGTAATTCACAGCACCTGGACTGCTTTATATATGGAGCCAAAAGTCCTAATTCAGTCACCCAAATTAGATATCTAAAATTAGATGCCCCCAAATATCTATATGCTTTTTATTCTGCCTCAAAAGAGTGTTGTGAGGATAATACACTTCAGCTTATGAGACACTCAGACATGCAGTTACAGAGGAGATGAGTATCCTGAAAATATATCACCAATAAAATTCAATGAGACGGAAAAGGCAAAGCTAGAAATGTGATAGTGACGTTCGTCATACCAATCACTCCTTGTCAGGGCAAAAACAAGTGCCATACCCCCTCTTCTGAGTATGGTTTATCTCTATATGTTATATTATAGACACTGCTTTGTCAAGTGCAGAACCTCAGTCTATGCTTAGGCCATTAGGTATATATTGCACTATTTTGTTACCTGTAGCAAGTAGCCACACAACTCATTTGTCTACCTGATCTAGATTTTAAGCTAAAGATGTATTCCTCCAATTGGTTAATCTCTCATTTACAGAATAAAAATGCCTAATATATTACTTTGAAATAAAGTTCCCTAACTCAAAAGCGCCCTTCCATACCGTGTGACAGTGGTGTGTGTCTCAAAATAGATTTCACACTCCACCATCAACTGTGAAGTTCTTTGCTTTTATTATTTGGTGTTACAATTTTATTGGTTTCTTACACTGTCATTTTGGGTGGGTGAATAAAATTAATTCAGCACTTCATAATGCACCATTGTATACTGTTTACATCATTTATTTTCTTTTTACTGAATGATTACAAATTTCAATTTAAAGTTAATAACATTTTGTGGGAGTTACTCCACGCGAATTAACCGTGGTGATGTCAGTGCATCCCTCTGGAATTTAAAAGATATTTCGCTGTGTTATATCATGTGCCGCACAGTATATCAATTTTTATTTCCCATCCCTCAAGTATGGAATGCACACTGTGTAACTTCTAGATTCTCAATATAGACATAATTTACCCAAGCTGTGCAAATGCCCAACTTGCTGAAGATGATATATACAAGATTTATATTAAAGACTAGTTCTTTCAAGGAAGCACAAGCCTTGCATACTACACAAGCCACTATATTATCTAATTATTTGGGGAGAGGGGTTTCTAATGTTACAGACAAAGGGAAATAGCATGCAAACTGCAGCCATAAACCAATTTTTCCTTACTTTAACAACTTTAAGATTAGATAGGTAAATCCCAGGCAAGGCCATTTGTCTTCCTTGAGAACTATGCTTTGACATTTTTGTGAGTGTCTGGATTAGCTGGTTGCATAAAACAGTGAATATTAGAAATATTCATTCACTTTACTTTTAGTTACATGCCATCGAGCATATACCAAATGTTAAACAGCATCTAGTTTGCTCATTTGCTGGTTTGCACATACTGCTTTCTGTATGTGAATTCATAATTTCTGAATGCATTCAGAGAGCAATGAACTTACTTCTTCCTTGCTGTCATGATATTAAGTATATTAAAAATAAGTTTTTATGCTCAAATTGATTCAGTAATATGCTTACATTCTGGAGTATTCCAGCAATTACAACTAAAAAATGCTTTGATTCCTTAGACCAGGATTTAGTTCATCTGATAAATTTAAGTTTTTACTGTGATATTTCAAGAAGTACTTTACAATTTATTTGCTATATGTTTTGGCCTTTTTAATGTGGAGCTGTACTTCATCATTTTCCTCCAAAATACCTGCTTCTGCAGACAGAAATTTTGACCTCTGATATCACCACATTCCAGCCTTGCCTGTATATCTGAATATCTCCATAAATCAAGTTGTTTCAATACTAACATTTATTAACTTTTTTCTTTTTTCAGTATCTCCTGATTAGTGCGTCAAATAGTGGAGGTGGTGGGGGTAAAAAAAAAAAAAAATAGAAAAAGCAATGCGAAACTTGATTGTTTTCCCTCTTGGCCATCACGTGGTTGTCAATCATAAAAAGCATCACAGGAAAAGTAACTAATTCGAAATGAAAGGCCAATATCTCAAGCGGTTCCTGTCAGTCCTGGGATATGTTTCCATGTAATACTGATGTAAGACATGAAAAAGAACTGGCGTGCCCAAATGGTGGCCTGTTTTTTCCAGCCACATCTGTTTGTCTAATGAAACAAATTACATTCCCTAAAATCCCTGCTGCGTTTATACCTTTGATATTCCAATCACAATACTAATATCCTAAGTCCTTCCTTGCAAGAGGTGCTCACTTCTACAAAGCCCAGTTATGTGAGTAACACTTAGTACACAAGTCATCAAACACTGCCCGAGCGGGTATTACTCAAGTAAATAAGACTTCACAGGATCAGTCCTGTTGGATAGGCTGCCAGTTCGCACCATTTCCAGTCCCAGTTATCCATTTTACTTTGTGCACATGCCACTTAGGAGCAAAACTGGTTTTCTGTGCTGGAGCGTTACTATTGCATTATCCCAGATATTGCAATATTGAAAGGAGTACATCATCAGACTGGCAGAAGGGCACCAGAGAGGTTCAGAGTGGGCATCACCTCTGCCAAACTCTTTGGGAGCTAGACCAGGGCGCCTGGCTCAGCCATGGCAGTTGGTCCACTCTGGGTTGGAACGGGCAGAACCAGCCAATAGTGACCCCCAGGCAGCAGCACAGGTGGGCAGCAAATATTTGCTTGATCCTCTGGTGTTATTTGGCAGCTGGTTATAATCTGCCTCCAAATTAAAAGGGCCCAAATCATAGGCTCTTCTGTAAGTGAAGCCTGTAGAAGTGGGGTCTGGACTGAATAGAGTCAGTGAGATTTTAGCCTCTGGCTTTGGCAAAGGCACAGCTGAGAACAAGCCCTTAAGCCACTGGTGAGGATGCAGCACAGCAAGCCCCGAGCAAACGAAGCAGCAGGACTTGAACTGGGGATGTCTGTGTCTTCATTTCCAATTTTAAAGCACACGTGGGAGAGGGAAAGTGGGAGGACAGCTACTATCATTTTCTGCACTAACATGAGCCCAAGAAACAATGACATTTACTTTGGTTTAACTAATTTCCACACATCAGATCATGTTCAGCACCCGTGTGCCAGAGTCCTATTCTTCAAGTCTGTTGAAATACCACTTTTCGAAACATGTGTGCTAACATTTGGCCAACACCACCACAAGATCATTTTATTAACTTGTAGCTCATTTCATAGACTGCTGCTCATGTTGCTAACATATGCTATCCTACCATTTACTGCTCTATAATTAGAGAAGTCATATGAAAGAGATACACAAGGCTTAATTTTTGCATTAAATACAATTTGTTTAGACTCGGGTAGGCGAAATAAGGGAAAAAAGTCATATAATGAATTAGAAAACTGCAAGACAGCTAATTTAACTCTTAAAAGCTCACAGCAAAAATTTTTTTAAAACACTACCTCTCCACCTCCCCTCATGACTGCATACAGTTTTAAGAGTCATATCCAGAACGATATTCTGCTCTGAAAGGATAAAACTTGTTTCCAGGGACTGAGGGCCTCAGGGGCAGAGCAGCTAGCAGGATCCTTGCAAATGGGGGACCAAGGGGTAAGATCAGAAGCTTACAAGTAGCAGAGAGGTATGAACCTTTCACACACTGTGTCTTTTCTGCCACCACCACACTGTTGTACCAAAGCACTTGTAGTATGGAAGAGGTTGAATAAAGGAGAGAGAGCATCACCAGAATATTTATTGCAGCATGCTCCAAGAAGGCAAGGATCCTACATCACTTCTCTTTCCTCACAGTTGACAGAGAAAATTCCAAGCCAGCCAGCCATGAAGATGCCTTTTACCAGGAAAAGCTGGCCGATAATAGATCTTTTGTTTGAGTAATTATCACATAAGGACTTTAGGACTCATTAATAAGCCAGTATGTAATAATAAATAAAATATGAAACGTTTGACTTTGATGTTTAGCATATTTGTCTCTGGTGCATTGGATCAGTTTCAGTTTACACTGGGTGAGTTGGGAGCTGGACAGGAGCCGTGGTGCCACACCTACGGCATGCCGTGGAGTCCACGATTTAACAGCCAGCTACACGTCACAGGCACATCACAGCATTTCTCCCTTCCCACTGCACACAACTGCATTGCAGAAGGGAGTTGGATATATATATATTTTTTTTAATACCCAGCTGCTCAAAAAACAGTAAAAATATATATCCCAGTGATGGCTGGGAATCAATTCACGAGCAAACTGGGTTTTAAGGGAAATGCGTTCTTTCTACTGTAAATTAATAAACTGCAGCTATAGTTTATTAAGCCACCACAGTATTTTACATTTTCTACTGCCATAATCTTGACTGCTTATAAATTACAGTACTTTTACCTATTCTTTAATCCAGAAACATCATTATTAAAGTGTTTGATGGAGGCTGCAGTGCATCTATCATTACTTGTAAAAGTTAATTAGATTAGATAAAAGAAATAATTAGATTTGCATTTTTATCCTGGTTTTAAACTTCCAAAGAAGATCACAACAGTGTGCCTGTGGGCAATTAAAAACAGCATACAGCAGTGAAATATAAAGGCAAAAAAGGTCTGTTTTTCCTGGCTAATTCATGATTGAAGATACAATTACAAAATATTTTAAGGGTTTGCTAAAGCTGGGGGCTATTCCTAGACTTCTAAGCTGTGTTTATAACTCTCTCTCTCTCTTTCAAGGGAGTATCTGATCTGTGTACCCTGCCAATAGAAGTATCAAATTGCTTTCAATGGCTTTATTTGGTCCTCTGCAGAGCTTGCTGGAAGAGGATCAAAAAAAAAAAAAAAAAAAAAAAAAAAAAAAAAAAAAAAAAAAAAAAGAAAAAAATTCCCTAGTGCTGGAACAGTAGCACTGCCACTGCCATTGCTTTTGCTTGTCAACACTAAATAGAGTTTACAAAGAGAGACAACCTCAGAGAGTATAACTGAGCTGACAATAACTGGATTCCAGCTTGTGCATTTTCAGCAAGCTGTCTGCAAGGAGCTTTAACCTGTCTCCAAAAGGCAATAAATGAAAGGTTCAGCTCTCAAAATTGGAGGTCAGTTACATACTTAATGATGAAGCGTATCTTTAAATCTATTTCTACTATTATTATCCTAGCAAAAAATTAATTAACCAGGTCAGAGAGGCTAGGAAGGCTAATGTGGAATGTAATTATTCCTGATCTTCAGACATGTACTTCACATAAAGAGATAGTCCTTATTCAGCTCACCAGGTACCTCAATTGTCAGTAGTTAATCATGGATAAGAAGAGAGACTCATTGGTTCAGTCTCTTAAGTTTTACTTATGATTCAAATGATTCCTATTCAAAGACAGTTTAAATAGTTGTAATTTTATGTTACTGTTCTTTTGTCTGTTTACTATCACAGTAATCATGTTCACTCTATTTGAGGAAAGCAGAAAATGTAAGGACATTTATAGGGAAGTAGAACGGCGTGACTGTATAGATAAAAACTAGAAAAAAATTACTGTTAGGAATAATTTCTAGTGGCTGAATTAAAACAGAATACCTATGAGATCAGAGGAAACCAGTTTCTCTATGCAATGAAAATTGTACTGATTCAAACAGAAAACGAAATGCTCTGCAATGGCATTAAGCACAATATGGAGGAATAAGGTGAAGGGAAATGGACAAAAGCAGCTTGGAGCATCTTTCACAGTTATCCTCTACACAGATTTCTGCAGAAAAACTCAATCATCATCGTCCCTTTTAAAGATTTCAGCCACAATTTAGGACTTGCTCTAATGAAACCTACCCACAAGAGGAGGGAAGCCCTAAAAACTTTCATCCCTCAAATCCACACACCCATTCTCAGAGGGAAATCCTGGAGCAACAGGCTCCAAGCATCAATGGGATTCACCTCTTTTCCTCAGATGGGCTCAGAAGTCCCCAAGCCTCATTCTGAAAGGACTGAATTCTCACAATGAGGCAGAGAATTCACAGGGATCTCAGGACGCCTGGTTTGGAAACATTTAAGAAATGCATGTCTTCCCTTTGTCCAATCTAATCTTCATGACGTAGTACCAAATTCCTGCTTTAACCAGCTTTCTCACTTATTCCTAGTGATTTTCACTTTCGTAGCATGGGCTGAGAGATGTTCCTGAATTAGTCCAATTTTGTTCCCTCTACTACTAAAATAAAAAAAAAAAGAATATTTTTTCTTAAACAAACAAACAAAACCCATATATTACACAAAATCTTAATCAACCTGGAGACTGATCTGTGAGCTCTTATTTGCCCCACATTATTTTCTCAACTTTGATTTGCACTGAAAGCAACGATTTCTCTGCACAGCTCTGCGGAACGAAGAACTTAATTTGGCACACTAGATTTCCTCCCATCTCTGTGGACTCCTCTGGAGAAGAGTGTTTATGAATATTATGAACATTTGAGCTGAAAAGTAATAATACACCGCATTTATATGAAAATTTTCATTTAAGATTCTCAAAATATTACATTTAAATTGAGGAAAAGGAAATGATTTGCCAAATTTCTGATAATCAGAGAAAAGGGCTGAGGAGAAGTCCAGATTCCCACTTCCTTTAGCCAACAAAACCACTTTCCCTAACACATACACCCTGATAGAAATATTAGCTTCAAGTAGAAAAAATGAGATGATTATGCAGAACATTTAATGACCTCTACACTCTTGAAACATTACCTTGTTTTCAGACACTAAGCCTACATAAAGTTTTCTTTGCTTATAGACTATTCACAAAGTTCTGGACTTATAACAAGTCTGGAGTGAGGTGCTCCAGTAAATGGTTTCAAAACAAAAACAAAAACAAACAAAAACCACCCCAAAAATAATAAAAAAATTAAATAAAAATAATTTTTTTAAAAAACCTCTCACCAATTAAATTAAGGTGTTAAATGATTACATAAACAGATAGTATACAGCACAATATAAATAATAAATACTAAGTAATGCAAAATCTCGGTATATTAACCCAGTAGTTGTCCAGGGGATATATTATTTAATATAAATTATTTTAAATTTTGTATGTGGCTGACACCTCATAAGCTCCTTCTAAATAATTTCTAATTGCTGGAATGGTTAAACTGGGTGCACTTATCCACAGAAACTCTCGTTCAAGAATTTGCACTGCACCTCAGGAGAGGACAGTTGCCACACTGTATGTTTCATGATGAAAACATTGCATCAGCAGTGCCCCTCTCCCACATCCTGGAGAACACGCTGTACTTGCCTCAAGTAGCTGTGCCATGAATAGGCCCCTGCCCAGATGGAACTGGCACCTGTGCTGCTCACATTTTGTAATCTCTTCAAAAGGGGAGTGGCAGGGAAGGGTACTATTGTTTTCCCAAGACTATGAAGTACAGATAAGGGCCCACTCCATTCTCTGTAGGTAATCACTGCTTCCTGAAAATTGTTGCTCAAGAGTGTCTTTGAAGACACCTTCTAAAAAAATTCCTTCTAAACCTTCTAAACAAAATCAGGTTACTGGGGACAGAGCCACAAATTCTACCAGCCCCAAAAACTAAACTGGGAATGTAAACATTTAACAGAAATGTCGTTTCCCCTTCAAGACATAGAGAGCACAATTTACCGTGTCTCACATCAGATCTCTACACTAAAGGCATTGGTATGCATACCCTTCTTAGTTAATGGAGAGAAACAGCCATTTTAGGGAACAATTTATCTGACATATTTTTAATATCTGCTTTAGGACAAGACAAATTGTATCCTGAAACTATTCACTTTGCTTCTCACTGCTCACTACAAGAACAATCTAGATAATTAATTGAGACAGAACCTGTACTGCAGTTACTTATTTTTGATATGGTGAATTCCACCCAGAGTCACTAGTGTGAATCCAGTACTGGTATTGAGGGTTTTGGGGAAGATGGTAGGAGAGGATCTGGGAGAGCCATCACAGCACTATTTCTGTCATCTGCCTCCTGTTTTGCCTCCATTCCAGCTCTAGTCCGTAAGGAACTACACATCTCAGAGTGTAACACCATGACCAACTCTACAGCAGCAAATCTATTACAAACTGCAGAGGCAACTTAGCAACTTCTCTCTCAAGCAACTTCTGGCTGCCAAACCTGCCACAAAATGGAGACAGAACAAATAAACAGAGCAGGACCACTTGGTTCATGAGCAAATGGACTATGTGAGCTGGTGTTTAGCCTAGGACACAATCTCCCAGGAAATTTCATTTTAGTAATCTCCCTGTAAGACCACTGGACGTTTGACTTGGCATCTGCCCAGCATGCCTAGTGCTTCTTACTGGAGCCTACAGCATTCCCTGGGCTGTGAGATGCCCACTACCAATCTGGCTGACCAGCTCAGGGAAGAAACAATCCTCTCTGCCTCAAACACACTGATTTGGTGTTTAAGTAAATGTAAAAATCAGGCAAATGTAAAAATCATAAATAAATGAAGAGGCCAAGCCACTGAGGACCGGTGGCATAAGAGTACTATATACTGGCAAGAATTTGGAAGCAAATATAGAAGAATAGCTCAGATGAACAGAATAACCATTGAAACACTTCTTTGCATGTACATCTAGAAAAGGACAGGAAAGAAAACTTGCAGAGGGTTCAACACTATGAAAAAGGAAAGATGGAAATGAATGAGAAAATGAACTTAAAACCTATTCTAGAATGAATTCTAAGACTACATTTCCCTGGAGATAGTGGAAGGGTAAAGCTACTGATTGGTAAGTATTGACTGAAGTAAAACATAAAGTACCTTTGAACTTTTTACTACAGAGCAGGTACCCCCAGCCAAACATACCTACAGTTCTCCAAACAGAAAAAAAAAAAAAAAANNNNAAAAAAAAAAAAAAAAAGTCATAAGTCCTCTTTCTGTTTCCTAATTTTTAAAGCAATTTTAAAATAGCATACACATAGCTCTTCCGTTTTGTAGACACAGCTAGGTTTCAGTCTTAGCTTTTGTCCAAGATTTTTTATATTATTCTTTGCTTTCTGAAGCCAGACTTGCAAATAGCACTTAGAGAAGATGGTGTATTTTTTTCTTTTCACTATTCTTGATATCCCTTTCATCCTTGATGTACACCTAATATGAACACACAGTCTCCTAATAGACAACAACAATAATGGTGTGTTACAATTCAATTGTGTCTCTCATATGAGGTATTAACACATCTATATTTGTTAAATAAGCTCCTTAAAAGTGTAACTGAGACTACATTACAACATTTTCAAAAGCATTTACAAGCATTCCTTTGGGATGAGGGAAAGAAAAACTTCAGTTTTGGCATCTAGTAACATAGCAATCAGCTAATTAAGGAAAAGAAATGGATAGCCCGAGCTTATAAGAAATGATTGGCAGCACAATCATCTGTCAGACCAAACTGAAATATTTCAATCAGTGAACAGGCCCATGGAAATGCTTCCAAAGGGGGAAGCAGAAAAGGTAATACAGTCACATGCCAACAATGCCTCTACATCCATGACACTCCAAACCCACGTACACTTGCACAAAATTAAACCATGTCCTGAGTACAAGTACAGATAATTAAATACCTCCAGAATACTTCCAGATCCACAAGTGTATAGTTACTCCAAAGGCACCTGGAACACATATACCTGTGGGTCTTTACACATGAGCAGATTGGTCTTAGTACTGCCTCAGTGTCTCAATTTTGCCTTTGTAGAACACAGAATTCCTCCAACAGGAGCTGAGACTCCTTTTACTTCACCCAATACAAGTCAAAGTGATTACGGATTTCAGAATTATGACAAGATGGTGAGATTTAAAAATAGTTCATAACTTTCAGAAGAAAACTTTACCTATTAAAGTTCTTTGCACCAAAAAAGATGTCTGACAATAATTTTCTGCTACACTAGGAACTCCCATAAAGAGCATCTTGACTGTGGCTTGTTAGTAAAGCATGAGGCTGCCTTATTTTAGACCTTTCCCTCTCCATAAATGGAACTTAAGGATAATCAGAAGAGAGCAATAAAATACACTGACCTGAATTTGCTGCTGCAGTAGATTGATTTTGTGCTGCTGTTGCAGAAGTTGCTGCTGTTGTCTTGCAATCTATTAGAAATAAAATTTCCATTAAATTAAAACAGTAATATTGAAATTTCAATACTATTGACCGAAAAACATAATATTTGTTATTCTTCATTATATTTTATTAAGCATATTAATTTTTTTTAATGGGGCATCTTTTAGAGGTAAATTTAAATGCAACATAAAAATCTACTTAGCGAGTAAGAAATATGTATTTTAAGCAGTGAGGCCTTAGCTCTGAGAAGCACAGGAACAGGTTTATTTGTGTGCATGTGAATAATCTCATCACTATTCAACAAAGCATTTAAGCCCGTGGTGATCTTTAACTACGATGCATTACTGTTAGCTACAATGGGAATGAA
Organism: Cyanoderma ruficeps; assembly: GCA_008694505.1. Classification (NCBI taxonomy): domain Eukaryota; kingdom Metazoa; phylum Chordata; class Aves; order Passeriformes; family Timaliidae; genus Cyanoderma; species Cyanoderma ruficeps. The sequence goes on from VZDJ01007753.1 coordinate 2,762,566, forward strand.
ACACATGCTTAAAATTAAGTGCTTTTCTGAATGGGGATGGGATTATGCAGGTGCTGAAGGTTAAACATACATTTTCCTGCTTTGCTGAACTGGAGCCTTAGCTAGTGTTTATAGATGTTTCACTATTCAGCACGAGCTCCTAGGGCTAAGCTTCTCCAACTTCCTTCACAATGAGCAGCACGTTACATCTCTTGCAACTCCCAAATATCATCCTTGGAGCTACTTAGAGAAGCAGAGCCTTATTCTGTGTAAAAGCAGTACCTGGTGCTCAGCAACTCATCCTCCACACAACGCTATGAAATATGTAGCTATTCTTACCCTCATTTGGTAGATTCAGTAAGGGATCTGGAGGGTAAAAGCTCACTCTGTCCCTTCTCTAATAGTTGGAGAAAGATAAATGTTCAGGGTTAGGGAACACTAAGATACTGGTGAGAATTTGTTACAGATATTCCATCTACCTCCCTGATTCCCACAAAATCAGCATGCTAGAGCAGAAGGGAAACAGGATCCTGCCCTCAGACCGCAGAGCTGCTCCCTGCAATGGGTGATGGGGGAGGCAGCCACAGGGGAGAAGCCACAGGGAGCTGGGGGAACAACTGGACTTCTGCTTTAGAAGGGTAAGTGTGCAGCAGACTGAAATGAGGACAAGATTTGTGTTTCCTGGAAATCCCAGCCTCAGCATTTCTGCTACCTTCATTCCATAAGTATAATTTCCCCTCCTATAAATATTTATCTAGAGCAGAGGAATCACATAAAACAGCAAGAAGTTGGTGACAAAGGTATTTTGGTCGCTCAAATCCACTGTTTCTCTTTTGGCAAAAACCCTCTTGCTCTCCTTCCCCAACATCTTCTGCACACACTTAACTCTGTTATAAACACAGAAAGCTAAGTAAAATGTTTTTATGATAAAAAAATGACAGGAATGTATCAAGGTTGGTTTGGAAATAAACAATCACATACTTCTAGTGAAAACTGTTCAGATTAACTCATAAGGAATTTGCAGTCACATATTAACAGCTTGTAATTGTTGCACACAGGGAGACCAAGGCTGTCATTTCCCTAATCTCTCACTGTCGCATGGAAATAACTCAAAGTTTTTCAGTTAAAATTTGCTTTTGTAAAAGGAACCAACACAAAATTCATACGTATTTTAAGTCTTGTACATGGCCTGAAGGAGGCAAATTAAGGTCTGCAAGATTCTGGGCCTGGATGAAGGCAAAAGGGCCACAAGAAAATGGCGCCAAGCAACTCTCACAGATCACTACACTAATGCTGGGAACAGAGCTCAAGCTCCTTTTAGGAGCCTGGTGTTCAAATACTTCTGGATGAACCTCCCAGGCAAGTCAACAAAATACAGTGAGTGAGGACTGATGAGCAGACCCTTGTGCCTGAATGAAAAAGGGGATTCAAAGAGAGCTGGCAATTCATGTGCCCAGGTAGCCCAGGGGCAGGTCCAAGGACCTCAGGTATCTGTTGTCAGCACAGTGAACAGCCGTGGTGTCTGTGCTTGGTGAAACAACCCTAATGGGGACAGTGCTATATGGGATATTTAAAACCTCCCTGAGAGCTGGAGTTACCACTTTAAATGAGCAACACACCAATTGTGTGACTCCATCTTAGGAGTGCAGGGCTTGTAGCTGAAGATAAGGTCTGTCAGGTTTATGCCCACGTTGCCCCTGCTGCTGGAGTCTCAGCAAAGGTAAAAGATGATTAGAGTATGCAGCTTCACAGTGAAATTATACAGAGCATGGAGCTACATTGTGGGCCATTCTCTCTCAGTGCTGTATCATTTTTTCACAGGTACACAGTACCCTACATCCAGTATTGTTTGGAGCTGCTGATGACCTGGCTGCAGCTTAACACAGTTACCCACAGCCAAGACAAGGAGGAGGCTTTTGTTCACATGTGCAAAGGAGCAGATTTGCCAGGGCTCTGACTGCTTGTGAACAGCTTTTTGTACCTGCATGTACAATGAAGCACCATTTGAATAGGTGTTTCCTGATGAAAACAAGAAATATATCATGGAGCATCTAATCTCAAAGGTTCCTCTTAGCTGGAGCAGTACTGTGACAGAAAATGTACCCAGGGCCCTGCAATGTAATTACCATAGCATCGTCTTGATGTATAGGCTTGACACAGTAAAGTAGGGTACACAAGCACCATGTGGCTCAAATTCTGAATTTTATTTGCCTATCGGTTGAGCTACATGCTCGCTTCAATGAGCATGACAACCTAGTTTTAAGTGTCATTTAATTTTCATTTTGAAATATAATTACAAAGTGTTCACTGTAAGATATCACTCGTCTGCAAATGTGTCAAGATTAATTTGTGCTAGCTTATTCACAAGTGTCAATAGTTAATTACTGTGTCATCTCTAGATGGCTAAATGACATTCTAACTTCTGATTTTTTACAGTGTTCCTTTATGTTATTTTCCATTAGGAGATGAGTCCATATTCCTACATGTGGGCAAATACCCAAGCACATAAAATACCAGACGTCACAACTCATTAAAATCAACAGAGCATACATTGCTGTATATATCCTATAAAATATATTTAACTGAAAAGATAATTCTAGTAATAATGTCAGATTCCTAAAAACCACACATTAATTTGGATCTTTCTGATCTAATGCCTAGGGCACTAGTGCATGGGATCATTGTTGTTGCACTGTTGTTCAATGAGAAGAGGACAGCTCTTGGACAACTGCACCTTTAAAACAAACAAATAATCAAAGAAAACAACCAAAACAACAAAGCAAGAAAAAACTGCCCAGGACCTCAACAAACAAATCAAACCTTACTTGTGCAAGGCAGTTGAAGGTTTGAGTATGCTTAGGGGTTTTTGTTTAATTATTTTCTTGTCAAAAAGAGAAAGAGTTAAATAACGGTTACTGTCTGGCTTGTTGGTAACTCTCAAAATTACATCTCAGTGCAAGAAACAAGAACTGTGAAGTCTATCATTCACTTTTTTTTTGTTTTTTTGGGTTTTTTTGCAGGGTCCTATAATATTTCCTCTTTCAGGAAAAAATGTGTAGATATTCTTCTGCAGATATTTAAGCTCTTTGAACAAAAACACACGGAAGGAAACGACAGCAGGCAGAAGAGAGTTTGTGGTAAGCATCCTGCGTGAGCCATTTTCACAGGTTTCTTTCTCTGAGCCTCACCTGTTCTTGCTGTTGGCGAGCAAGGTCCATTTGCTGCCGTTGTTTCTCAATTTGTGAGGCTGCCAGCTTTTTCTGCTCGTCGTGGGCAGCCAGGAGCTGCTCCCGTAAGCTGATCAGCTGGGTGATCATAGTGGAGAGCTGTCGCTCTTTTTCTGCCAGGCTTTCTGGTGTACCTAAACGTGGGGGAAAGATGGACTGTAAATATGAGGTAGACAGCAGTTACAAAGCAATAATTACCACCCNAAAAAAAAAAAAAAAAAAAAAAAGGCTGCATCGCCAATGTGCTTTTTTCAAACTGCAGCTCGGATATATTTTCTACCAACAAATCTCAAAAGAATGTAACACGTAGATTTGCTGTGCTCTAAGCAGGGGAGGATGTAACAGAAATGGGAGCAGAAAAGATGTGGAATTTTTTCTTTTTACTGACAGGGATTTATTCTGTACGAATCCCGGTGTCTTCTCCATCTAAATCTGCCCACTGTGATAAATACATTCATAGTTTATCAGACATAATTTTACATCAGTTTATATATTTTCTCTTTTTTTCACTCCAAGTATGTACAAATAGTAAAAAAGAATTTAAAAGATGCTGTTTGGTGTAAGAAGCAGATTACAAATTTACTGATCATTGCTCCAAAATGTCCATATATCTGGTAGGTCATTTAGGTAAATGTAAGCTTTGGTTGTAGAATGTGTATTAAAAATGAACTTCACTTGTCCCCAAGAGAAATGGCTAACCTGAGAAAACAGCTTAAGAATTTTCATTTAACTTTCAAAGTTTACTCTACAGAGAGCACTTAATTAATATGAAACTACGGTACATTTATTCTTTGCACTAATGATGCTTAATGGTCTGTTTATGGGTAAATTGCATGGGTCTCATAAGTGGAGAGTACAGGGTCCTTTTCCAAATCAATCTAAAATATCCCTTCTTGTATAGGAACATACTACTCTGTCAGAAGCAGCAATGTCTGTTCTTATATTTGAGCCATACAATGCATTTCCTTTTGTGAGCACCTCAGACTCATAGGTCAATAGAGATAGTATAAATACAGCAAGGTAGGAGTTCAAGAATATTGGAAGAGAATCTGAAACAGGTTTAAAGTGGGATAAATGAAGCAATTTAATGTTGCACAGTACAATCAAAAATTAGAGAAGAAGAAAACCAAGTCTGTAGTCTGCCACAACAGTATGAGAAGTGGCACAAAAGTGAATATTCAGAAACTTCCTTTCCTCTGTTCACAATAGAGGACTGTGATAAAGAAGTCACAGGACTTTTGAAGAGGAAGAAAATGTGTGAGCAAAAGGACCTGGGAGGGAATGGAGAAACTGTCACAAAATTATGATCCAGCTCCTTCCCAGGAGTAAGATGGATATCTTCTGAAGAAGAAAGAGGTTGACAGGTTTCATAAGGAGAAGGAAGACAAAACAGGCTCCTGCAAACCAGGTGGCAAAGCCAAGATTATCCACTACTTACACTGTGGGGCCTGTATGATTCCTATACAGAATTTCATTTGCAGAAGCTGCGTACAAGAAAATTTCTGTCTGAAACCTCTGCTTTATATGGAAAAAAGAAGCTCCATGGCTTAAGTAATTGGCTCTAAACAACCCCTGAGAAACAAAGGGTACCTCGTTTTCTGTGCATTTATTAATTGTATTTAGCAATGCAAAGTACTGAAAAAGATTCAATTTCTTATTCCCTATTAAATATCTTAGTTTTAAAATGATGTTTTCCTACCCTCTAATGCCTAATACACATCCAGTATACATGTGACACAGGTCTCCAGAAGAAGAAAAGAGTTTAAATTCCATTGCAGTAGAAATTTTAGAAAGGGTTGTTAGCGATTTCTTTAGCCACGAGAGGCATGATGGATGCATGAAGCTGAAGGGCGCTCTACTACCCAGACCAACCCATTGCAAAACCCTAGAGTGATACGAGTGACTGAAGCAATAGAAGAATTCTGTGTAAAAAAACTGTTACAAGACCAAAACAAACACCAAATAATTTTTGGAAGTAAGCTTAGGCAGGTGTGTGGCCAGGAAAGTGCCTGCACTTGAAGGATTGCCTGCCTTGCCAGGATCCTTTAGCATGTCCTGAGCTCCATGCTGACATCTGTTCAGTTCTCTGTAACTCAGTATAGACCTACCTTAACCCTCCTAAATTGCGTTATTTGGTCTTGAAGATTTTTCAGCATGGTTCAAAGGCTTTCTAGGTGGTTTTGAATTCATTTCCATGGCAAAAATTCTACTGCCAAAGAAAAATTCCCCTGTCCATTGTGACGAGAAGAGATCAACCACTTCACCCACCTATTTTAGAAAGCCCAATGGGAAGCAACCTGCTTCCTCAAAGGATGCTTATTGTCCTCCACTGCCACCTGGGAAACAACAGCTTGAGACTTTCACATCTGCCAAGCAGCTTTGGCATCATAATTCGAACCCCTGAGCTTACAGTCATAAAATATTTTACACACCCAAAGCAGATATTAATCTCCCATTCCATTTCCAGATTATTCTGCATAGCTTGTACTTGCTTCATAACATGAGTAGAAAACCACCACAAAGGGTGCCTGCTAATATTGTTGTTTTGTTAGGATTTCTTAGAACCATTTGATATAGCTGCCACAAATTTATAGTCTTTTTTCTTTCTTTTTTACAATAGCAGGCAGAAGTAACTGTTCTTATTCAGGAATCCACAGTAATTGTTTTTCTTTCCTTCTCCCTCCCCCAAGAAGCACATCTGAAATAAATGACCCCATTTAAAGTACTCTGCTCTTTAATTTGTACCCTGTTATGTAATCCAACAACAGAATGGAACTGATGACCACAAAACGTACGCTGTGCTCCTGGAAAATCACGAGACCTCCATGAAGCTGCAGGACACCTAACCAAGCCCTGCTCCAGACCAGAACAAGCACAAGATGAGAATGTTGGTGTATGAACAGTGTGTGTGTGTGTAGGGGGGGGAAGCTATAATTTAATTTTAGAGTGGAAAATCCCGACCATTATTTTACAGTTTAAATACCAATAAAAACCAACTTGCTTAGAATGCAGACCAGATTGAGCTGATCTGGCTGGGACAAGAGAGGTCATCAGTAGCTGTGTGCCATCATCATCTGTTTTGCATCCACTTACTGCAGCGAGCAATGAGATTCCTAAACTCATTACCAGTAAATAAACTTCTGCTGCTGACTGAAAATATCTATAAATAAAACAAAAATACGGCTATCTGTAAAATGTATTTGCCATAAAAACAGATAAAACAAAAAGCTTAGTAAAAAATGAACAGTAAATGTGCCAGCTTCTATAAAATATTATATACCACAACTCTCTCTCTGTTCTAATCCTATTCTTTTACTCCAAAGACAGCAGTGCATTTTTTTTCCATGGGGTCTTCCTTATCCCCAAAACACATCTGTCTTGAGTTTCTCTCAGATTTGTCAGGTGGATCAGTGCTCCCCAGGGCCTGCTCCATCTGAAGTATTTTAATTTGACTAAACACCTGATTTATTTTATCTCTCCGATGAGAAAGGCAGTTTGTCTTAATAGAGCCTGTCAGCCCACAGTCCCATTCACAGCAATTTACAGGCAGCCAGGGATGCTGGAAAAGAAGAGTGCTGTGATTCTGTATTTTATCCTCCTCCAGAAAGCACCTAAAAGCAGCTATTCACTGCTACTGCATGTGGCATTTTAGAACTGAATTAGCTTTTTATTCAAGTAACTACACTTGTTGTGAATAGCTTATCTGTAAAATTGCTACATTCACTACTGATTTTATTAACCTTTGGCTCTATCACAAAATGGTCTTCAGTTAGGAGAGACCTTTAAAATTGACACATTTTTCTTAGGGGCCTTTATTTCAGTGACTACAGATATACTGAATTTGATCCATTGACTCCCCTTACCAGCAGTATTTAAAATTTTGAGTGTTGGTGGGAAGCTGATAGTGTTTAAGGACTTCTTTTTTTAAATGAAAATGTGTCAGTCCCATCAAAAGTTCAGAAAAAAAAAATTCTGATAGTACTTTGGGTATATCCCCACCTTTGTGATAATAATCTGGTTGAAGTAATATTTTAATTTTTCCCTGTGTGCTTATTGCTTTACTCTTCAGTTTGGATTTCAGCACAAATTGAGATAAAATATTCAGATTGATGAGAACTAAGCCATCAAAGAGAACTTTTGACTTTTTCAAATTCTGGTCATAGGTCAATCTAACCAGGAGACAGAAAATAAAAAGCTGCTATAAATCTGCTGAAAAAGAGAGAAGAGTTCAACTTGTGGTCTAAAATTACATTTAGAAAGAATTCTGCTTGTGGCAACACTCTATCTTTTAAAACCAATTCGAATACAACGTGATTTCTCATACATAAAGTAATAGAAAGAGCATCGTGTAACTTACACTGCATTTAATAAAAATCATAAACCTCATCCTGCATTTTATCGACTCTGATTTCTTTAAGTATTGAAAAAAAAATTAAAAACTAATATCCTGTAAGCATAGCTCTACGACATAACTATAGTTCCTATACCACTGGCTTATCACCTTTGAGCACTCCTGTTACCTTTTACAGCCTATTCAGTCTATATACAAATGCATAGACTGAAACATGTCAGCAAACACTGGAGGCTTCTCAGTGCTAAATTTCTTACTGTCTTTGTGGCAAGCTGTCCTGAGGTAGAAGCAGAATAATATCTGCAGGTAAGGGAAAAAAAAGAAACAGGCATAGCAAAAAAATAGACTTCTAGGCTTACGTGGCATAATTTAAACTAACCTCTCTGACACTCAGGAGAAGAAAACTAGATAAGACCACATATTCTGTCAAGTGAATAAAAGACAAAATACTGGAGCCATAAATAAACCAAAAATTTCATAGGCATGATCCATGGCTTGCTAAAGTAGGGTTCTGAGCTGTGACACAAGATTACTGCAGGCTCTAGAATATGTCTTAGTGTCCCAACATGTACACAAAGTGAAACACTACCAATCAGATGTTTTTATGCCTGGTTAGTTAATGTTGCTGAAGTGCTTTGAGATCTTTGCATGGAATCTCTACACAGCTGCAAAGCATTATTGGTTCTCTTGAATTCTGTGATTAGTGTAAACCATGACAAATATCAGCCTTGTTTATGCACTGCATCTAAACTAACTTTTGCTCCATACGCTTACAGGAAATACAAATTAATAAAACAGAAATGATTACTCCTGTTAGGTTTCTAGAACAAACACATTGTATGACTTTTATGAAATCAGGAGGCAGCAATGCAAAAAAGAAGTGTGGGCTTTGCCAGAAACTAAGTAGGGCTTTAAATCACACAACTGCAGCTCCTAAGTATCATCAGCCAAAACAGCTCAACCAACAATCAAAAATGATTTTGAATCAAGTTAAGCAATTTCAGCTTTTTTTTTTTCCCTTTAAAATAAAAAGCCTTTGTGACTCAATCCCTCTGTTACATTGGAGGGGATTTTATTATTTTATGGACATTGTTTGAAAAGAAAGCAAAAACACAATGCTAGACATAAAAGAAAGTGTATTTGATCTTAGGTTCCCAGAGATAACCTGGTTAAACCATTCTGTCTAACACTGCAGTCTGCAGCACACATCAGATGGGCTGTGATGTTTCCACTTCACAGGCTCTGTCCAGCATTTAGCATTTACCCTTTTTTGATTGGGTCACCTTCTAAATGCCACAAAATAGGGCAGCAAAAGTCAACAAAAATAAACAGGAAAAACAGAAGAAAGTAACAAACTAATGGAAGGGCTTCAGAGATAAAAGTCACTTTGTGAGGGCTGCCTGACTAGGGAGCCCCCTTGCCATTGCAACAGCATCTAATTTGAGTTCTAACTCCAGCAGCAGTTTAAAAAGCTTCCACTCTAAAGGGCCCCAAGAGTATCATAAAGATAAAGCATTTCAGTAGAAAACAGCCACAAAGACCTCTATTATCTTATCAGTCTTTGGTTACAACAGCTGAACCAATATGACTAAGTTCTGAATGACTTTTTTTTCCCCCCTTCTTTTTATAACACTGGAATACTGGAATTTCTTTATTTCATGATCAGTTAGCAATTGTTGGTGTTCCCATATGCTACTGTCCCGTTCTTAGTCAATAAAAAAGTTTCATAAATGCTCCCATTGTGCTTTGTAGCATCCCAGTGCAGAAAGCAGCACAGCAAACATGTCCAGCATGCAAAACACACCGGATAGCTTCTCTGGGGAAGGTGTGAGATCCCTCCCCTCTCTTATGTCTCAAAATGATTCTGCACTTTCAGCTTTGAGCAAGGAAATTTTATTACCATATGTCCACAGACAGTAATGGGAATTAATAGTAAGAACTACTGAAAATATTCTATAGAGAAAAATATGTCAGATTTTGAAAAACATAAAAGAGTTTAAGTTAGTTATACTTTATGAGAAGGATGAAAATGCTTTACTGATAATCCACAAGTTTTCTCCTAATTCCATATATTCTAAAACTCACACGTTGCAGCAATTTCTTAGGTGGGAGCAATTTGAAACTCACACGATTTGCAAAACAGCAGACTTTTAAAACAATCCTATACTTATCCTGGTCCTGTCTTTCTTAGGTTTGCCAAAAAATATCCAAATAGCTGCGTGAATGTGAAATACTTAATGAGACTATGCTGCCCCTTCACTGTCACTGTGCCCACAGACAGGTAAGGGCACGGGCAGGGACCCTCCATCCCCACAAACACCTCGCTGGCTTTGTGTGAGCTGAGCTCACAGCCAGCTCTGGGGTCCTGCACCCTTTGCCCTTGGCTTTGCCTCATCCCAAAGCTTTCATCCAGCCCACACATCCAGCTCTCTGCCTGACACTGAGCTGGGCAGACGAGTTCTCACAGGCGCCTCAGAGTGTTCAGGCTCAAGTGAGCCCTATCCAACCACCCAAAGTGGTCTGCCCTTTTGTTTTTTCCCTTCTCAAAAGAATTAGATGGATCTATTCCTTCTTCAAACGTCACCAATCACAGAACCATTTATTCTGCATTAAGAACAAGTCACAAGAATGTCTATAGGAATCCAGCTGAATCTTTCCCCTAAAGATTTGCCATCACCTGAGGCAGGTTTACCTGCCATAATATGCCCAGGAGCTTTGCTCCTCCAAATTACATTTGTTTTTTTTTCCTCACACGTTCACGGGACTTTTTGCTCTTGCATGGTTTCTTAGCAATTCTCAAGTGTTTCCTGAGTAATATCTTACACTCAGAGGTTTTCCTCCTTGACTGCTTTTCACAACAGTTCCAATCCAAGTAAACCAATACATCCAAAATGAAAATACGGAGGTGACTGGACCAACAGAAACTGCTCCCAAGGTTCTCTCAACCAGCTCCATAGCTGTCAGAGCAAGGTGCTAGGCAAAGGTTTGGACTAAGCTCCTGCTCAGCTCCTGGAGCAGCACAATGAAACTTTGCACCATTTTTAGCAATGTGGTGAATCTACAGTTGAGTCCTAAAATGTAATCCACGTCAGGAATGCAGGAAAGAATGTGATGTTAGCCAGAGCTTCAGCCTCCCCCTCCTCCAAACCAGTGCCCAGCAAAATGCAGAATTCCAACAAATCTCCTGGACTCCTTACTTCCTTTCACACACATGAAAGGAAGAAATCTGTCTGACATAAGTCTTAGAGGACTTACAAGATGTTTAGAAATTTTGCTATCAGATTTTTGCTATCTGTGCTATCTTTTGCACAGATACAATTCTATTTTACTATTGTCTTCTATTTTACTATTGTCTTCTATTTTAGAAAATAAATTTTAAAAAATAAAACCCACTTTAGCTCATTTCTTAGAATTTGTCTCAAATCTGGAAGAACTTGTAAATTTACACTCTAAACGATATTAAAAGCACACACTAAGTGTTAATTCGTACGTGTGCACATGGAGGGAAGATGATGAATTTTTGAATAAATTATTTGTAGGGGTTTTCAGCAGCAAGTAGAGGTTTGGTTGTAAATGCTTTAATGCTTTCAGTAGGTTTAGAAAATCTTCATATATACTCAATATGAGCTGTTCGGAGTCTACGTAGGAAAAATGTGATATTGCTGGAGATAAACAGAGAAATGCATATTATACATCTCAACTAAAAACTCATAGCCAACCTGTGCCTGTTGAGTTAGAATATAATGATATAGCAGAGGCCACAGGCTGTGAATAATCTATAGTGACACAAACACTAAAATATGAGATAAAGAGAAAAATGAGTAATTTTGTTTTGTTAAATGAGTGGATTGTAGCCCAGGGCATAGCGCATCAAAATAAAATTGACATGGTGGTGTTATATAGAGAGAAAAAATTACATCATCATCATCATCATCATCATCATCATTATTATTATTATATTATTATTATTATTATTATTATTATTATTATTATTGATTCTAATACTTAATTCCAATTCTTTTAAAGTTAAAAAAAACCAAAACAGAATCAAATGAAAGTCAAGATGGCTCATCCATTTAAGGCACTCACTCAGGACCTGAGAGCTGAAAAAATATCCTGACCTTCAGTTTCAGATTTCCCCATTTAAATACAGATGACAGTACTTGCCTAGATCATGGAGAGGAAAGGGTAGGAGGATGTTATGCTGAGGATAGCAACTGTAAAGATTACAGACTGTATTTGTGGGCCACATAACAGACAGAAAGAATATATTAGAAAAGAAAAAAATATAAGAGAGGTATTGAAAGTGAAATGACAAATAAAACCAACAAACAAACAAAATCTAATCGGCATTTACTTATACACCAGTTCCTCCTCTGTAGAAGAATCCACACTGAGATATCAGGAACTGTGATAATAAGAATAATGTCATAATCAGAATAAATGTCATAGTAGGGATAAACTTTCAGCATCAGAACTGTCTCTGTGCAAACATCCCACATGGAGGATGTTTACCAGCTTTTCTTCTGGACATTAACATCGTAAGTGAAAAAAGGCATAAGACTGGTTTTGTTTTCCCTATCAGAAAACACATTAAGCACAAGAAAAAATAGCGGATAGAAATGTTGTCTTCCTCAAGAGGAAGATAGTAATAAACATGGTTTAAAAGTTAAATCCTTTAATTTTCTTATTTGCAAGAGCTGTAAAACTAACTTCAACTCAATAGTCCTACAAGGATTTAAGTAGTCAAGTAGCAAAACAAGGGAAGTCTCACAGAGAAATGGAGATATCCGAAAGCTTTTCCTTCTGATAATGGGACACAAATATTAAATATCAGTAAAATCAAGTTCCATGGTAATTATCATGTTCACAATTCTTCATTACACTGGAATTACCAACTCAGCAGGTCTAATTCTCTCTTGTAGATTATCTGCACATAAATGTAGATCAGTTATGTGTAAAACCTTCAATAGGAACACCCTGTATTTACGATGGCATGAGAGCTGATCCCGGTGTTCCCATAAACACTAAGTGAAGCCAGTTGTTCACCTTCCCTATTATTTTATCTATGACCCTGGCCCAAAACACAGGGAAACTTTCATCAATTTTGGCTGAATTTTGTAATTATCAAAGGACCACTAGCAGACTTGTCAAATAGAAGTCAAAAAAACCTGACCCCAGTTTCTAGAAAACTCACAATATTAGGCATGTAGAAACATTACTAAAATCCCAGGTTTAAGTCTGAAACTCCTTTTTCCTGACAGCATCATTTGGCATAAAAAGCTGTGTACTTAGCATCAGACATTTTAAATGCTCTTTCTTACTGAACTCTCTCCATGAGCTGTTTACAGTTTAATGTGAAACTACAGATGAAAAACTGAGAATGAAGTGCTTACACAGAGAAATACTGCCCAATCTTTTACACCAGCTTCTGAGGAATTCCAACACAATGGCATTTTTTCTTAACCATTGTTTCAGTTTTGCTTTCTGGATAATTTCCTGGATAATTTTTCTATTTTTATTTTTCTCTTCTGATTCCTAACATTTGCTGAATCAAGTTTTGCTGTACTAGTAGTCTCACTGTATCCTAATTAAATTAAGCAGTGCTTTAGATGTTTGAATTCAATAGAAAATCCCTAAATTTCATTTCCAGAAAAGAAGAAAAATAGTTTATTTCTGATGTTTGCATCTGTGCCTTGATGAGGAGGGTTGAGTATATGACTGCTAACCCATCTCTAATATTAATATAAAACACTGCAATAAAATGTGTGGCAAGATAATTTTTGTAGCATCCTCTTTTAGATGTGAAATGAGATTTTCTTGATTTTTTTTTTTTTTGCTTATATACAGTCATAGGTAGCGTATTCTTTGGAAACACAGTATTGAAAGTCACAATTGACGACAGTCTGGAATAAGTAAGACCTTATCAAGTAACACAAAAAGATTGGGGGTTTGCTGAGGAAAGAAATTTAGATGGAGAATTTCTGATTTTGAAATTGCTCCGTTTCATCGACTGTTCTTTCCTTACTACACACAGCTGGATAAAAATAATTTTGTTTCCATATTCAATTTAAACTTTAACAAGATTTCTGGGTGCTAGCAATCTTATTTTTTCATTTTGTAAACATGATAGAATTTCAAAATCTATACAATTTTTCATCCTTTTAAAACTAGCATTTCTTCCCATGCAAGTGCAAAAAAAGCACTTGTTTAGAAGGAAGAGTTCTCCAATTAAAACTCGTATCTTCAATCACGGGGATAAAGTGAATATCTGTGCTATCTAATCTTATTCTGGAAAGAGAATTGTATATGTACATGCATAAAAGTGGCTGGAAGGAAGCTGAGTTTAGAGGAAGTTCACTTAATGTCTCATTTGATGAGTATAGTTCATATGAATTAGATGACATTAATTTCCTTACCTAACAGGAGCTAGTTACTTGTGATTTCTGTGGCTGATTATTTGGCTTTCAATAAAAAGGTTCATGATGCAAAAGAAGCTTTTGTTTGGGGTTTTTTTCAGTCTTCTCCATTGTCTAAACAGTGGATTAATAATGAAAGGTAAAAAAGAATTATATGTTTTAATTAAGTTTTCAATTTTAAAGGGCAAGCTACAGAAAAGGAGGACTTAATTTTTTTTCTGCTCTTTGCCACAGTATTTACAGAAATAATGTGATTCCTCTCTTTAAATAGTGGGGAACACTTTAACATCTACAAATATATCCCTAGGGTGATGGCAAGAAAAGGGGACAGTTGAACTTCATTTACCTTCTGTGTGTAATTCTGCAGGTGGACACATGCAAATCAGATGGAAAAAACCACATCTCCTCATTGTGTGGGGATAATCCATTTTTAAGGAGCTCAGTGCAGTGGAGCTGACCCACCTGTGTGCCAGGAAGGGCTACCAGAACAGGGATAGGAATTAGTACTTTTCTCTGTGGGTGCAAGAAGGGTAGGAATCTTTTTCCATAGGTGCCACTGCAGCTTTTCTATGAAAAGGCCAATTATTTACATATTAGGATTCAATTGTTTGGGCTCATTTGCCATAAAGGTAGGAGGATAACACACCAGAACACTCCAGGAACCTTGCCTCTTTCCCTTATACTGAAAATTTTACCCCAAATGCATTTCTTCTGCTGCATCTAGAATGCACAATATACACAGGAGAGGAGATGTACCCCTGTGAAATATACTCTGACTTCTGATGTCTTGCAGTTACTTCTTATATCTTGTTAAATAAGTTACTTCCATGAGTTTTTAGTTAGTAATTATTAGCTACACAACTCAGAAATGTCTAAATATAAATATGAGGAGTATTAGTACTGCAAGATTTATATATTTTAAATATAAATTTTAATTTTGATCTTAATTACATGTTCATCTTTCATGTCTTACAAATACAAACAAGTATATCAATGAAAAACTTATATTTGCCTCTGAAGATTTTTATTGCCTCTGGTGATAAGTAATGAAGAAGCAAAGTTTATTGCAAAACAAGGACATTAGCATAGCCTGTCTATCATAGATGCTGTAAAGAAGAAACTTCCTACCTCATCTGAGAGGAGACAATTTAGTCAAAAGCCTTTGATATGTATGGAAAAGCAACAACATTTTATACATTTAGAACGTGCCCAGAGAAGTGAGTTGAAGGATTTACACTCATTTCAGTGGGCTTTGAAAGAGGTCCATTGATATGTTCATTAATAATGGCATTAGGTGGCAGCTTCAGGCTTATAAATCTGAATATTATTTTAAATTTAGTTCATAATCAAAGAGTTATAAATTGAAAGTGCTCCTTATCTGCTGCACACAACCTAACAATCTGTAAGACCAATTCAGTAGAGCATATTAATTCTACAAATAAGAATTATCACATAACTTCTGAAATAACCACAACATCACTGAATGGGTGTGAGAAACAAAAACCAAACAAGCAAACTATCCTCTTCTTCCCTGAAGGTTTATTTTATAAATAAATAATTAAATTAAAATAATGCAATCCAGAGCAAATTGGAATTCTATGACCAGCTTTCTGCACTCCTGTAAATACACTCCAAAATTATCAGACAAGTTTTCTAACTAGAGAAAAACCTTCTAAATCACATTAACCAGAGCACAAAGGGGGTGGCCTACATTTGCAGGCTGAAGTTCCACACATATTCCAAGAGTGTTCTGAAATAATTATGCTCTAACCACAGGCAGGAGTGTGTTTAGCCAGATGGTTCTCAGAAGCGACTAAAAGTGCAGACAGAACTTTTCTTAATTCAATTTATTTGTATACCTAGTTGATCACAAACCAAAACATTTAACACAGCCCTTTGCTGCAGTGTCTTTGGTAAATAAGTTCTTCACAGTCCCAACCCGGAGTGGTATCGTGGGGTTTTTTGGGCTTCCATAGGTATTCTACCACTGAAACAGGATCACTCAGAAAGAGAACATAAACTCTGCCTGCTCAAAAGTCTTAATATAATCCAATATTCAAAGGCATGAATTTAGCAAAACTTTAGGCACAGCATTACAATGATTCACAATAAATCTTGAAGCACTGGGGAATATGTAGGAAACATACCAAGAGGTTTGGAATTCCACTACAACAGCATTCTAATTCAATATGTTATAAATAGACCTGGGATATATTAAAGAAATCAGGATTCTCTAATTGTTTCTCTCTCCTTAAGACAACTTAATACTGCCCAGGTTGCATTTTCATTATTTTGTTCCTACAACAACTGCAATTGCAGCATAGTTTTTCCTTCCTTACGAGACACTCAAACAAAAAAACTCAAAGAAGAAGCAGACGCACGGAAAACAGATTTTCAAAACCAATTGAGAGTAGTCTCAATTTAATCATCTTCTAAGTGTCCTATTTTAAAAAAATGAGTTTTGTCTGGAAGAACACACCTATTGCATCTCAATGTAATGTTTCTGACATGTTTCTCAGAAGTTAGTTCAGTGTAACTGTGATGCTGAAATAATGTCAACCTAAATGAAGGCTAATTGTGGCTCCAAAGTAATTTTAAGTGATGTATTTTGTGGTTATTTCCTCTCTATTAACTTAAAATAGATTTTAAATCAAAATTTCAATCTCTTTTGCACCTGCAAAGAACTCAGCTACTTTTCCAAGGGGTTTCTCAGATTTAGGTGTCTCTGGGCCAGGGTTTTTAATAGATTTAGGCCTCTTACTATTGCAACTATCCCTATGGTCATGTTTTCAAAAACATTTGAAGCATTTAAGACCCATTGACTCAGATGACATCTTAAACTATTTTGAAAAATTAGATAAATGTGTGTGACTCACATAATATTGTCTTTAAAGTTTCCAATTAATTTGATCCTGATGTGGTTCTTCCCACAACTGACACTCCGGCCATGAAATGCCCTTCTAAACAATGCTGCTGGCTCAAAGCTTTATACAGGTTCAAGGGCAGAGTGAACAGGTATTTGGAAGAGGGAAGAGGAATCTATTTGACTGATTCAAAATATACAAGGGCCACCAGGATCTGGAAATACCTGGAAATTAGTCAGAGATAGAGATAATATTAGTGCAACAGTATAATTTTTTTCCTGTTCTTCCTCATTCCTCTGTCTGCATTTGTGATTACTCCTGAAATCAAATGGGTGGTTTGTTGTTTTTTCCCTTTTATGACAAAGATCTCCTTTCTATTTTTTTCTCCGAGTTTTTTGTTGCAACTTTAGCTCTTCAAATACAGTACTGGATGACTTATTTTTATTAAGATTTGTTTTCCCTCTATGGAAATTAGTATCTGTGGATCAGCCTACTGTCTTTCCTTAGCACAGGATCAGTTTCATTTAGTTTTCTGTCATGCAACACCAACTAGTGGACATGAGAACCTGGATCTATATGATGGTCTGTACACCTTGGGCTTAGAACTGACAGGTTTTGGCCAAAACTTTAAGTTTTTCACTTTGAGTTTCACATAGGTAATAAACTTAGCACCAAATACTTTTCAACCACATCCTTACAGTAACTTCTAAAGTATAACCATCAATATATTTTTGCTGTTTCAGGATATTAAAATAAAGAGAAACAAATAGAAGTATACTGTTGAAGGACTGCTGGAGGACTTGGGATATTTAGATATCACCTTCTGGAACTCATCAGCACTTGCAAAGTGGCATGTACTGCATTCACTTACAGATTTTCAATTTCTCCCTTGGAGAATTAGCTTGATATGCCATAGCAAAGACAAAGTTTTTCTGCTCTAGAGTACCTTAAATGTCCTGCATTTAGGGCAAATCAGCAGCCTGCAGTAAAGCGAAGCCTACAGCTTCAGCTCTATCATGGACTCAACACATATAGACAGAACTCTGCATAAGACAAGCAGCTCACACAAGAGGGTGAATGAATACAAGAGAATACAGTAAAATGCATTTACAAGGCAACTCCCACTCTCTCTCATTTCCTTTCCTATGAAAAAAAAAAGTCAAGAACTCATTATTGCTTTAGTTATTAATTTAGTTTAGGAAGGAGTAACCCTCAGTTGCTTAACCAACTTGACAACTGTGCATCTGCTATTGCATAGTTAACATTGACAAAAAAATAGCATTACTATGCCTCTAAAAGCCTGAATAGGTAGAGATGGCAAAAGCATTACCTAGTTTACCAACTAACCTTCTAATTCTCACAGTATCTTTTAACCATTTCCTATCTTCTAGCTGTCAATCAGGAACATTGAACAAATATCATATACCTTGAATTCTTGAACGCCAGAAAATGAACTCTTTCAAAACTTTCAAATGTTATCATTTTGAACAGGATCCACTGTCTCATCCTTGGAAGTGGTGATGCCAGCTGGTCTGTGTGATCTGACTTTGATAAGTGAGGAGCAGTGCTCTCCCTTAACAGATCACAGAAACTTGGAATAGCTTGTGTTGGAAGGGACCTCAGAGATCATCCCTTTCCATCCCCTCTGTCATGGGCAGGGACAACTTCCACTAGACCAGGTTGCTCAGAGCCCCATTCATGCTCTAAGTATTGGAGTGAGCCGTTTGGAAGGAACCATTTTGTCCTTTGTGAAGACTATTTCATTAAAACAATTAAAACCCATTCATTTTCAATGCATCTGTCTTCAGTTTTCCCTCACTTCCAAACTTGAATTTTACATTAATTTCTATCTATTCAGTGTATTTGAATATTTTACACAGACATAGACATCATAATGTGAATTTTTTATGGCAGATTCAGCTGATGAGCACTCAACACCTATATTCTGTCATGGGTTATTTGCTGCTGATCACCGTAGCCCTTCAGTGGTTGCAACTAAAGTTCAGAAAAGAGCTTTTCTCAGTGGTTTTGAGTATAGTACAAATGGAAGAGGATAGAAAGAAGCAAAGTCGGAGAAGAACCCAATCTAGCTATTAAGTTAACTGAACTTTAGCTATGAGTAGAGACTGACGGTGTTTTTTCCAGGTCAGTAGCGGGAGAATTTTCATCGTGTCCCACTCTTAGCACCAAGTTTTGATATCTGTCTGATGGTGGGATATGTTTTCTGAGAGTATGCAGAGAGACAAAGTGCCTTTGTCAATCACTGCTATCTTGAAAAGTGGCAGACCTTAACCTGATTAAGGATTAAGTATTTCTTTTTAGGAAAACCCTTATCCTTCAGAAGTGGGCACCCTGTCTTTGGCTGAAGAAAAATGACACGGTATAACCCCTGGGAGGGGAAGAAAGCAACAACAGCAGCAACAACAAACAGATAGGAGGGTCAATTTAATGCATCCTGAAGTAGAAAACCTCTATTCTACACAGCCCCTAAAAAAAATATCCACAGTCATCCTGCAACTCTTGCAGAATCCCAACAATCCATAAGCAAATGTGTCCCAGCACCAGAGGAAGGGAGTGAAGGTAAAACTGTCATTTAGAAGCCAACTAGGCATGATACAGTTCTTAAGGAATCTGGAAAAACAAAACCACAGAACAGCTCTGCCCATTTCATTTTCTTGACCTTCCTTAATAAACCTGTTCTTTTGATGTTGCCAATTGAGATTTGATGTCGGTAAATTTCCTCACATTTAGAACAGCTTATTTGTGTAAGCTTACATAAAATACCTGTAAACACTACAACTGACTTCTTAAATCTTGCAATCTGAGTATGCCACCCGCAATTAGAAGATTTTGGTTTAGTATCTGTACTAAGGGTGCATTCCAGCTTTCAGGGAGAGCTACAATTGTCTACTAAACAGTTACATCAAAGATCAAATCCCATAATTAAATTTCAAACTACAGTCAACTATAAATAATTTTCTGATCTCAGGGGCTAGAACTGGGATCTTATGTCAACAGAATACTTCGGGGGCATATATCAATCCACAGTATTTCCAAGTCAAAACAAATGCAAAAGATCTATCTTCACACAGAGTAGTGTGTTTAAAAATGTCGGAAATGTCAACCGCTTACATACTTTCATATTATCCCTAATTAATACAAATTGCATTTAATTTCACATTTAGTAAAACATATTGCTGCCCAAAATAAGGACTATAATTTTTATCAGCAATTATTATTACTGATGTATCAACACAATTATTTAAATTCAATGTATATAGAGGCAGAATCCATGCAAGCATTTACAGTTTTTGTTCCCTCTGTGTTTCTTCCCTAATTTTTGTGGCTTGGAGCTCCTCCAGATGCTGTCTCTGACTTTGTGGTTTTGTATTTGAGATCCCATCTCCTGATTCATAGCATTCCTTGATTGACAAACAGACTCAGATATGAAAACAAACAGTTACCTGTGTATAATCTGTGTCTGACAGCTGCACTGCTAAATTTCCCCTTTGTGGTGAATCTACTGTTTCAGATTTGACTCATTTTTTGGGTGTCTGAGTTACTGTGTTCACTAAGCCATTCGGTAACTAGTGACATATGTGATTTCCACACTGCAAGTTGCACTTCAGACTCACAGGATTTTCCTCTAGTCCCTCCTTCTTCATAAACTAAATTATTTTAAAAGAACATTGGGTTTTGTGTTTCCAAACTGCTGTGCCTCCTAATTGAATGCAGAACACTTTCAAACTATTTTCCATTAGAGGCCCACTTTTTTTTTCTGATTTTAATGCACAATATAATACCTTCATTGGAAGATTAAAATTGTTTTACTAGAAGTAAGACCCGTTATTATATGCTTTTTTAGTGGTTTTGTGTCGTATAATGTAGGGTGAATTATGTAAAACATACCAAACAGGATACTCTGCAAGCTGCTACTTGCATGCTGCAAACAATCACAGTTTCACTGATAGACTGGGACTTAGCATCTTAAAATTCCTGTGGAAATCAAGTGCATTTTAAGTATTGGGTTTGATTATTTAATCAGACAACTTGCATTTTGCCCTGGCTAATTTGGAAGGCTGATAATATTTTACTCATAAAGTAATTGTGCACCTGTTGTGATGGAAACCTGTTCGAACAAATCTTAATAGACGTGAAGATTCATTCCCAACGAGAGTGTGTTAGCCTCTCATTACTTCTACCTATGGGGCAACAAATTTTAAGGAGCTATTGAACAGGTCTCAGTTTAATCTTGAATAACTCTTCAAGAACATTTATGACAACATTAAACTTTGTTAAAGTATGCCAATACAGATTAAGGTAAACATTAGGATATGTGGGGTAAACTAACAGCAATTTAAAGCAAAAATAGTAAAAAAGATATGTTCGTAATAACATTGTTTCAGTGTGAGAGCTAATGACCAAGACCAAGTTTTGATCAAGCTGCCTGGCTATAAATCTATTAATATTATTATCACAGAGAGTAATACCTACAATGAATTCATAGGATCAGGGCAGGCTACATCCTTCATAGATTTGTGTTTGTCAGTTCAGACAAATTTCTGTGGAAATTATTTCAATACATCTCTCTATTTCCTTTAAAAATCATATATTGGTATTAATTGATTGATGGGACTTCATCTTTATAGTGTTTTTGAAACATTTCTCCATCGGCAAATCATGCCAGAAAAAAATGGTTGGGATGGAAAATGGATAAATTATTTACTTTAATCCAATATAATAAATATTTGAGGATGAAACTGAAGGGACATAGTAAATTGATATCAATTCACTCACCAAGTAAGGCAACAGTATTGTGAATGACCTGATTGGAGCAAGGGGATCATGATTAGCCTGAAATCACTTTAATGTTGGCAGGAGGAGGTGAAAACAAGGAAAATGAGCCCTGTTTGGCTAGATTTGCCCTTTGGCAGAAAACTGTCAGATGTCATTGGTCAGATCCTAAGTGAGGTGACACAGTTAAACAAATCAAGATATCTTGAAAAAAGCATTGATAATTAACCTCTCCTGAAAGGTCAACTTGTTTAGAGGGGACAAGGACAACCCTTCTTGTATTTCTTCCTCTGTTCCTCATTGAGTTTGGGCTTTTGAGGCAGTGGCTGGGTCAGGTTGCACATTATGTTCTTGCTATTCTCTGTTGCAGGGGAGTTACTAAATGTGCTCCTACCTCATTTTTTCTCAATACTAGTGCTATGTGCCTTGAGTCTTACAGATGACATTTCTGACTTGCCTCAGGGTCCACATTTTGTTAAGTTCCCAGTAAGGTATTTTTATGTCTCTCTTAAGAAAAAAAAAAAAAAAGAAACTGATATCTCTGGTATCATCAGGACGTCCTCATTACCACACACTATCCGCACCTCGAGATCCCACTTCAAGATACAACTTTCTGTTCAAAAATGGAGTTTAAGACCAACTGAAAGTGAAAAGGGTCACCACAAAGGTTCTCGTTATTCAGTGCCAAAGTTTGATGTTACTCAGAAAGTGATATTTTATGCAAGGGGTTTCTTTCCAAATTAAGGACAGAAGGCTGAAGAAAGTGGCCAAAGTGCAGAACAGTTTTCATATAACGAACAAATAAATATATTTTTACTTTTCAACCTGGAAAATTGACAGAGTGCAGTGTAACAGAGGAAATTAACAAAGAACTAACAGTTCATTCTAAGAATGTCCATTCTAAGAACTAGGGGACACCTACAAGGTACTAGGTGCAAATATACACCATATTGCTAACTGCTGAGCTTCTCCCCACAGACTTTGCAGCTGCCTGTTAAAGGGTTCAAAAGTGATTGGACATGTTCATAGATGATAATTCTATCAAGGGTCATTAAACCCGAATTACCACCTCTGAATCAAGCAACCCATTAATCATGTTTCATGGGAAATTGGAAGAGTGTGCTGAGGAAATATTAGTGTATGTTTGCCCTTTCCTTACACCCTTCCACAGGCTGAACAGTGTCGAGGGAGAGAATGGTGCAGGACATTGTGTTCTTTATATGGCACTTAAAGTTCCCTGAATATGAAACACCAATAACAAAAGACTGACAAAAGTACATGTGGAGGTGTCCACAACATCCAAATTGACCGGAAAATTTCAGTCCTTTCACTAACTGTGCCTATTTGTATTTTTCTAGATAAATTGACGTTCATCAATTTGTTAGAATTTGACTTTGCAAGTCCGCAGCAACAAAAAGTCAAGAGCACTGAAGCATGTTGCAATACAAGAAATGGAGCTTCCATTTTTGTTTTAGCAGTGCAAACTCCTGCATATACACTTTCTTGTCCATAAGAGGTTGTATATTTGTCTTCAGTAGGAGTTTTACTTTGCTAAAGAGAAGAAATCTCATTGGCAGCTAAGCTGGGATTGAACTCAAAAGAAAATTTGCCACTGACATCCACTTTCAGAGGAGAAGGTGCTAAGTTCCAAGTAGCAATACGTTCTTCAACATAGAAGCCTTTTCTCTGGAGTTAAAGGGTCTGTATTTATTACAGAAAGCAATGACTGATATACTGAAAAAAAAAAAATATATATATATACACATCACCAAAACAACCTCCCAGGAGAGGAAAATGGCAATTTTTTGTGGAAAAAGTGGAGAGAACCATCTTGTAATTTTTAGTTTATAGGCAGCCTTTTTTCTGCTAAAAAAAAATTATATGGCAGTTGAAAATAAACACATTTTAATACCATACATTTTCTTGTCACTAATTGTAAAAATAAAGAATGGATCACATTCCAGAAGGCAGTCTGTTATAATGTGCAAAAGAAATGTATTGCTGTTTCAGTTCCTTATTATTAGCATCATTATCCATCTTGTTGCTTTTTCCCATGAACAGTTGATACTATTTCTTACTACATTATTTGGGGCACATTTCACAAAACGCAGAGTATAAGTGGGCTGTTATATTTATTTCGGTGTAGTACAGAGTTCATACACTGACCTCTGAATAGTTAAGCTTAGAAATGTACACTGATAAGGTAAAAAACATATAGATTTCTGTGATTGTGATCAGTAAAAAAATTCATTGTGTGCCTGGACTAAAGGGCATGCATCCTGCTTGATGTTTTTTATAAAATATATTCAACAATATGGAAAATTTGATTTATGTGAAAGGTTGATTACAGTGTAATTTATAGTTCTGGAGTTTTAACAACCAGAAATGGTAATAGTCATTAACTTTCAACATTAGAAGTAGGCATGATTGTGAGTGGTGACACTGAAATACAATCCTCCCTCCAAAAGACTAGAACAGAAATGTTTGGCTTTTTTTAATGTGGCAAACACAGCTCCAATCCTACCAAGGCTTATAGGTACATAATTTAAACACTAGCACTATGTACAGTGAGCAGTCCAATCTCTTCCACAGAACTACCTCTGTACAACTGGGGGTATATCTGTTTAAATCCAGAATTTGAAGAAACATATTTCATATTTTAAAAAAAAGTCAAAAAGACATCAGATAATATAGTTGAATGTGTTTCACACTGGTGATTAGTCTAATTGTGCTGGTACCTTGACCATAACAAAGAGATACAATGGGGTTTGATAAGCTTAACCAAAATATTTTTATTTTTGGATTTCATTACCTTCTTCAAGCAAATTCGACTAAAGAGCGTGCAAACATTAACTGTTGAAAGTGCTTATGAAATATTCAGGCCTTCAAATGTCTTAATTTAGAAGGTCGGGTTAGACCTGGAAGCACAGCCCTTGTGCCATGTTACACAGAGTGCTAGTGGCTGGAGAGAGGGCAAAACAAAAGTACTGCTCTGATCTGGAGAGCTGCCACAAAAGCTAAATATATCACTTCATTGAATCATGGCAATAAATTCATTACGAGAAACCTTTATAGCCCGTGGTATATTCCTAAACAAGAGCAATTTCTTGAGGATTTGGGTGCAGGGGTTCTGGGCTGTGGTGTTTTGTTGAATATTTCCATTGGTTGCACTAATTGGAACCAGTTGATCATTTTCCTGTGTATTGATTTTTTAAATCGTAGCAGTTAACAATGATTCTAATGTATCATAACACTTTAGACCTTAATCATATAGTGGGGCTTCTGCTTGTAGCTTTTGTTTGAGTTTTAATTAAGAAGACCTTGTGTCTCAAAGCCTGAGCTGGGTTTTTAATTGCTAGTATGTATATCACACAGACTTCAAAAGAAATAAAATATGTTTATAACGGAGAGCACAAAGGAGAGCTTTGAAATGTCTATAGCCATACAAAGTGACATAATTAAAAACCTCTGAGTGCCTCTGTGATATAAGACTTATATATATTTATTTATACATATTTATGAGGCAGATTGTTATATACCCTTAGACTTCATGAGAAAGAATTTTCAGCAATTATACTGAAAAAATAATTACTACAAATTCAGACTACGGTGTTGATCAGGGCTAGAGGAAAACAGATTTATTTTCCTCAAAATGGACTTCACATTTGATACAGTGAAGCCAGAAACACCTGAAAGCTTATCTGCGAAGACAAATTTTATAAAATAGAAGCAAAAATAACATTTTAAAATGTTTTGTAAATCATGCATGTTCAAAAAAAAAAATTAATTCACTGTAAAAACCACAACTTTCTCAAGGACTCATTCATGCACAACTCTTTCCAAGACTATTCCAGAAATGGAGAGTGTTAAATTACTGAATCCAAACAGTTGTTCCTCACTGCCCTCTTCCAGTCATTAATACACAAAAAAAATGCTCCTAGAAAACACCTCCTCGGATCTCTCCTGTTCTCCTACCAGGCATAAATATCCTTTCCAAAACTGTTTGCGGATATCACACAAGAAGGCTATCAAGTGGGTGAAGTTGCTTCATTATACTAAATTCAACTTTTCCTAGGAAACAGGAATGCTGCCTCCCACCTACCCAAATATTTTGAGGCCATTAAATGTGCCACACAAAACAGGGGGGTTAGACTCTTATTACTAAAGCAACAAATATAAAAGGGGATGGGGTAAGCACGGGAAGCGTGATGGAAGCGGCCTTCTGTGTCAGATAAAGCCGTGGACATCAATCACTCACCTCCCCAAAATAGAGCCTACTGTACAAAGACAGCATGTGACATTCAAGTCACAATGCCCATAAATACAGAGAGTTCCAGTTGTAAACAGCACCAATGGAAGGCAGAGGACTAACCTGCAGCACAGTAGCTGCTGACCCAGGAGTCACTCTCCTCTAAGGCTGCTAGACCAATTCTGACCCTTTCACGATAACATCATTGCTTAAGTCACTTAAAGACTGACCTTTCTTATTTGATCTTCAAAGGCTCTGCATGCTGAGAAAGACCATTGCGGGCTATTTCAGTAGGACAACTGCCTGATGCATGCAAGACCGTGCTATTCCAGAGATTTATATTTGGAACAGAAACAGAAAACTTAAAACAGACTCTGTATAGTGATAAATGATGCTACTCTGCCTAGCTGTGGCTGCTGAAGAAAAACTAGATAACCAAGCAACAGAAATACATGCAGTGAGGGAGGGTGAGGACAGAACTCTGTGCACCCAAATATCTGGAAATAAAGAAAGGAGCCCTGCCTCGCTTTGTTTATTCAAATATGTAATAACAACAATTAGAATGAAAAGCATTTCCTGATCCTAATTTTTATACAAAAGAAACCAAATACTGCCAAAGCCAGATGTAAGCCTAACAAATTGCTTGTATACCTTAAATGAATCTATTTGCATGCACACCCTGGCAAATAGCATACAGTCAAATGATTTGCACAGACAGCTCAGGGTTCTTTTTTCCAGGTGAGCAAGGCATTTAACTTAGGTCAACTGCTTCAGACACCTTTGAAAATTTGATCTATGTGTTTCATTTATAAACATATCAAATGAACAAGCAGACTTATTTAACCACTGGAATTTGGCTACAAAGCATTCTGCCAGATTCTCCTCAGTTTCATGCAACCTCCCTGAAGTCAATGGCTTGTTTGGCTGGAATTCAAGGAAGAATCTGGACCATTATCAATAACTGAAATCCTAATAAAGAAACTCAGAAAAAGCAATTTTACAAGTGAAGCACGCTATGCAAGAGTAATTGTGAGCAGGAACAATCCCACACTGAGAAAAAATGAATTATTCACTGTTTGTTACTTTTTGGCCTCTATTGTCTGAATTAATAGATATAGTTTATAATTATATCTTGATTAACACTATTGTGTTCTAAATATAGAAGGTAAAGCAAGAAAATACCGTTTTTATTTGTTTCTCTCAGCCAATTATCTTTTCTTCTTGTCTTTGTGCTTCCCAAACATGAATAGAAACAGTTTGTGTCAGTGGTACATTTTTTTTTCCTGCTTTCATCCTTTTTTCTGGCACTGATTCTTAGTGAGCTGCCTTCCCACAACCAAGATGCTAGTCTTTCACTGAAGGGGGAGGGCTGTGGTTGTGCAGACACAGAGGAAGAATATGTGCTCAGGTTATCCTCAGTGAGAACAACGCCTTCTCTCTAAAATAAACAACTCCCAGTAACAGTCAGTGCAAAGAGCAGCTCCTCACAGGACCACACCTTCCTTTCTTATAATCAAGGTTTTATTTTTTTCCACCTAATGAACTCATTTATTTATTTTTACCGCATCACTTTGCGTCTTTAAGTTAGGTTCAGCAATAGGAGCAAAAATTCTGCACAAGGGCAATTCAATGAAATTATTTAGAATCTAATGGAAAGAAATGAAAAATATATTTGACCACCCAAAGACAACAGATTTTCAAATGCAGTTCTTTCAGATCCCAGAATGCCCTGCCAGTTACCTTGCTGGAAATTCAATCATGAAAATGAACTTCATGACTGTGGAATCTACCACCCTGAACAATAAAAGGATTTATTTTAAAACATGCTTTCCCCTACTTTGTTTTGTTTTGTTCATGCAATCAGGTTTTCATGCTGCCATGTGCTAGATTGTTATTTGATTGTGGGGTTTTATTTTTTCCTTTCTCAGCTGATTTAAGGTACACAAATGCTAATAGGAGTTAATAGCAGACTAACAGTGGGTTAATCGTGGTTGTATTGGGTTAATAGGGTTGTATTGGCTCGGAGGTAACCAGCCTGGAGACAGGGGTTAGGCCATGGATTTGGGAACCCAAAGGAAAGGATTCCAACTTCAGACCTGTTCCTACTCCACTATGAAGCCCTGCACCTACTTTTCTTCATCTATAAAACGACACTAATGCCTTTGTCAAGAGGTTTGAAGTGTAAAGCACGACATAACAGCAACCATAATTTGTCTTCCATGTTGGTTCTATTTTTAAAAAACTAAACGCAGCTGCAGCAGCAAAGACTCAGCATTGCATCTTGCTGGAAGCCAACTAGGAGCATGGATGAATATTGCAGATATTATGACAACTTAAGGACAGGTTACCCAGGAAATGGTATGTGGATACTAACTGAGGGACCAGCAACACATAAATCTGATGATCCTTTCTGTACAGCTAATAGGCTGTTCCCCTGGAAAAGGTACTTGAGAATTCTTCCAAATCTGAGTGAGAGCACTTTGTAGGTAGATGAGAAAAGGATGAGAGGCAAGAACTCTACCCACTCACTCTGCAGAGAACATATATGCTAAGAAAATAGGAGGAACGTCGTAAATCCAGAAAAACAAACCTTTCTTTTTCAATAAATGAGATGTCATTAGAAAGCATTTTGTGCCATGTGAAAGAATAAAGAACATTATTCTGCATTGTTAGAGATGCCACCTCTTTTAAATTTGATTCGCTAATAACATTCAAGTAGTTTCTATTTAAAGGCTAAGTAGCTATATTTTGCAATTAATAGACAATAATAATTCAACTAGCATTCAATGTTTTCCACACTATTAAGAGACAATATGGCTTTAAATAGATTGTGATTTCAAGACATAATTTTTTTTTGGATTTTATTGCAGTCAATTTTAACATGTTCCTGCAAAATCGTGTGCTATGTTTCTGTCACTGATATTACTATGGGATTCCTTACCTGCCTAACATATATACATTGTCATAATTCTACCAGAAAAATCGGGAGAATCCAACAGATTTTTGGTCCTGAAGGAACCAATTATAACTTACTTATTAAAAAGAGCCAATCTTTCATCTACTTGGATAATAAAAAAAAAAAATCTGAACTGTCCTGAATTTCCCCAGTGGAAATTTAAATCCCTAAGCATCAATTTTCATCAAATAGAATATATATATTTTTTTTTACATTAAATAATTTTACAGAAAAGGTTTATTAATATGATGAATATGACTCTTTGTTTCCACACCTTTGTAGCTGCAGTTTAACAAAATTATACAAATGAACAGAAATAAATCTTGGGTACTTTGTGTACTCCTCAAACATGCCTTATGACCCCTTCTCACAACACAAAGAAAAGCACATGTTAAGTAACATAATTTATTGCTTAATCAATGATACTGAATTTCTTCTCACTAAGAAAATGCATGGAAGAATTGATGAGTGGGGAAAAAACACTTCAAGTTTTCTACTTAGTACTTAATTGGCAAGAGAATTCCACTTTTCCTAGGATGCTGGCTCAAGAAATAATGAGAATACTGAAAATCATTGCCCACATATACAACAAATTTTGCACTGATTTTGGTAAGTCCCAAGTTTTATCCAGACCTGCTCTATCTCTGCAAAAGAGGATTAATAGAAACTTTTTTTTCAATTTTGAATCAAATATTTAGAACAGCAACGACACAATTACCACCTTTTACAATCTGAAAGCTATTTCTACACACCGTTTGTGCAACTGAGAAGAAGCAGTACCAAGTACTGGTACCTCTGCACCTCTTCCTCTGCTCAGAGGTATATGACATCAGTGTCAGTGAACTAATGTAACTAGCCTGGTGTTTTGTGATAACATCCCTGATACTGCCTATAACAGATTGTGACAAACTCCATCTCTTTGCCACACTCATCCATCATTGTAAAGATAAACATTAAAAACCAGGGTGAGCTGACTGGAAAGCATGGCACCCTCTAGTCATGACAGCTATTTCTATTCTTTTTTCTGAACTTTCAAAAATCTTCAATCCCCTTCTTAAAATATCTGCAAATGTTTAAAATTTGATCTAGTGAGGTACCTTTAATGTCTCCAAGGAGATCACTTGTGTTTAATTTTTCCATCTTCTCCTTCCAGTCTTTAGAAAGTAGCTTTTCCATACAGGATGAATCTAATTTTTAGAAAAAGAAAAAAAAATAGAATTATCAAACACATTCTTACAGGCAAACAGGTACCACCTTCATTTTAACACTGTTCTCCCAGTACCAGTCGAACCATAGCTTAGAAAGGAAATGAACTTGCAGCCAAACTGAGTTCTTATTTAACTGCATTTTAAATCCAAAGTAATTCCCCTGAGGTTAATGGAGTTACTATGGATTTAACAAGGGTCTAATTGAAAGAAAAAACTTCGGTGAGTACTTATGCATGCTAACTGCCAATTTACATGCATAGATTGCCAACGTATATACGAATTCTGTCTTTTTCATTTGAGAATGATTGTACACTCGAAATTATACATGAAGATTTAGTAGCTTTTTTTGGAAATTTGGCACACAGTGACATCTGAAACCCATTTTTATACCCATGTCAGTGCAAAAGTTATTCATGTAATGTCTCCATGGAATTCATGAAAGCACTCTACATATTCGATGTTCACAGTATCAGGAATTTTCTCAGTACTCTATAAACAACATGCAATGATTAGAAGATAGGCTTTCGTCACAGGAACTTCAGAATACATTTCAAGGCTTTGCCCCAGTCCAGGAGGCCTTCTGTGGGCAAAACTGTCACTGAAGTCATTACACTTTGGAGAAAGTAAAAGATTGGCCCTAGTAAGCATCCTATGATCAGACCCCAATCCCACTACAAAATTTCATATTGAGCATAACAGGCTTCAATGAATTCTAAGGGGTTTTTTCAGTTCCTAAATTAAACTAATTGGCTCTGATGCCTAAATTATAGATGACCTTGCAGATACCTAGAAAAGGTGATTTTTAAGATAGAAATTCTTATGAAGGGAGCACACAAGACTGCAAATTCTCCTGGAGGGGGCCTACAAGAAAGACGAAGAGAGACTATTTACAAGAGCATATAGTGACAGGTTAAGGGGGAATGGTTTCAAAGTGAAAGAGAGTGGGTTTAGATTAGGTATGAGGAGAAAATTCTTTCCTGTGAGGGTGGTGAGGCACTGGAAGAGCTTCCCAGAGAAGCTGTGCATGCCCCATCCCTGGCAGTGCTCATGGCCAGGTTGGATGGGGCTCTAAGCAGCCTGCTCTAAGTGGGAGGTATCCCTGCCCATGGCAGGGGGTTGGAATAAAATGGTCTTTAAGATCCCTTTCAACCCAGGTCATTCTGTAATTCTGTGGTTGATGTGATGTGGGTTTTTGTGACTTTTAAGAAGCACAGTTCAGATTTCTAAACAATTATCAAGAAAATTTTACAAACAACTCAACACTCATTTTTCCTTCCCAGTTAGTAATAAAATCTCTGTTAAACGTTGTGTGCTTGCTTTCACCTGTAGGTAGACTCACCAACAATTTCTGTGCTAAACTCCAAGGAAACCCTTAGGCCCAGTTTGCAAAATATCAAAACCATCACCTGCATGTAACTTCTACATGGAATTTGTTCCCAAAACAAATCGTTGCAAGGGGCCTTTGTTGTAAGGCCACGCTTCACCCTGGGCAGTGCTGAGCACAGTGTTCCTTAATGCACACACTGGGAACAGCCACACACCTTCTCTTCCTAGAAACTCTCCTAGAAAGGGGCCACTTGTTTTAGAAGACCAATTTGCACGGTGCTTTCTAAGTAGCCAATAATATTCCAAATTTTAATTATTTTTGTGCTGGTCCCACTCCAGTCACGAATTAACAGTGGGTTGCACGAGAAGGCAGAATTCAGTCTAACTTAACTTCCACTAAATTACTGGCATAACAAGGTGACACAGCAGCTGAAATTCTCATTTCAGCAGTCCCAGCAGAAGCAGTCACACACGTGAAAGCAAGAGCAAAAAGCCCAGATTTAAGAATGGCAACACAGATCATATCGTTGCAATGGGTAACAATTTGTTCCACTTCAGAGGATTCCAAAAATACTCAGAGGGAGGAGAAACATTCAAAGAGGTCACAAAAGGAGGAGTTAAAGATTTAGGGAGAATTTTAAGGAAGAAAATGGTCATGGGGCCAATCATACTTTAGGGTACTAGTCATTTCAGCCTAAAAATTCATTAGTATAACTGAGTTGACATAAACAAACAAACAAAACCCCCAAACAAAACAAAAACCAGTTGAAAGGAAACCAAACTGTAACTACCGAGAGATCAAAGATCAGGTTTTAATTGCAATACATTTTCACCGTGCAAGCCTCCATGGAAAGAAAACACAGCTCATAAATATTTTTGAAGTAATATTTCAGCAGAAAAGCTAATTTATTTACTAATTATATCTTTCTATGAAAGAGACAAAATTAAGGAGCTGTAAGTTGCAATAGGCAGTGTTAAAATACTAGTTATATAATAACAATTTACTTTTAACAATAACAGGCCCTTATTACTTTTATGAGTTCTGGCCTGATAATAGGAGAATCAAGAAATAACCATCAATTATCAATAGCACATTATAATTTGTCCTTTTTTGTGATATCATGATTAGTTTAAAAAGAGGTTTCTGTGTTTCTCCCCTGCCAAAATTTCAGACCCCTCATCCTTGAAAATAAAAAGCCTTAGAATTTTATTTTAGTGTTTGCTATAAGTTATGTATTCTACTGCTTTTAACTAAGATGATCTCCTCAATTCACACAAAGAAAAAAAAAACAATAAAAAGGGAAAAAAAAGAAATATCTAGCATATTACTGTAGCTGATAAAATACTTTCCTCAAAAGCACTTGTTTTATTTCTTCTCTCACTGTTCCTAAGAACATCCATGCTTATCTGTAGTGTTCTTATATTATGTAAGGGCAAAAAATGTATTTCTAAAGACAGAATGGGAAAGAGCTAGATTGAAAAACAGCTCTATTTGTGTGCCTTTTTGATATAATCACATTGCTAGTTAGAATTTTTCTCTACAAATGGCTGAAAAATTCCTTAAGAAAGAGTTCTTTTAACACCCCTATCTCATTCAAATTCTGTGTTCTGGATCTGACCACACAATTTATAGCTACTGTATTTTGCTATTGGGAAGATTAAAAAAATGATTACACAATGAGCCTTTTAATAAACTTTTTTATATCATTGTAAAAGTGGCACTGTGAAAATCTTGTAAATTTTCAATTACCCTGTTCATTCTGCATATTTTTTCAAATTTAAAATAATGATACGTGGTTAAAGCCCTCTGGATGTCCTTCACATTAGACCCAAAACTAAATACAAAGGCTTATACTTGAAAGACGTGACTCTCTTCAAGTTCTGTATTCCGTGTTCACAAACACGGAAAAGGAAAATTTTGAAAAGGTTTGTGAATCAGAAAGGGATTTTTTCTTCTTTCTGTACTGAAAATTAATTTTTACAGACATATAAAATCTACAGAGATATCTTCTGACATAAGTAAAATGTCTTCATCCATATTGATTCATTTGCTGATTTGATTCATTATAGAAACAAAACATCTACTTGGAATCCAGCACAGAACAGAGAAGAAAGGAGCCCGAATTCACATCTGCACTGCATCACTCTCCCTGCACTGCTTCAGCACCATTCCAAAACCTTGTGGATCCTGACATTTTCAAAATTCAGGGGTATTCTTGCTAAAGACAATTATAAAAGAAGCAATGAAAGAAATTAGCATTTATACATTTTTAGCTCTTCTCGCTGACTTTATAAACCACAGTTAGGCTTATGCTGCAAAGTAGCATATTTTCTACTGGCACATGTAAGATCAAACTCGTGAAGTTGCACTGGAGCAATTTATTCTATTAAAAAACACACAGCTTCTCTCCCTTTATATTCTTCTCCTGTGAACTAGGAAAAAATTTCCTTCAAGGACAGCAAACAGGTTAAGTATAATTATGATGACTAAATTAAATCATTGAGTATTATTTAATATCACGGTTTGTTACATACTTAGTTAGCAATTTTAATTGTAAACTAAAGGACTTTAAAGCACTGTGAGAATCTTGTTAGACATGACAGTTTTGCAAAGGTGAATGAGAAGAGGATGTTAAAAGATATATAATCAGGGGAAAAAAAAAAAGCTGAGGGGGAAAAAATCCTAGGTGTTAGATGAAAAGGATCTCTTCACAGTGACAAAGCATCGATGAAAAGAATTAACATTTGTCCGTTGGGTAATCAATCAGTCATGGAATGGATGGAATCCAGCTCTTTGTTGCACAGCCCGTGATGAGGAACAAGCGTGTTAGCTATCACAGCCAAGCTCTCAAGTTCTTCTGACTGAATGAAAGTCATCTTGTTTGAATCAGGACTAGCTTTTGCCTCTTGTCTCATCCTTGTTCTCCCCCCTTTTCAGTTCTGGGTTTTTTTCACCTTTAATTTCACTTTTACATTCTTCAACAAGTTACTCACCCCAGCTATAGTTTACATGAATACTGTATGATCTGACAGTGGCCTGCACCTATCCTCATTGATTTTGGGGGGGTTGTTACTTTTTTTATTATTTTTTCTCTTAATTCACTGAAGTAGCCTCCTATTACTTTCTTTGAAATACAGATTTTAAAAAAAAAAAAAANAAAAAAAAAAAAAAAAGTAGTAAAAGACATTCATGCCATGTGTGAGTTTTTGTTTTTTTATGGTAAAGTCATACATAAAAGAAAACCTAAATGTGAGAGTGCAGCAGCAAAACTTCAAAGCACTGACTGTCAGACATTATTATTTCAAATCAGCTTTGACTTTTTGAGACTTAATAAAACACTATAGTACAGACTGGCATATTTATAACACCTATACCAGTGATCAACTGAACTGTCTTATTCTTTCTACTGTGCAGTGCCTTGTTATTTCTTTTATAATAAGCTTCCCTCAAAACATGTTGTAACAATACTGCAAACGGATAATTATTAATGATATGAGTTCTAAAACATGACTTGCTTTGCATACAATTCTTTTTGAATACACACATTACTTTGTGACAGAAGACAAAAGCACATTGATTTATTAATAATGATTGCAAATGCACAGCAAGTTCATAAACAATACAGAAATATAATTCAATCAAAGGTATAGAGGTATAGGTGACATATTTCTACGTGCATCTGAATTGTTACATCTCAAGCAAAGAGGCACTGGGGAAGACAGGGTAGAGAATTTAGAAGAGAAATCAGGCATGCTGCAAGAGAATTTTCTCTAAAACGTGGTCAGATCCACAGTATGAGGAGGATAAAGTTCTTTTCTGCATTTTAGAAGAATGATACTACAGAACTAAAGACATCTTTCTCTCTATTTCAGGATTAAGTCTGTAGTTATATCGTATTATAATTGACTAGATATTTTTAAACATAAAACTATCACATTTGAGCAGGGTTTGGGACTAAATATCAATTTGCAGTTGCTTCATCTCTAATGTTCTATATTCCCCACGATACTCTCATTATGTTTGCCTTCAGCTCTATGGGAGAAAAGGTGTCCTTTGGACCAGCCTTTGTCAAATGAGTTCACATGCCTCATTCAAGTCTGTATAGGAAAAACAGCACAAGTGGAATTAGCCTGTCAGCATCTATGAAATGTTTGTTTGAGAAAAAGTATTGTGTGGTGGCTTTTTTTTTCTTTGAAAGAATGTTAAATAAGATTATGAACTCCTTGTGACAGACATTTGTGTGCTTTCTAGGCCGATTGCACCTGATTCTTTATACAGAAGAGCTGCTTTTTCCCCCAAAACCAAAGCTGCAAATTAACATTACAGTGACTACCATTTTTGGCCTGCTTCATCTTGCACCTTTGCACATCTCAGCCCATGCTTCAAGTGCAAACGTGCTTTTTTCAAGTGGGTGAAGCTAAGGACATGACATCTAAAATAATAACAACTCACTACATCACAGATCTAAAAGAGGAAGATTTCTTTCAATATTCTTCACAGAACGCTAAATCCTCTTCTGAGTAGAAAAATCTAAATGAAACCAGTACCAATATTTCTGAATAATAGTCAAGCTGAATTTAGATTTACTCTAGTCAATCCTTTTCACTTACAATTAAACTAAAACAGCAGGTCCATTGTTGCTATTATTAGAGCCAGTCATTAAAATCATGAAACATTCAGAAAACTGAGTATATTTTTTTAAAAACCTGTGATGAGTTTTAATATACCTGTGTTGGGACCTTTAATTAACAGATCCCTCTCTGAGTACATGGCAACAGCTTGCTTATATCTTTTGTGAGTTCACTGCCAATCAGATTTCCTTGAGGTAAAAAAATCACCTAGTATAGAATGAAATCATAAAAATATTTCCTCATTTTCCCACTTCATGTTATGTATTTTAAAATTATATGCAAACTCTAACACTTCAGTATCAAAGAGAAAAGCAAAAGGTTAATTTAATTCACTTTGAAAGAACACAATTTTATAATCTTCTAACAATTCAAAATTAAATTAAGGAGTTCATGCTTTCATTCACTACTTGAAAAATAAAATATAGTTTAACCATGGCTATTAGAAACATAACTGTTGGATGGTATATCTACTCTGTTTTAATCCAAAGATGTAACGTTTGTGTAACATTACTAAAATAGATGTTTTGTTGCCATAGTTCCCTTTTTTTCTTCTTTCAAACACAAATTATCCTTTTCTGTCTCAATAAACTTTGAATAAAAAAAGACAGCAACAATATAAAACTAATCAAAAACCAGCCTGAAGGCTTAACATCCATATTTGCAATACACTGCCACTGCCTCTTGCTCATAAGCAGCTTGGCTTCAATCTTGCTGTCAGCAGAGCAGCAGGTCAGAGGAATCTCATCTCATCCTTCTCAATTTCCATACCATTCTTGTACCATAATTAATTGTAATGGTCTTACAGAAAATTAAAATATAAGGCGTTTCGACACGTTGTTAGCTAGTGAACTGATCTCTTTGGCCAACTTCTCAAGAATTTCTCCATTTAATAACCTCTCCAAATTCAAGTTCTTGAAAAGCAAAAAAAGAATCACAACACAAAAATGAGCAACACAACATTTAGGACAGGAAACATGTGCTAATTCTTCTTGCTTTTTTTAATTGCACACTAGAAATAAAATCAGATCTAATCTTTCCTAAATTATATATCTTGCTTGGGATGTTAAGTAGACTAATAGTCCTGGCCAGTCACTTACTCCCTCCTCTCATATTGACTCTTTCCTATCCAACTCTGTAAGAGTTTTTTAAAAAAATTAAATTTAAAAAAAAAAAAAAAAAACAAANATTAAATTTAAAAAAAAAAAAAAACAAACAAACAAAAGAAAAATAAATAAAACAGGCAACAAAAAAAATACAATTATATGCAAAAGGCAGTCATCTCACAGTAGATGTTTTCTTGCAGGGTAATGATGGAAATGCAACTGAGATGTTACTACCTAAGACACCGTTTTGTTTAGTACAGGGAACCAGGCAGATCTGCCAATTGCTGCACATTTTTTCATAGTGACAAGATTTCCACAATATGATAAAATTAGAACTGTAAGAGCTTGGAGAGGTCTCTTAACTTTTAATTAAAACTCTCCAAGATCACTAAAAATAATTAGACATTAAAATGTTCTGGTTTTCCTCTGAATTCATTTGCACTACTTGAATGGTCTAGATCTTGCATGAAACAACAGATATTCTAAACAAAAACACTGGAATTGAGCTGGGGGTGATTTCCAGACCTGCTTTTCATGATGCAGCTAGTGGGAAAAACTGTAGAGTCTGAACTTCTACCAAGTCTGCCTAAAATGGTTTGTTTCAACAGGAATTCTCTGGTGCAAGGAGCAGAATTCTGCTCAGTGCAAAACTCTAGATAAAAAGGAGTCTGAATCTCATGGAAAGAACAGCCCCAGATACAGTCCTGACCTTTATTTTTATTTATTTATTAAAAAGCAGGACCTTTAACCTTGCAAATGTTTTTGTTCTCTTTAAATAACTCATACAATGCTATATGCCACACTATTTTTAGAAGAGCAACAAGAGAAAGCATGCTTTTCCCATACAGCAGGGCACTGATATAAACATCAACACAGATGCTCTGTGAGAGAGAGCTGGACTTCTCAAGCACTTGATCATTAAGGAATGCACCAACTGTTTTAGATAATCTCGTGCCAGCTCCAGTTCTGCTCCACACTCCCCTTTGGGAGTGGCAAATCTTGTCCTGCTCCTAATTTTTCATTTTACTCACTCCTCCATTTTTTTTTTTCTTTTCCCCCTAGAACAGAGGGAAAAAGGCATTGTGTGCCAAGCAAGGCAAGACTAGAATCACTTCCCCAAACAGAGCAAAACTTTCAGACAATTAACCCTCCCCTCTTCTTTCAGATAAATTACTAAGTATAAAATGCAATCTGTTTCCTTTGTTTACTCAATATGAACAATTTGTAAATGACTCAAGGATGAAATTCAGAAAATGTTGTGCTAAATTAGAACCATTATAAACATGCTAATGACTGCTCAACTAAAACATGCAGGATCAGTGTGAAGAAATATATTTAGTTCCTGTGAAATACAGTTGTATTGCCTCAGAACTATTTGGTCACTTAATTGTATATGATTACTTCAGGAAAATGTTAATTTCATGAACACTGCACTAGACAATACACTCCGTATGTCAAAAGAAGCTTTCTCAAGTGTCAGTGTAATTGCTTGGATGCAATGTTTTGGCATATTAGAACAAGAGAAATATCTTTTAAGTCTATTAAAATTACATGTACATTTCATTCCTCCACTTAAAATCTCCATTCCGTGATAAGCTATATTTTACTGTTAGATTGGCTGTATTCATTGAAGTTATTCCCTTATTTGAATTACAATGATAGTATACAGTATATTACAAGTATTTACCTATTCTCTAAGTGTCTGCACCTCTATTTACTTTTCAAGTGAACATATAATATGGACAAGAGAAAGTTGCTTTAGGCTTTAAACAACAGCAATCAGGGAAAGGCAGGAAAAGGGGAGCACAATTTGCTTGCAATCCCTGGCAAAAAGAGACTATATAAACTGATATGAAAAAGGAGAATGATACACTTATTTTCCTGTCTCTTGTTATGTACAGATACTAGCAAAGTAACAAAATCGATAGGATTTGCAATATCTGTCATTTTGTGAGAGGAGAAAGTTGTGCTAATGGAAGCAGATCTGAATTTTCATTCTTTTCCTTGCCTCCACATCCTCACATCTTTTTTTATTGAACAGCTCTAGATTTTCTCTCTTTTCTTTGTTTTTTTTCAGAGTGGAAAAGAACAGACTGAGATAATAGCTTAGCTAGAACTCACAGGCATAGCTCCATTATAGCCTACTTATTCTTCAATAGATTTGAAATTTCTCCCAATATTCAGCCTAATTATTCTTCCTCATAATCTCATACCTCTGTACCTTGTTACAGCCTTTTTATAACCCTCAACAATTCACTCTCATCTTTGGCATCCACTCTTCTCAAATACTTCTGAGTTGAAGTGACATTCTTCTTGTTATTACTCAAACAAATATTAGGAGTGTAATATTTAAATGTTTCCTTGTTAAACTGCTCAGGGAAAAAATAATGTACCATATTGTTTTTGTACACGGAGCATCTCTCTTCTAAAAATTAATTTCCCTAGTAGGCCAAGAAGTTGCAGGTGGAATGCCAGCCTGTGTCCAGCCTGTGTCCTAAACCCAGACATTTTATTAAGGACAGGGGGCAGATTTTCTTTTCTCTTAACATTGCACAGCTCTTCTTGGACCAAGCTGAAGCAAGAAGAGGATCCCATCTTAAGTCAAAAAATTCTCTGGTAGCACAAATAGACATTTATGTTATTACTCCTTCTCCAGCAAGTGCAATCCCAACTAAGTATTTTATCTTTTAACAAGGTAGAAGTTCTGTAAAATTAACATGAAAATATTAGGCAAAGTTTTGATGACTAAAAACATCCTTAACAAAAAACCAAAATTGTGGAGGCTCCTTCACACCAGGTTAGTTTCAGAGAATTGAGGCAACGAGAGTGAGGGGACTTCCTGAAAGGCAAGGAAAATCAGTTTCTATTAAACTGATTAATGTTCCTTGCAAAATTTGTGACACCAGATGACTTACGAACAAAACCTGAATGATTCAAAAGACCTTTTTTGCTCCCCCAAATTATGTTCTCCTAGTTACCCTAATAATGCAGTAATAAACATCTGTTTAATTATTTTAAGGCTTCTTAATATTGTGTATAAAAATCTTAACTCAGCTTGTACATAAAATATTCTGAAATTAAAACAATTGTATAAAAAAGGAATTTTTCATGAGAAATCCTTAAGCATTTTTGTATGTAAAAGTATAATACAAAGCAAGCAAAATAATATGCTCTTGATTTGAAATTACTTCAGAGAAGGATGCAAAGGAATGAAAACAATAGCTTGAATCTCCTCTCTATTTACCATTTCTGATGGTGTCTATGGCATGTGGTGCAGCCTTTTCCAGGACACTAAAATACACTGACAAAATCAGTTCTATAGCCTCTTTTTTACTACTAAAATTTTGACTAAAACAAATTATCATACCCTATATAAACATAAATACAGATCAAGCAAGAATTTCCTGAGCTAATTCCAACAAACAGAGCTTTAAAAGGTTTACAAATCTCACAAGCACCAGACCACTTGCCATACACTTAAAGAACCATTTAGATTGGAAAAGATTTCTAAGATCATGGAGTTCAAGCATTAACCTAGTACTGCAGCGGATATATATTTCTGGGATAATAGCTGTGAAAAGATTTTAGAAAATAAGGCACTAATATCTTCAAGACTAATATCCTTGCATTTTCATTTCCCTATATACATAGAGGAGAAAATTAACCATCACTTTTATTCCTATAAAAGAACATTATTAATTTTTTAAAGTCAAGTTATGAAAAGATATGGAAATCTTAGAATTAACGTTCCCCAGGAAGTCCTAATTCAGCCCCTGTGTACATTATGATACATTCTTTAAATATTTTTTCAAATGTACACAATTTTTGTATGGTATTCTTGTTATATTCAGCATATGGGATAATCCCAGATGAAAGCAGAAACTGGAAGTGCAGAGCAAATGAGGCTGCTGCCCATGCAGTCATTGGCTATGTTTCATTGCAAAAGTTCAAAGAAACTAAATGAATGAGGGAGAGAACTGCAAAAGGAGAAATGATGGGTCGCAGTTTCATTCTCTGGGAGCTCAATTTAAAAAAACTTGGGGCTTTATTTGAGGAACTGCTGAACATTCACAGCTGCAGCTGTGTCAATGTAAAGTAAATGTAAAGATTGAGGCTATAATATATATAACTATATATAAACTGCTGCACAAACTTAGGTCCCCTGGAAAAGAATCAGGGCCTAAGCACCTCAAGCTGAACAACCAAGAAATCATTGACATTTTTAAAGTTGTATTCTTAGTCTCACACCTGTGAAGTTGGCACCCTGACTACATCTTTTTTCCTCTTAAAGATTTTGAGACGATAATTTGTTTGTAGCACATTTACTGAATAATCTGGGGAAAAAAAACCACAAGCCTCTGGCCAATTGTGTAATACCCATGTCTTCTGAGCACAGCTTGAATAATAAGCAATTAATAGACACTAAAGCTTCAGGTTGCCCAGTAAGAACATAACAAGTTATTGGGTAGTTTCACATTCATGGAGGATCATCCTGTTAGTGAACTGGATGAATTAGAATTCTTCTTCAGGAAAAATTGTTGCTTATTCATATAAGAAAATTATACTTCCTTGCATGGAAACAAAAATTGGTTTCATTTTAATACGTGTTAAGTTCTGCTGGGCAGCTGAATAAAGCCCACACCAACTATGCAGACACAGTGCAAAATTAAAGATTTGAAACCTGTTTAAACCTGTGATTTTATACACAGGTATGTAAACAGATTTTTATAAATTAGATTTAGTAGTCATATTCGGAAACAATGCCGATTTGAAGGGTACTAATCACTCCAAATTAAAGACAGAGTGAACATGAAATAGTTCCTGCACACTGGACTTCAGGAAATAAAAGTACTGATGACAATGAAGCAGTGCATGTTGCACCCAGTCCTGGTGCAGCAAAACAGAACAACCCCCTTTTGCTCACCCAGCTGAGCAAATCTTGACATCCCCATGTACAGGCTGAGAGATTTCTATAAAGTACCCTCTTTGCTAAGAGCAAGCACTGTCACACTTCTCTGCACTAATTGACACTGTTCCACAGCAGAAAATCATTTTTGCCCCCAAAGCTGGAGCAAAAAATTAAACATCATAAACATCTTCCCAAAATATATAACATAGTAAGACAATAAATACCAGAGTGAAGAAAATTGGGGTCATTTTTAAACATCTGAGAGATTTAATAATACTTAATAATCTGCTACACAAAAGGCAAAAACTTATGCAGTGCAATTAAATCTTCACAGCTACATAGAAGGGAAACTACAGTTAAGTTCACACTACCTATATCAAGCTATTTTTAATTCCCGTTGTGCTACTAAACATTCTTCTTTTCCAGAATCCTCCTCACTACAAACAAGAATTAGTCCATGCAGCTCAATTATGCCACAACCTTCACTAAAAGTTATATTGAAGGTAAAAAAGATAATTTACACAATTTCCATATTAAACATTTAGTCTTATTGCTTTTGTTGATTTGATCCAGAGTCTATTCTTACAAGGAGTTCAATTTATGAGGTGAATTTTAGCTGCATAACTACCCAGAAAATTCAGGCATGCATGGAATTCTACACAGCTATATTGAAATTGTTGATTAATGTAGGTTTATGATACACTCTTTACCCAAATGCAAAAAAACCTAGCACAGACTTAGTTGTTTAGATGTTTTTTTGGGTTTTCTTCATATTTAGGACCAGTAGAGAATTCCATGCTATCAGAACAAAAGATTATTCAGTTCTAAGTTCTGGTTTATGGTCTTAGACGTTAATTACTCCGAAGAACAGGACCGGCAGGAAATATCTTTCTTTGAACACTAAATGACATAGTATATTGAAAAATCATTATATTCACAGAATCTTCAGAGTAGGAAGGGATTCACTCAGATCATGATGTCCAGCTCCGGGTCCTGCAGAAGGACACCCCAGGAGACACACAATGTGCCTGAGGGCATTGTCCAAACACTTCTTGAAATCAGTCAGCCTTGGTGCTGTGACCAGTGCCCTGGGGAGCTGTTCCAGGGCCCAACCACCCTCAGGGTGAAGAACCTTTCCCTCACATCCAACATAAACCTCCCCTGACACAACTTCAGACCATTCCCTTGGGTCTTGTCACCACAGAGAAGAGATCAGTGTCTGCCCCTCC
This sequence comes from Cyanoderma ruficeps, assembly GCA_008694505.1. Taxonomy (NCBI): domain Eukaryota; kingdom Metazoa; phylum Chordata; class Aves; order Passeriformes; family Timaliidae; genus Cyanoderma; species Cyanoderma ruficeps. The sequence goes on from VZDJ01007753.1 coordinate 2,805,812, forward strand.
TTTCCCCTTCATGAGGAAGCTGCAGACTGTGATGAGGTCTAATATTGCCTTATTCATTTAAATATGTTACCAAATTCAGTGCATGAGTAACAGGCAAAGATTTGATTCCTTTTGCATTCAATAATCACAGACTAATGCACTTCACGTACTTGTGCTCTAGGAATAACAAAATTCACGACAGCAACCATATATTTCTTAATGGTAATAATAATCCTTACACTATGCTTATACTATACTTCCTTTTAAAGCACCTTCAGCAAGGGCACTGTGTAATTCCTAAGGTTTTTATGTACAAAAGATGGATGTATGGACTTCATACAGAAAAACTAATGTGGTCACAACCATTTGAATGCGCAGTGCCAAGGCCTGTTACTATCAAGCCAAAGGCAGAAGTTTGGGCTGCTGCCAGGTTCTCCACGTGGTAACAGTTTGGTCCACCTAATTTGTGTTTACGTACATTAAATTGAGATCAGTCTCTTACTCTCTGGCTCTGTTTTCACTGTCCTTACTCCACATGAAAATATCTTTCTGTGGCTTTTCTCTTGATGTTATTCACAAAACTTATGGTATTTAGACAACTGTACAGGCTTTTTTGTCAATTAAACACTTCTCTAATCTCCAGGCTGCAAACCTGTCTGAACTCTCCTGCTGCATTTGCCCTCACACTATTAATATAATCATGAGCGCTAGGAAGGCAGAATCTCAAACATTGAAAGTTACACGTCTCTGGTTCCTTAAGCTTTTTTTAAACACTTATTTATGGGCAAGGTATAATTTACACCACCTTATGTATGGCTGGGCAGGTGGCACACTGTGGCTGCTGCTCCTTATATCAGTATCAAACGTCCATGTCAGTGGTGCCCACTTTTCCACACCGATCAGATTTTCACCTGTTCTCTCTTATTATAAGATTTGACTGAGAGCCCTCTGTGGCAAGGACTGTTGTTTGGTTTTGCTACTGCTGCATGTACAGCACCTCATGTACTTCCTCCGAGAAGGAAAAAAAATCATAATGAAATATCTTAATTGCTTCTAGTAGACTCAGGGACTCTTCAGAAGTCAGTGGCCCAAGCTGCGTGAGAAAAACCTTAGGGTTTTTTGTTCTTTTTTTTTACTTTCAGAGCTATATATGTTATATAACTTACTATCTGAAGGGAACAACTGCTCAGCCTAAGGCAGAGGTCGATGAACCTTGGCCTGCAGAAAGACATGAAGGTTTTATGCACAGGCATAGCTTTTCCCAAGGCAAAGTGGATACTTTGGTCCCAGAGCTGCTGGTACAGTCCATGAATGCTGAAAGCCACACCAACTTTTTTTTTTTTTAATTCTATTGTCATGTTGCTCAAGTTTCTTTAGAAACTCAAAAATTTTTCAATTCTAGGCTTGTAAGAATTGTGCCAAAATCTTGTGTTTAGGGACAATTCCTTTCTGTGAATTATCCCACATCCAGATAGTTTCCGGAATTGTCCAAAAGCCTTTTAGCTGACGGGAAATAAACTGTTTCCTTCCTCAGCAAAATGTAACTCCCTAATGAGTTTATTAGCCTATAAACCATGGTGTAAATCTGAACTTTGATACAAAGACAATAACATCTTTCCACTGTAAACTCTTAACTGGACCTCCTCAGTATCTAAGACTACTGGAAATTAGCCCTAGAACCTATGTTAAAGAATTTAAATTGCCATATTCTGTTACTTTTCTGCAGTTATTTACAAAATTAGTATTAAATTTGCTCATTTGTTTTCATTACTCTTTTTTCATCTTTTTACACTAGTGAAATAATTTCCAAATATGGATGCTGATAGAGATTGCAGGCCCTAATAGTGGAACCTTATGTTTTACTAAATAGCTGATCAGAGAATAAGAACAAATATTGCCAAAAAATGTATTAGAAAACAACAATAATTGTTTGCTGTAAAGGCATGTAGGAATCAGCACATTGGATCAGGCTGCTTAGCAACTCCTTTATAACAATGGAAGCTTTGCAAAGACTAGATTAAAAATTTTAATACCTTGAGCTTGTTTCATTTGTACTCAAAACTGCTCTTTTTCCTTGGAAAAAGCTTCCAGAACTTTATATCAGAAACAAGAAGGAGCAGTAGTTCAACAAAAGGGTAAGTAGAGTTTGGCCAAAGAGAAAACCATGAAAAACATGAAAAAATATACATTTTCTACCTGGACAGATGAACCCATTCTTATCTTTGCTCAATTCTTTATTTTTCAAACACTGCTTTTGCAGCCTCCTGTTCCTTGCTTAGCACATGGAATCACAGGGATTTAAGGGATTGGAATGACCCTTACAGATCACATAGTCCCAATTCTCCTGCCACAGGCAGGGACATCTCCTACTAAACCAGGCTACTCAAGGCCTTATCCAACCTGGCTTTGGACACTGCCAGGACTGGGGCACCCACAACCACTTGGGCAACCTGTTCTGGTGATTAACCACCTCCACAGTGAAGAATTTTCTCCTAATATCTAATCTAAATGCCCCTCTTTCAGTTTGTTCCCATTCCCCCTTGTCCTATCACTACTCCTCCTGAAAAAGCATCCCTCACCAGCTTCTCTGTAACTACTTCAGATACTGGAAGGTTGCCACGAGGTCTCCATCAAACCTTCTCTTCTCTAGGCTTGGCAGTCCCAAATTTCTCAGCCTGACTTTACAGGAGAGGTGCCCCAGTTCTCTTACCAACTTCATGACCCTCCTCTGGACTTGGTCCAGCAGGTCCATGCCCTTCTTATGCCAGGGACACTAGAACACTATGCAGTATTCCAGGTGGGAGACATCCTAATCTTAAAGCCCAATTCCACTTGTTTTGCTGGTGTTCTGGTTTCAATTCACAGTCTCACCAGGAAAGTTACCCATAAGATCTGCCCAAAATTAGGCAATTCATATCAGCTCCTAGATGTAGTATATATATATATATCAGAAAACACTACTGAGAAAACCAACGTCAATTAGATTCTGTAACAATTTTCCAGGGCCAAGGAGCCAAGTGCAAGGTCCTACACTTGACCTTCTCTATGTCTTGCTGCTCAGAGGCTGTGGCTTCGACAGCAACATATTGCAAAAAATCTGGATCAAATCTGGCAAAGAAAGGGATCATTTATAAGTCCTCTGTGGGTACATTCTGTCTTCAGTGTGTGGCTAAAACTCCCATTAACACTAACATGAGCTACACAGTCCTACTGATGGGTGAATTATACCCCTAACAGAAAAGTGGTTTTTTGCTCGATGGATTTGCTTTGATGAACTTGTTGGCTACTGCACAGTCATGTGTATATATTTAAGTATTTCTCTGTGTGCATGCATTTGTACATCTCTGCAGTGATGATGTCAGTTCGACTAAAATCGCAGATAAAGCATTTCTACAGCCAAAAATGGGCCAAAGCTAATTTTCCCCATATAAACTTTGGGTTGGCCCTTATTTATCAAAACCAGAAAAAGTTTGACAGAAAAGGGGATCCAAGTTGGTTATCCCCACAGAAAAAAATAGAAGTTAGGGCCTCTCTTAAGACTGGCTTTATAGGAACCGTATGCACAACTTTCACTTTCTAGAAAGTGGTTTTCTCTTGAACACACATCAGAACCATTCATCATCACATAATTGCAAGTTGTCAGTCAGAGCCGCACCCTTCACGCAGTGGCAGGCCGCCAGCACATCTGTCAGAAGCACTCACAAGCTTCCGTGTATTATTGTAATCCCCTACAAAAGGAACAAACCCATTCATCCTGTCCACATTTTCCAAATCAGATGACAACTGTAAACCCTGAGCCTGGAAAAATAATAGCACTCACCCTAAAAACGCCACACTTGGCAGGTGACCGCAAACTAAATACCAGTGGGCAAATTTAAAATTATTCTAATCTCCACATCTAAGAAGAAAAGTTTTAGGGAACTGGGTTCTTCATGAAAGAGGAAAGCTGGATTCTCTGCATAGAACGAAATGGTTGTGAGGTTAAATCATTGTACCCAATCTGCAAACACTCACTTATTGTACTATGGACTTTATTAGGAGAGATCTAACCCCCTTCTTTACTGTCTCTATTCTCTTTTTTGGCTTCTTCTACTTTCTTTCTCCTTTGCCTGGAACCATCTAGTCTTTATGCTAACACATACTCATCTCTCCTGGACCTCTTGAAAGAGGCTTTCTGCTCAGACAGGCTCCACAGGTAACACCTCAGGGACAGTCTGGATTCAGTGAATGTGAGGACTTGGGCCAATGACTACAAAGCAGGCAAGATTCTCTTCTCAGAAATGATGTTAAAGACTTTCATGGAGAATTAAACAGCTTTCAGTGAATTAAATACTGTTTTACATAGGGCTTCAAAAGCTTATTTGCAGAGTATATGCATAGGAGAGCCATAAATACTTTGGAGAATGAAGTAATAAGCTTTACCTCTGCACCTTCACTAATTCTTCTGCATTTTCTCTCTGGAGAAATCTGACAGCAATGTTCGCCAGCACAGAACGAAACGCATCCCATTCCCTTTGAGGCAACACAACAGCCACATCAGCCCAGTCAGAACTTCAGAATAGCTTTGCCTAAGCCAGTGAGGCTGCAGGCAGAGCCTCACACTTCCCTCTAACCAGCCAGATCTTTATGCATGCTCAGATGCAGAAGTGAAGCTACGAGGCTTCTCTGACCCTCCTTCCAATTCTTTAGCCCAGGAACTTTAAAGGAGCAGGAGCAGACAGCCAGCATGCATGACCAGCCACAGTGATGGGGCAAGCAAAGGCCTGTGCAGGCTGCACTGCAACTGGGAATTTTTATCAGCCCTTGGCACAGGCAGAATGCATCTTATATATACAAATATATATATATATATATGTATAAACATGCACTTCTGAAACTATTCGAAAGATACATGATGGCTGACCTGCTCTGAAATTTATTTCCAAGAGAAAGAATTACTCCTGAGTGATACAGCCAGGAGTAAATGATACCATCTCAGTGCACAAAGGGAGACAAATATTGTAAAAAATCAACCCTCAGCTCTGCTGCACACCTATACTCACACAGCATTGTTATTCAAGCTGATGTTAAGGAAAATACAGCAGCTCTCCAACTATCTCCAAAACACCCCTCTGTACTGTAAAATTGCCCTGCAGGAGCTGCTCTGCTGGGTGGTCACACAGACTGGCTCACCCCAGTAGACTGAAGTTGGAATATGGGAACAAAGGAGTTGATCACACTCCTGCAAATCATGCTGGTTTCAAAAAAACTGGTGGGTGAATAAAAATCGACCCTTTAATTCTTTCATGACTCAGTTTCTCAGGTAGAAAGATGTTCTTTTTATCTCATACAACTACTGCAGAATTTCATTCTCGTTCAAAATGGTAATATAAGCAGTTTAAAGCACAATAATGTCTTTTTTCAATTACACTACCTTAACTTTTACATATTTTTAAGGTTCATTTGACATTTTTTCAGAATTATGCCATATTCAGTAATTCTTAATTTTTGTCCTGAATGAAGACTAAATTTCACTAACTCTGTAAGAAATTAATTTTGGACTTGAGACATCATGAGGTAATAATATCTGCTGTAAACAGGCTAAGTCAAGATAAATGAATGCTTTCACTTTTATAAATATATATGTGATATAAACACACACAAATATAAGTACAGCATATGGTCAACTAGAAGTAAATAAAACTGAAAACACTTTACAACGGCATGGCAAGTATCCAAACTAAATTTCAGGTAGCAGATGGCATGAATAGGATACATGTGAGAAACAGGCAATTTCAATTATCTTTGAATAGTTCATAAACAGGAAAATTTGGCAAAGCACAATTTAAAAAAAAAATTGACTTATTGAAAAATAACTTTGTGTAATAGAGGTAACTGAACTGAAAACACAACAATGCAAAGTTGTTAAGCTCATTCTAACCATAATTTCATAATGAGTATTAAATGATTATGTGTGACAGAAAAGAGCTGCCCCAAATACTCATGGAAAATGTTATAATTAATTATTCCAACTGGGGCTGAGAATTTCCTTTCAGTTATTATCATCACCCAAAATTATCCGAAAGATCTTGCTCACCAAGTCCCTTCCTAGTTTTTGTGCAATCTACAGATAAAAAACCCTGAGTAAAATCTGGGTCTTGACATTTCTTCCAGCAGTTATTCAAACAAACTTCAATGGAGTTTAATCACTGGAGGTCAATTTTGCCTACACATCATAAAAAAAAATATTCTTTTAAGCCATATGGTGAAAAAGATGAAAAAAAAAATTATGTTTAGAAACCAAGTAAGAATCTGAGGTCACAAAGAAGCTTGCTCTCTTTTTAACTTTTTTTTTTTTTTGAGAAATCAAGAGTCAAGTGGACCTCTGAAATACCAAAATTAGATAAGCAGGACAGAGGCTAATTTCCTAAACATTTCATTGAGGTGCTTATAAACGCTGTGAATAGTCAGCCAGGCAAGTCACCTAGGAATCAATTCATCAGATATTGTACTTTTGTCTTCATGCTCCCCTCCTTCATTCTCTTTTCCACATAAGAAATGTGTCATACAGAAAGATCTATTAGCTCAAATCCATGAAGTTATTCAGATATCTAAATGTGAATTAAGTGCCTAATTGCCATTTGTGTAATTGGGAGTTAGATAGCTAAACAATAGTTTGGGTGTCTGTATTCCACTGAGATGTAAGCTTTTCTGTTAATGAAAGTCCCAGCATTATCTCTAAAAAAATTAGTAAAGGAGTCCTCAACCATTCCTTTCTTAATTTAGATTAAAGACAAAACAATTAAAAGGGGAAAAGGATTCTAGCTGCATAAATAAAGGCAGAATAAAAGTGTATTTTTTGCTGAAATATATGTAGATTTTATATATCAGGTTAGCTGTTAACAGACAAGGTAAATACCTCCAAAAATCAGAAAAAAGTGAAGAGTTTATTGACCCACTGCAATTCCAGAAACATTTAGAAAGTGTTGGAGAAGCTGTAATCCAATTCAAATTATACATATTTCACCTTTTTCATGCTAACAAAGAGAATTTGATCCCTGTTAAAAGGGAAGGTTTTTCGGAAGGCTTTATCAACAGCACCTTCAGGCTGGCATAACAGAGGCACAGCAAAATCAACAGATGCTTCTGGGCATCTCAATAACCAAGCTCTGGGTCTTTGGAACAATGACTAGTCTGCTGTTTCATAACTGTCATTTCAAAAAAAGGAAAAATAATATTTAATGACAGCTGGGTTTTACTGCCCAGATGAATTGGAATACGTAGAACCCAAGTATTTGATGTACATTGAATGCTTATGCAACTTATTTATACATCTGTGTGCTTACAGCTAGAAACAGATAGTACACAATTGCAGCATTCAAAAAATGGACAGCAGTTTTAGGAACAGTGCTTGAATCAAATTTCATCTCATTTTCAAAGCTGGTGGGCTCAGTAGTGTTGGAAGCTGAAGTTTTAAGTGCTGAGCATATCTCAAAAATCAGCCCCGCTGTGTTACAAGCTGAGAATCCGAAGTCAGCAACCACAACCAATGATTGGGTCACTGGAAAGTATGGTCAGAGTGTACCCAGCTACACAGGCAAGGCTCTATGAGCTGAATATCACTCCCAACAGAAAAAGGGATGTTATATAATACCTGTCAGACAAAGCAGTACGGGAGTCACCAGCTGCAAATATGTTTTGAGAATTCACAGCATCCCTGGGGGGTGTCAGCTGCTTCTATTGGAGACCGTAACCCTTTCTCATCATACTTGTGACAGCCCTATTGTGGGTCCTTCCCCCACAACTCACAAAAAACCTATGCTGTACCTCCCATCTTGGAAGCCTGGAACACAATAAAAGCTAGTGAGGGGTTGTCAGAAGCGTCAGTAGCCGCTCCATACATTGGGAACTCGAGTCAAGCAGGGATCTCCTGGGCCCACGAGTCCTGTCCTCCGTAAGTGCAGGTAACCATGCAATAATCAGCAGCTAAGTCTGCAGAGCTCACCAAGCTCCATGCAGGTACTCACTTCAAAATGAACATGGTTCTGCTTTCAGAGTGGTTATAAGCACAGGGGTTCGGCAGACTTTCATTTTTCTTTCCCTTCTTGCCCACTGACTAACAGTCCTGCAAAACAACAGCTACAACGCTCTTCTATTCCATGGCTCAGAGCACAGGAGATTGCCTGGCTTCATGAAAGAAAGATCCTGTATTGGGAATATCCCTCTCTCTCTGTGTAATAAAAAAGCAAAAATTACAAAACTTTCTAAAATTTAGAAGTGCATCAGAAAATTTAAACTTAATTCTTAATACAAATTAAATGAATCCTAGTGGCCCAGCTATCAGTTTCAAACCAGTAAACCAGTGTGCTTAATGTCAGCAACCAATAAAGCAGGAACATATGCTCTGCTTCACTAATGGCATAAAGAACATTCCCTGATTGCCTTTTGGTTGGAGCCAAATATTTGTTGGCTAAAACAAGATTTATTTTAGAAACATTAATTTTCTATAGCATGCAAACTGATTCACTTTCCACTAAAATCTGTGAGATTACTTTTCGTTTTAAAAGACTTCCATAATGGTTTCTACACAAGACCTATCAAATGATATTTCTTGGCCCAAAGCAGCCATCTATTGTTTCTCCTGGCTAAGAAACCTTCCCACAATATATTATAGTACTATATGTGAGCTACTGTGTTTGAAGTTACAGCTTATTTTATCAAGGCATTGGTGCTCTCTACAGCTGATAAGTGGTGCTTTCCCTCAAAACAAATAGATCAGTGTTTTCTTTGATTTTGTGTTCCTTTTGTTTGAAATAAAATACTAGATGCTAAGGCAACAAAATATCAAATATTTAATATATAACTGTTAAAATATACACACACACATACTATATATCACACCAAACAGGATACTAGAACTATGTGACAGCTGCTGAGCTTCCATTTTTCCCATGCATTCATTTACACCAAGAACCAAGCAGTTGGGTTTTCCAGAAAGTTCAATTCTCTTTCAAGCACTCCAAAAATGTGAAGAATTTCTCTGAAGTGTTCTTGCTATTCTCACCACTGAAAGTTTTAAGGAATGAAACTTTTGGGGGGTTTTTTGGGGATTTTTTTTGGTGTTTTGTTTTGTTTTGTTTTTTTTGGCGACTAAATAAGAGCTGTTGAAGGCTAAGTCACAACGAGGTAAAGTCCAACTAGCATCTTTGTTACAACAATTCTTTACATTTGAGGCATAAATCTGTATTATCTAAGCATGAAGCGCAAGATTTGCCCCATAAAATGTAAATTTTACTTTTCAATTTGTGACCAATGTAATTTTAAGACACTAGCTAATTTCAGTGTCGCAGAGATTGGAGTAAATAAATGTTTTCATGAAAGGGTCAGCTGAAAGTGTGTGGCATGCAGTGGTTGACAAAAGATTAAAATGCAATCACATACAAAAAAGCCACAACTTGAAAGAAATCACGCATTCTTGAAAAGATACTTAATACTAATAGATGACATACTTTTACTTGAGTTTGGATCATCTATCCTCATGACTCATTATGTGTTTGAGCACATCAATTATATCATAAATAATTTATATCATTACAATGTTCTGTGGTTTAATGCATTTAAAACTGTTTCAGACAGATGAGGGTCTACATGTCTCACACACCTCAACAGACCAGGACATTAAGACTGAAATAGAACCTTCTTATTAATAAGTCTTAATACTTTTTCACATAAATAAGTTTATTCAAAATATGCCAAAGCATAATGCAAAATCAAGGAAGTGCTGGGGTGTGTAATTTCCAGACAGGGTACATGAAGCAGAAAGGTTAACATCTTTGCCCAAACTCAAAGCAAGACATTGCAGTAGCTGTGCTTCTCACCAGATTCTGAGCCAACTCCTGGAACATAATAGAAAACCTAACAAAAACAGAGCTTGTAGGAAACATTCTCTCAACATACAGCATGATCACAAACACTGAAAGGCTGGTTGACATTTTCAAAGCTGCAAAGGGAATTTGGATGCCGCCAATTCTCATTAACTTTAATGGGAACTGGGCATCCAAATCTCTTAGGCAGTTTTGCAAATCCCACCACAAATGACCATTTAGGTGGTGAGCATTAAATGGTATTGCCTGCCAGGCACCTTCATCTTAAGAGAGCTTCGTAAAGCGAAGCTTCATTGTTTTCCTCCTTGTAGAATGGTGTGTGAGCTAAATGAAGTTTCTCACTCATGGTTTACACAGAAACATTTTTTTCCTGCCCCTTGCAAGGTGCAATTCAACCGGTTTCTTTAAGCTCTCTCTAGGAGAGGCAGGACAAAGAAAACACACAGGAAAACAATTACTGCTGAGAGATAAAAAGTAAATTAACTGCAAGTTGGTGAGCATTTCTGAGCAGACACTTCTGGAATACATGGGCTTTTTATTTGAGTTTTAATAGAAATATTTGGCATTATTAGAGTGCTAAATTTCTCACCTATTCATCTTTTAGTTTCTATATGCCCATCTTTCTGACGAACACCTTGGCATTCAAACAAGTACTATGCTCAAAAATAAAAAAAAATAAAACCTGTATAAATGACAGTGTTCAACCATGAACACATTGTCTTTTATGAATATTATAATCACAGAATCAATAAGCCTACAAAGAAAAAACAGGACACAAAACGTGTTTTGTCATTTCTGACGAAGTTATAAAAACAACAGACATTCAATATGCCAAGTGTTCTTCAATCCTTCATAATCATAGCCTTATTGAAGTGAGGACAAAAAGGGTCTAATTGCATAGGAGCAATCTCAATGTAATAGGTTATACACCCAGGCACTGCTGCACAATACAACAAAAACAACGTTCCCTGTGTATAGCAGAATGTCATCTCTCATTTTCAGGCAATTACCTTCTTTCTTGTCAACAGTTTTAATAACCTCCATCATCTCTAAAAGACTTTTGCTTCAGTTAAATAATTTTCAGCTTTTTAATATGCAAATGTGCTTGTTCATATGCATGGGTGAAGTGGCGCTGCTACTTGAAATGTGTCAGTACATTGTGGAGCACCTGCACCTCGGGGAAGCTTGATTTAATTGACACCTAATACTATTCATTATTCCACTTAGTGAGCAACTCCTATTAGTCACCTGTAGGTTTTCCTATAAGCAGTGCTTTGGCCACCAATGAAAATATGAATATTTCTATAAATAGAATGGCCATATTTAGTAAAGGGGGTTCACTACTGGTGAGTCTGGAACATTATCTCATTGGGGAATATTTCTTAGGATTCTCCCCCACCCCCATTCCTCCCAAGAACTTTTCTTGACTAGGATGGAAGTCAAGAGTAACTCCTATTTAAAAAATATTTAATCTGTGTTAACTCTCGATAGCTTGATTCTCTAGCTGTATTAAATGAACATTGTGTGAAATATGCGAAAGGGAACAGGGGAAAAAAAAGAATCAAGGTGGGTGGGTTTCATTAATGGAGCTCTTGTTTCCTTAAAGTGGGATCTGAGTTGGACAATTCCAATGTCTGCTTTGTATGACCTCAACATAATCACTGTCTGTGCAAAGAAATGCAGAATATGTGTTATTAATTGCATATTCCTGTAATAAATATTTACCATTATAGTCTTGCTTAATCTTATCCATCTAATAGCCAATTTTGCTCAATTGTGAAGAATGCGCAACAAAGATCTTTAAATTGCCACGTGAAATAATTATGTTGAATGCAGGAATCTCTGTCTTTACTGATATGAATGTGATAAACACCCGCTGTAAATGGATACAATTTAAAACTGACATTGTTCTTTCACTGCTGTACTAGAACTCGGGTGCAGTGCACCGTATGTGCTGAGTTGATGATATCGGGGTTGTTCCTTTACCACATGGTCTGTAACCTTATTGTTCAGGCCACATTTCTTTCCAGCATTAATGCATTTGTTAGTCCCAGAAGGCTTAAACTACAGATGTTTAACATCCTGCTTATGGACAGATCATCTGGAATATGAACTAAGAAATCTATACGACTTATTAGTATATGTTATGAGTGGAGCAGAGATTTAATAGCCTGTTCAAACTAGATTAGTGAAACAGTTTCTTACAAAACTGCAACTTCTTAAAATAGACTCATGTAAAAATGAAAAATTAAGATATTCTTTTGATTAAAAATGATTTTTATCAGAAGAATTTGTCACTAATTAATGCTGTTTACATAATAGTGCATGTAACATTAATTACAGCTTTCAGAATGTTAACTGCAAACCTCTTTTTTTTTTTTTCCCCTTCTGTGAGCGCAGATTTACCAGTATGGTAGAAATCAGAGCTCTTTTGAGGTTTTTTTTCTGCAGTGTATTCAAAGTGATCATAAATCAAGTCTAGAATTCAAAGACAATTAAGGACATAGGCAGTAAAAAAGACTGAGCAATGCTAACCCAAAACTCCAATCATTTTTAAAGTAAGTGGGGAGAACACTGGTCAACTAGGCGATTGTTGGTATCCCCCAAAATGTAATCTCCAAGCTGAAGAATGGCAGCTGGCAGAACAGCTGGTGAATAGGATTAATGTCAGAAGAAAGAAATAAAACTCAACATATGTCCAAGCCTGCGGTGCTGGGACTGAGCATGATTGTACCCCGACGGATACCATGTGTACAGCTGGAAAGTGCCACTGTGCCATGCTTATCTACCCCACAAGGTCATTTCTAAGAAGTATAGCTAATATCTGAACTGAACTTTTCCTTCAGAACTCTGGCTGATCAAGACACGAAGAAACGAGCTTCACAACGTAAATATTTTGGCTGATTTTAATGCACTCTGGGTGGGGTTTTTTATAATATAATCTCAACTAAAAAAGCAGATTAGTATCAAAAAGGACAGATTGCACTAATGTAAATATAATTTTAAAGCTATTTAAACCTTTTAATCTCATCTCATTCAGATTTACACATTCAAGGTTCAAATAATACCAAAACTGCAAGTTTAATAAAATAATTTCATTTCGTAGCATTTACATATTTTGCTGAAAATAAATTTTAATAAACAGCATACACGGCTATAATATGCCAAAAAAATTCAGAAAATGGGAGGAAATTTGATGCTAACATTAATTCATGTTTATATTTTGAAATGTTAGCTCTTAAGGGTTTTTCAGCTCACATCTTAGCATACTCCGATTTTTTTCTGTAACAGGGCAGTTGTTGGAATTGGTTATAGTGAAGAACAGTAAACATATAAAAATTCCTAACTCATGAGAAAGGCCTGAGTATTTTTAGAAGTTTGAAAAGATCAAATTCTGTTCAGTCTCCTTTTTTCTACTAGTAGCTTCAAACAAATCCTATCAGCAAAATAGCAAAGTTCGTACAAAACCAAACTACACCACGATTGTGTTCAGAGAGAGAGAGAGAGAGGACAAAGGGTTAACATAACCCATTTTGTTCTGTGCCTAATGTCATTTTCAAATATGGTGATTTTGGGTGCCTTTTATTTTGCTTAGGGAATATAAGGGAAAAAATTACAGTCTCAAATCCAGGTCACATTCTAAAATACTGGCTTCAGCTCTGTTCACTTGAACTTAAAATATCTCCTTGATGAAAACACAAAAATTGTTGAAGTGAAAAATCACAAGCACACCCCAAAACAGTTTTTTCACCTTTTCACTGTTCTCTTTTATTTTCCTTCTGTTACTATTATCTTTCCCTCTCCTTTTCTCTTTTTCTGTTCTTTTTTTCCTTTCCTTTCTGGCAGCATATCAGGAAGCATGCAGTGGAATAATATCCCACACTCTCTTCCCAGAGGAAAAGACACATCCATCTCAAAGGATGCAAGCATGCAATGCTACCTTGGTACCCTAAAATGGAATATCCAACTGGTATTTCATCTGTCAGCTGCATGACAGCAACAGGTAACCAGAGGTAATATTTTATTACTCAGACTAAGTGTGACTTCACTCAGGAGTTGTATAGTTTTCCTTTTAAAGAAAAGAATCAAGAAATGACAGGCAAAGTAGTGACTTGTTCAGGTTAGAATTATATTTTTCTGACCTGTAGAAGTATGCATGTTCATACTTTAATTACAACGGGAATCCTCTACAGTAAGAGCTATAAAAGAGCTACAAATAGACCCCAGTACAGATGAGAAATTGGAGCCAGTCTGAAATTAGTGTGGCCAAAGGCCACAACTGTTGCTGACTTGCGAACAGTGCAATTACAAATGAAATTTCCACTAAAATCGCTAACCTTTTTTTAATTTATCAGGTACTCCTATGAGAGTCACATAATTTTAGATACCATGGTATATCACTGAGAAAAACTAGAGGCCTTCTATTCTTTAAACATATTTTATAACTCCATCATGGCCTAATTTTAAGCAAACCAGAGTAGTGTGAACTGATATAGTTTGTATCTAAGAAATTTCTAATGTGTTTTTCATCCTCTTAACAAAGGTAATTCACAATTTGTGTTCCATCATCTATTTCAAATGTCACTATAACCTATTTGCTACATTTATTTGGCATTTCTTACCCATTTTCCACTTATTTGGAAATATCTACCCATTTTTCCAATTTCTCCTAACCACTTCTCAAACGAAAACGGATAAGCAAAGTGGAAAATAATTTTACATGATGACAGTAAAAGTATCATGTGTATTATATTCTAATGTTCTGATGACTGACTCCTTCAGCAGGAAAAATGCTGAGAAATTTTAATTTCTCACACATATGCATCCGTATTTCTATCAAGAGCAAATCTTCTAATAGTGATTTTGAGCTGTCCTTGAAGAAGGAAAAGGACTCATACAAAAAGGTCTAAATGTCCAATCAAGGCAGAAAATTTTGAATATTTTTCATCACATAAAATTATTCTTCTCTATTTTAAGATAGTCTTGATTCTAAGTAAGAATCTCCAACAGCACTGATCTAATATCATTATGTAGTAAGGAAAATGTTTTTGTTTATATTCATATAAAAAGGAAAGTAAAGCACATTGCTTATTAATATCTACTGAATTGTTTAAGAGGATTTTTAAGATACAAGTTAAAAGAATTTCATAATTTCAATTTCTCCTTTTCATTTAATAGTAGACATTCATTAGGACCCACACACTGTAATAAATTATAATAATTTCAAACAAGAATTAAATTACTAGGTACCTAGTGAAAGAGCCATTTTTTCTTAGGTACCCTGTAATCTAACTGTCAGATTTAAAATCTATTCCCAATCAACTCTTCACAACATTCACATTTATTCATCTATGCTAAATTAATAAAAGGTGTGAATAATACTGACAAAATTGATCATTATTGTTCATGTAGATTTAGAAAATTACAAGGTAATCTAAAATATAAAAGGAATTGAGGGAAACTATTACAGTTCTTATAAATAAATTCATCCTTTGCTATCTTTTTTTAAATCAGGAAAAATCTTCAACAAGAATTTATTGAGATTGACTAGCAAAGCTATTTAATAAATTGCACATTTCAGAACAGAACTACGTTTTTATTTCAAAAACTATTAAAAGTTGATGACGACTCTAATGCAACCCGAGAGTTCACCCAATACCTTAAAAAGTAATGCTGACATTCCAAAAAAAGCTACCCAATGTCAGACTGAACGCAAATTTTTTGTAGTTTGAGCCTTGGGTATGTCAAATACCTTCCGCAAGGTCCTGAGTGAGCTCAGGTATCGTGGAAATAAATGGGAATTGGGGTCACCCAGAGCCCCTTGGAATCCAGATCTGACCAGCTCTGTAAAACAGGCCGAGCATCCCTCCCCTTCATCTTGTGAACAGACATACAAGGGGACAGCATCCTCCAAGGAACTAAAGCTGTTACACAACCATCTTTCCTCGCACACAGACTCCTCAGCACCCAGAAGTAAGCACTGGATGCTATTCCTGCTCTAGGAAAACCAGAGACAATGTCTGTAGCAGGCTCTCCCTGTCCTTTGCACATTTGCAGTAATTCCTGCCATCTAACCTCGGTGACCCTCTCCCCCCTGACGGGGATCCCTGCAGATAAAGTAAAGCATGTCAACATCTGTTCCCATTCACACCGATTTTAATTTACAAAAAGAGCTTTGCTATTTTCAGAGCAGGCTCCAGAGCACAATGACAGATTTAAGGCCTTTAATGGGGTTGCGTTTTGAGTGTGTCAGCGTTTCAGGCTCACCAGGGCTGGATTCTAAGGGGCTGCACCAAAGGAAGCTGCGGGGGTTTACGGAGCCACAGAAAGGGTGTTCTCCTCACCTCCATGCTATTTACCTATAAACCAGCTGGCAAAGTTTTATGTCCTTAACAAACCCCTGCATTTCTGCTTTGAGCAGAAATTTGAGATCCAGAGCGCCAGGGATACAATTCCTTCCCTTCTCATTCTCGCTTTGTGCATTCCTTCTGCCATCACACACCTTTCTGAAACCCAGCATGTGTTGCTGGGGGGATGTTTTCCAAACTGCTTTCTCATGACAAAGCTCTGTTGTTAATAACTTGTGAACCCACTGTTTTTTGTGAAAGCATAACCAGGAGAAAGTGGGTTTTGGGTTTGGTGGATTTTTNACCACAATCCTTGGTCTCTCCTGCTCTATTACAAATACTGCAATAAGTAACTGTCTTTTTTCCAAAGTTCTTTTAGCTGGACATTATTTATTGGTTACACTCATAAATCCAAAGTACGTATTCATCCCACTACAAAGTTGCAGAGTGTGAGGATCACAGTGATACGAAAACGATTCACAGAGTTTCAGGGAAGTTATGGTGACTCAAATTAGGGTTGTTGGTGTTTTGCTTTTTTTCCCATCTCCTCAACAGGGTTTAGAGGGTTTTTTTTAAAAGATATAGAACATGAAGAACAACTCTGAGAAACAATGCACAAGTTGTGTTGTAATCACAGAACAGCTAAGACATGAGCAGCTGAGCAGGAGGAAGATGGGCAGTGGAATGCCATACAGTAATCAGCACTGTTGACTAATCAGAATTTGAGACACTAGAAGGTAATAAGGGTATTATAAAGAACAGCTTATTGAAAGAGCAGCTGTTTATGTGTAGCTCACTGTTTAAATGAATTCCACTAGATTGCCATGGTATGTTTTGGTTAAAAAAAAAAAAAGTTCTACTTGAAAAAGAAAAAAAAATAAAGGAAGAAAAGAAAAAAGATATATCAGGAAGGGCAAGCACAAGGGAGTAAATATCTGGGTATCATGACCACAAGTACATAAATAGAAGCAGTTCTCTAGGTACTGGGGACCTCTAAAAAATTACATAAATTCAGTGGCCCTGGAAGTTACAAAAGAATATTCATTACTTAGGCAAAGCTTAAATGTCATCTTTGTTAGCCTCAACCACTGAGCGTTGTTGCCATGGGCACAAGAGCTGAGGTGGTTATGGAGGGTAATAGACAAAGAGGAAAAAACCAAGGGAAAGTATAACTAAAACCAACTACAGAACCATTTTAAGACATTTATATTTGGACCGGCAGCCAATAAACACAATAAATAAATTTAACCTCATTTACAAGAAAAAAAGCCAATTTTATTATCCTGTCCCATAAACATAGTAATAAAATAGTGCTATGATCTCAACTAGGAAAATCTAATTAAATAATGTAAAAAAGACCAAAAATAGAAACAATATTCAAAATCTCACAAGTGAAAGCAACAACTCACCATAATGCTCAGACAATAATCATGTTCAAATCTATGTGCCTTAGGGTTGTTCAACAGTTTTTTGTTTGCTTGTTTTCAGAAACCAAGTTAGAGCTTTGCTTTTCAAAATATCTTTGAAGAGTTGGGAACAGGAAGGAGACTGCCTAATTGTAGTGGAAATTTATCATAATCCATTATTTAAAATATTCTACTTTGGACAGCAAGGGCTAGGTAATATTTAAAAGCAGTCAGCAAGAAGTGGAAACTCTGGTATCTTTTGTAACAGTTCACATGTCAGACTGGCAAAGTGCCCACAGTGTACGGCAGAAAAATCTATTTAATGTCTGCCCCACAAGGCGACATGAGGCTTGATTGGCAGAAAGCAGAGAGTGGCTTTTGATCATGTGTCCTAACAAGCAGTTCCAGCTCCTGTCTCTTCGGCTGAGCGGCTCCACATTACCTATTCAAACAGAAGTGA
Source organism: Cyanoderma ruficeps (assembly GCA_008694505.1). Taxonomy (NCBI): domain Eukaryota; kingdom Metazoa; phylum Chordata; class Aves; order Passeriformes; family Timaliidae; genus Cyanoderma; species Cyanoderma ruficeps. Next base: position 2,823,867 of record VZDJ01007753.1, read on the forward strand.
CAGGCCACTGCACTACTCTTTGGCTCTAGTCTCACGCAGTGGGAGCTATGCTGGAGACAGAGCCACTGATTAAATATATCACTTTTTCAAGACAAGCAGGTTGTCTGAATCAAAGTTGGACAGAATAGACTCAACATTATTAAAAGAGGATATAAAACTGGAGTTGAGTGATGTTAGGCCAGTGTGTACAGCCTCAGGGATTCACAGACTGACAAGGGGAATAAGGAACAGCAGAACTCATAAAGCAGGGTCAGAAATTAGCTGTGACACCTTGGCCATTTTCCCATCACTTTGGGGCCACTGTGTTTCAAATCCTGTAGTGTCTTTTTGGCCTTTTTTTTTAATGATTTTTCTATGAGGAAAGGAGCGTGTAAAAATCGTTAACTAGCGAAAGTTGCAAATTGCAGTTTTACAATTAGATATAAAACATTAGCCACATTTTGCCACCTAATATACAGTGTTTTCTAATTAGATTGTGGCTTTTTTCCTCGCATTCTCATCAGCCAAATTATTGTCATCAAATAATTTGTTGATACAGCACTGGCTACCCTTGCTCTAAGGAACAACCGAAAGCTGGGGAAAATGACTGAATAGAGATGCTTATTACATTGCCTTGTTAGTTCATTAACAAATTGGTTTGATTTTTGAGGTCATACGTCTGGCCACTGTCTGTTGTGTTACCTGATACACAGACACAAAAGGGCAACAGACATGATTCTTTGTCTAGTTGCTATATCACAGAAACACCAGATATATTGAAACCCAGTGGAACCAATGCTCCAACTAAATTTTTAATTACAAGTATAACTGCAGATGTAACAAAACCTATTAACAAAGCTGCAACAACACCATTTAAATAGCTAAAAACACAAACAGTCCAGAGAGGGAAGAGAGGCTGTGGCAAAAGAAGCTTATTTTACTTAGTGATGCACGTGCATGCCAGACGTATAAAATTATTTCTGGGCTATTCAAAGTTCTGTGAAAAAAATATTTAAATTATGATACAAAATCTTGACAGATTTTTTCCAGAACCACTCCTGCAATAGTTCTATTGAAATTAATAGAGTCACCTCAGGAATAAACTTGGTTCAATATTTATTTTTCACTATGGCAAGTTCTTCTGACATTTTAACAAACCTCTGCCCGATGTGTTAGTTTTTGTTTCACTGTAAATATTTAAAAGTAATCTGCTTGTTACATATTTAAGATACGATAAGGACTGCTAAGACCTACACTGAGAAGCAGAGCTGTTTTAAATATTGAATATGCAGGTAAATTTTAAGGTAGAGTAGAAAGAGCAGGATCCTGTCCTCATGCATATCCTGTAACACACACAGCACAGCTACAAAAGCAAACAGAATTCATTCTTAAGGTGGTGTTAGACTAAGAAATTCAGTACAAAGCCCTTAATGTTTCTGGTGTCACTGCAGGCTCTCTAAGCTGTAGTGTTCAGGCTTCTTCCAGAAGGGTGAAAGAGCCTGCTTGCTTCAACATTTTCAAACAAATAAAAGACAGAAGAGTATTCAAGATGGGATTTTTTAGGTTCAGTGAAGATCATGATTTACCGTAGAGGGTGATGTCACGTCAAGTTCTTTAAGAAATGTGAGCGGGCAACAGTGCGCTATAGCTTCATGTCAAAATATGGCAAATGGTTATGTAAAGCATTAAGTAAAGCAGTTAACAAAAAGGAAGATGAAAATAAACAGCCATTCATGCACAGGGCACTGTGCCCAGGAACTCTGGGCACCTATGTAAGTAAAACTAAAAATATATTATGATTAATAAAAGAAAACAGCTATTAGATACATTCCAAAATGCTAGGCTGTAGAACAAGACATTTTGGCACAGCTTTACTGATTGGCAGCCCATGCTAAAGACAGACCCAAGACTGCAACAGAGTGAGCTGCTAGTCAGGACAGAGCAATGCTAACAGGAGCTCTCTGCAGATGTTTACACAGTACTTGCCCTCAAGACTATATTTAACAAGGACTATTGCACTTTCTTTTTTTCAGCAATATCACAATCTGAACTTTAAAAAAACACCACCACTTCTTTATGTTGCTAAAGCAGGACAGAAGAGGGTGGATTTTGACACATTAACAACTGCTTCATTTTGGAGATCAACGTGCCAATGAGCAAATAAGGAAGAAGCCTGGCTGCAAATAGGAATTAGAAGGATTCCTCACAGTCCAAAATACACTTGTGAAGCACAGAAATATGTATTTCAGAACACTAGATTGTGTTTTTATTCTTGGTTTTCACTTTGTGCTCATCAGCTACGCACAGGGAAGTGAGAGCACAGGTGCAGGGCTAAAACTCAAATTATGCTGACGGACAGGGCTCGGCCCAGACTTCAGCAGGAGTTCAGGGAGTATCAGACTTTATCACGATAAAGTTCCTCTTGGCTTTAAAGGTACCAGCTCAGTCTGACATTGCAGAACTAGTGGCCTTAAAATAAATCATGTTTTGTACCACACTTAGGGCGCTGTGTCCAGTTCTGGGCTCCCCAGTAGAAGAAAGACACGGGACTGGAGAGAGTCCAGGAGTGGGCCACAGGACAACCAAGGGACTGGAGCATCTCTCACATGTAGAGGGGCTGGGACCACCATGAGGGTTTAGGCTGAAAAAGAGCAGCTTCCAGGGGATGAAATATAAATATCTCACAGCTCATGACACATCCAGGCTGTTGTCTTCACCGGTGGTGCCCAGTTACAGGCCCAGAGGGAAAGAGAACAAAAGAGAAACAGGAAATTCGCTCAAACCAAAAGAAAATCTTTGCTTATTGTAAGGATGACCAAACACTGAACAAGCTGTGGAATTTACAGCCTTGGAGATACTTGAAAATTGACAGGACATAGCTCTGAACAACCTGTTGTAGGTGATCTTGCCCTGTGCAGAGAAGCAGTGCCTTCCCACCTCAGCTACCCCATGATTCCTTGATTCTGTGGAATCAAGAGCAAACCGACTGCAGGGGAGCACAGACAGACTGTCCCTAAAATAATCAGAGTGAGGCTCTTTCTCAGGTTGGCTGGTACACTCAAGACAAGAAAGCTGCTTTTCATGATGACATGCTAAATTTTATGATGCTCAACTGAGCAGTTCTTCATAAAAAAGGATAAATTCAAAAGCCAATTTCCTCCCCTACACTGTAAAATACTGTAGAAAGTGTTTTCTTTCCAAAATTTTTAAACTCCATTTCTTCTCATTGCAAATTTTAAGGAAAATTTAAAAAAAAAAACAAATCAAAAACACTTATGCAAAGTAATATTATAAATAGAAAAAATTAGCTACTTATTTTTTGCTCTCTAATTCCTATTCATATTTAATAATACACAAAACCACACTGACATTGAATGGCTTTTGGCTCCCTGTTAAGAATATTTGTTTGGGGTTAATTAGCATGGCTGAAGACTAATCTTAATAATTGTTGCTTCCACTGGAGGCAGGTTTCCCTCACAAGACAAAGTGGCATCTCAGAGTTTCAGGCTGAAACACGGAGGAGAGAGTAGCTACTCTCTCCACTGGATGAACAAGAAAGCCTGAGCATGCAGCTGCCTCATGCAGCGAGGCAGTAAGTGCCTCTGTCTCTCCTGTGGCAACCAAATAAAGTTGTCAAAATTATTTTTAAATAATTATAAAGTATCTTAACCAAATACTGTATAGAAAAATAAGGAATATATCAGCATTTAAAATGTATATGCTGCTGAGGATTTTACTGTCATTTCTTTAAGAAAAGCAGATCTAATTAGCTGTACCTCCAAAGTGTGTACCTAGCATTTTTATTATGTATTATAACATTTTGCTTAGAGTTGACATTTTTATTCTGACAAGCACTGTCTGGAGAGCTCTCAATAAATAATACATTTACAATTTTCAGTAAATAAGCACTGGACACAAATCGTTATCCTTACTTACAGCTGCCCCTCTCTAATAGTGCTTTTACAAGTAAGGTGACTGTTCAGTCTAATGCAATACTCACAGTGCTGGGAAGATATTTTCATTCATTACCCCAGTCACAAGCACTTAAAGCACTTTTAGGCCCTGTTGCAAAACAGCAGGAAGGGGAAAGCAGGTAAGACTAACTAAAACTAAAGTCCATCACCAAAGAAACCTGAGGCCATTCACCCTCCAGAACTTGGAAAATACAATGGCATACCTGATCAGCCACATTCAAGCCCAATTTTTTCCCTTGTATCCTTATATTAATTTACATAAGCAATTTTAGGAAGGGAAGTATCACATCTAGTCCCTCTAGTCCCTGATATTAACCTGATGACTACAAAATCTATTTCAATTGCCATTTTAAAGCGTGATCGGATCATAACATTGTTTGTGTCACAGAACATCAGAAACCAATGAAGTTTGAATTTATTTTCCTGGTGCCAAGATCATGCAACTGAAGCAACTCTCCATATTTTTACAGCTATTTACTCACTTGTACTCTCTACCATAGAGCTCACTCTCAGTTGTGCCTATTCATACCAATCTTGCCTTTTTTACTGCCCCTAGGAAAAAGCTGACTTTTAAGATGTGCTTTTTTAATAATGCTTTCACCATACTAATAACATACAAATAGTGTAAAGATAGCAGATGTTTGACCATGTCTAAAATGGAAACAGAAGTGCTGAGGAACATAGTGCAGAAAATTATATAAGATGGAAGCACTGGGACAATTTATCACGCAATAAAAAATGAGTTAAATTGTATCTAACACTGGAGAACATCAGAATTGAGGGGTTGCAGTGGGATTAAAGGATCCCTGGAGGAAAGACATTGGAAAACACATCTCTGGGGAGGAATTGACAGGAATGGTCAGAAGATGATGGCAAAGAGAAGATTTCAGCCTTTTTCAGTATCATCTGTCCTGTTCAAGGATAATGAGAACAGGGTCAAGGCACAGTTGTTCCAATGAAAAGGATTTTACTCATCTCACATATTCTAGGTTGAATAAAGATGTTTCTTCAATGTGGTATAAGAATCTCAAAATGGTGAAAGTAAATACCTGCTCAAAAATAAAGAATTTTCATGGCTAGAATGGATGTTCCAATCCTCAGAATTGAGTCCTGAATTTCAGACTCTTCCCCTATCAGGATCAACTCTGTTTACAATCAAAAGCAACAATTTTGTAGAGCTGCATGGGTACGAAGCCTCAAAAAGAGAACAACCTGCATTGGGAAACTGAATCTCCAGGAAAGTAGAAGCTCCACAAAATTCCATGGATGCTACCCCAAGGAAAATGTCTGACAGTACCCAAAGTGTGTTTTTTTCCTGACAGGGTCTCAAATGGCTACCATCAGGCTCACCAGTTTCTTGCTGATGATCCTGAATAAGAACCAAGAGAGGACAAGAAAACCTATAAGCAAAGCAGATGGTCTAACTAATCTCTCAACCTACTCATGTCGGTCTCGTTCTCCACGATGCCCATGTAAAAGTCTGTGCTATTCTCCACTTGGGTGCCGTGGTTGAATTCCAGAAGCAAGAAAATTGAACAGGAGTTTCCAAATGTAACATGAGACACACTGAAAAGTGCTGAAAAATTCCTGTATTCACACAGAACCTGTGAGTAATGATTAGATTCTCAAATGCTACAATACTGGGTAAGACTGTAGTGTAGGCACCCAGATAAATACAAAGATCAGGTGGATAAATACAAAGATCAGGTGGAAAGATGACAATATGTGCCGGTTTCTTAAATAAAAATTGTGGGATAGCATTTAATCACAAAATACTTTTCTGAAAAATTTAAAGGAATAAGGAATTGAATAGTCAAAAATGCCTAAATTCTCAGTCAGAATGATAAATAAAAACACGAGACAAAATATTAATGGCCAGACACTATGGTTACACAGACTGAATCTCTCTTCGAGAAAAAATTTAAAAATTCTTTAAATATATGCTGCATTCAAAATTTCATTAAATGAAAGTACATTAATGGAATGAAATTCTGATAGAAAAAAGAAATACAACAGAGAGAAGGAAAATAGGCTGCATCTTCTTTTAGTTACCAGGTAAATAAACCTAGAAAACACTTCCTTTGTGGTAATGTTCAAATAAAGGTCCAAAATTACTTTAACTTAACACATTAAGGCATAGGAATTCACTGTAGAATTCAACAAATGAATCCTTAGAAATTTTATGATCTATAAAATGTCTAAAAATAGAAGAATATGATTTTCTAAAACATCAGCATATATTGCAATGAAAAAGAGTGACCAAACTGATTTTACCAAGATAATTGGAATTTAAAAAAAAAAAAATGAGAGAGATAATAAGTTGCATTTAATTTAATGGTAAGAAGGTAAATAATGGAAGAAAACAGCAATTTAGGAAAATTGTGCTTCATGAAAGTGCTTCAGATCTCTCCTTTAATTTGATCTGAGTCATCTATTTATTTTCTGGACATTTGGGCTTTTGCATTTTTATTTTGGAAGCATGGCTGGAGTTTAGAAGAAAAATTCTGTTTCTTAGATGCCGCTATATACATCTTCCAACAAAAAGCAAATAAGTATTAAATTAACTATATGCATTAACTGATTCTGAATTTTCTTAGCAAAAGTGATTTTTAAGAAGAAAAAGGAAACATGATGAGGATGGGACCAAGCAGATATGGCAGGCTTTTTCAAAGGTGATGAAAGGATTTGAAGAAGGGGAGTTTTTCATATCCAAAGAGAAATGGCAGTGACCATTTGCAAGTTCCATGGGTATCACAAAGAACAGAACACCAATAATATATCATTTTTATTGATCACTTTGGATAATCCTAATGCCAAAACCCACCAACATTTCTGAAATCTTGAACAAAATATCTGTATCCATAAAAAAAAAAAAGAAAGAACAGGGGTCTATAAACACCAAGTGTGTTAGGACAGCAAGGGATTATATCTTCAGTAGAACATGTGGGTATCCTGGACACCACAGGGCAAAGAACTTGAATTAAATCTCTGCAAAAATTCTGAAAAACATTCTAAAATATTCACTGACAACAAATGGTCAGCAGTTCACTTCTAGGACTGATACACCAAAGAAAACTGACATGTAAAGTCCTCAAAGGTTGTGCTTAAAACTATACTAAAAACAAGTATACATGTCTGAACTCTCTCTGTTCTCAGCTGTGGCTGGCTTAAAACAATGCAAAATGGAAACTCTGCATATTTAAAACAATATAATATACACAGACTCTTAAAAAATAACCCAAAACAACCATATTTAAAAAAAAAAGCCTAAAAAATAAACAATTGCAACCAAAATTGTTTGCCTATGTCTACTTATAAAACACAGTATGTGAAAGTTTAAGTTTCTTTACTTCCCAGTGAAATTAGCAGGAAATTCGTGGATTTGTGTGTGCAATACTTCAATATATTTACATTATATTTCAATATAATTATTGGAATGATAGAAAGCTTTATAGGGGAAGTGTCAATGTATTTTAAGTCAATATAACAGGAAGTGGTCAGTTATTATTAACTAAAGTATGAAGCTGGATAAAACAACTAAAAAACCACGAAATCAGAAAATCACCACTACTAGTAATGTAATAAAATTTTCCCTACTCCATATAGATTTAATAATACAGGTGAAGCCTTAATTTTTAATGTAGATACCCACCCATATATCCCCCCATAGAGAGAGAGAGTACAAACAGGTGCACAAAACAGAGAATAGATGGAAATTTATGAATATACTTCTCTTTATGTAGATGTTCATTATTCCACCAATGCATAGATAGAAATCTTTGATCTCTGAATGCTCAACTATGGTCTTCAAGGAGGAAGCAAGAATGGGAAGCACTTCATAAAAAGCTTGTGTTAGAATTGTGGACCGAGCTGGGTTGAAAAGTGATACTATATACATTGCTCAGAATCAAGGTCAAAAGTGAATTAGGAATCCAGGCCCTGAGTAATGAGGGCTTAGCACTTAGCAGAAATGACATGCCCAGTTTCCAGCTCAGAAGTGCCAGCTGACCTGCCAACCTAGCATTCCAGATCTGAAAGTGGGAAATCTGCTCTCCTTGCTCAGACAAGATGTGTGCTACTAATTATTGCTCCTCGAGGCTTATGATGAAGTACAGTAGGATAGTTGTCTGGAAGCCAATTCTCGGCATAGGATCCAGGCTGTAAATCTGTCTTACAAAAGTAACATAAGCAATATTCAAAAAGACAAGTCTCTTACTTAAAGGGGAGAGGAAAAGAGAGAAGGAGTTAGACCATACTGTCTAGCATAAACTCTTCATTTTGAGCTATGAAGAGCTTTATTACTTGATTGTACCGTGGGATATTTCCAAAGAAAAACCGCAGTAAAGCAATCCTTCAGCTCAAAGAATAACTAAGATGAATATACTGAAGTTATCCAAGAGGCCCTAGAGTCTAATGTTGTTGATTAAATTAGACACCTGTTCATTTCTGACCTCCTCTGTCTTATGAGAACACATGTCAGCAAAGTCTTTACATACTCAAATTAACTCTAAATATTTGTAGCATTCTTTTCTTTTTCCATTACTATTTTCTCATCAGTTTTCTCATTTCCAAATCATTACAAATTAAGATACAAGAGTGCCTTACTGTACAAAAAAAATGCAAATACTGGACCGTGAAGTCAAAAAATATGTTGCTCATCCTGTAATGTTGGTAATCTGTGTTCAGACTACAAATAAAGCTAAAAACATACCTAAGGTATATTCCTGTGTGAGGCACCCGTGTTCCCACACCATACACAAGACATGACACTGGCTGAAGCACTATTATTAAAGAGAGATTAAAACAGCTGTACATTATGCTGAAGCACTCACTCTTCCCTTTACAAACAGACGGTCCTGGATTACAAGCAGCACTTGACCATTTAAATCACTACAACAACCAGATTTAACCAGCTGGGCCATATTCTCTTAGGCAATGCCTGTTGACCTCCTCAGTCACAGCTGCTCAGATGAAATTCTCATCAGACAACTTATTTTCAGGAGCCAAAGGACTCTGATTAAATATATCTATTTAGACATGATAAAGTCTTCCAGTATATATTTCTTTTTCAACGTTATGAGCGACAACACAGACCACAAGGAGTATATACAAGTATGACACCTAATATCTGAGTGTGTAGGGCAAAGTATTTAAGTATTTGACCCCAACAACCTGTATTTCTCAAATTCAGATGAGATAGATGGACAGAAATGGATAGGGATGGATATTTAGAAAGTTACATAGTAACAATATTAAGAGACTTTTCGCTGTGCTGGCATGGGGGTTTGATCTGATGACTGGAATCCTTGAGTTCTTTACTCCCCATTTAACTCTACAATTAACTTGACATATGACTGTGTGTTAGCCCAAATCCCACAGCAACATCATTGGTCAAAGAGGTCATCCCTATAAATGAGCCTAGCATGAACTATTACACTCTTTTACAAGAGATATGCAGGACTTAAAGCCCCACACCACAATATACAATAGAAACACATGTTTTTTCTCCACTTCATTCATTATACCAATTATATTATTCTCTCTCTTTAAAAAAAAAAAATCAGCAACAGCAGGTATTTTTCAATTTGGATAAGCAATTTTTGGACAAGGCAGGACTCACTACACAAAGAGCTCCTCAATTGTATTGGCTGCATACCATTTTAAGAAAAGAGCTGCATAGAAACATATTTTAAAGGATAGATGTTAAAGAGCATCATGTATGGTGTGTGATCAGGCTATTAATTAGGTTGTTCAAAAGACACTGTAAGATGGCACGTCAATTTCATAATCTCAGACCTCGTTTCTCTGGCTGCGCAGAGCTAAAACAAAGTTCAATCTTAAAATAATTATTTTTAAAACATTTTATTTTAATCAAACAAGTACGGAGAGTACTTCTTTTTAACTCAAAGAAACCTCTGAATACTGAATTGGGTATTCAAATCTGTTCTAAGAATTTTGATATTTCTAGCCTACACAGAAGTTTAGAAATATTGAACTTCCTAAATGTAACATCCTGAAGAATTTCCAATCTTTCTATTAATTATTTTTCTGCATTAGTTTATGTGGTACCAGTCAGATGTTCATTAATTATTTTCTGTTAAACATAAGTAACTTTATTCTCCTGCAGAAAATGGTGGATGAATGGAAAAGAACTTAATGCAGAACCATAAAATTATCACAGGATGGCCTGGGTTGGAAGAGACATTAAAGATCATCTAATCCCAACCCCACTGCTGTAGGGCAGACACACTTTGCATCAGACCGGGTGGCTCAGAGCTCCCTCCAACCTGACCTTAAACACTTCCAGGGAGGGGTGTCCACAACTTTTCTGGGCAGCCTGTGCCAGAGCCTCACCACCCTCAAAGCAAATTGTCTCCTAATATCTAATCTAAACTGAACCTAAACACGAAGATACAGTCAAATACCTTTGAACTTACAGGCAGACTTTAGAATAGCTTTCCATTATAATGTGGTCCATAAAAGGCAAGATTATTTTATAGATCAAAAATGACCTTTATTTCACTGCTGATGAGAACGCACAGCGTGGAAAGTTCTGATTCAGAGAGAGAGATCCCTCTGCGCTGCACTCTTAAAACAACCCGTGGAAACAAATACAGGGGAAGTGCAGAAAACTCTTGAGAACCCATACAAAAATAAGCTATGAAATGCTTGAATCCCTACAGATAGATACTATGTTTAAACTTTTTGATGCACATTTTTATTAGCACACCATCCATTACACTCCTGGAAAAGCCTTAGCTATGGTGTCAACATAATCAACAGCAACTTGAGCACTCCCTCAGCAAAATACGAGCCAAGACCTTTGATTAGCATGGGGTGTCGAACGACTGCTACTGACTGCAGAAAACAACTTTGCCAAAGTAATATTTAAAATAGTTTTCCTAGCCTAACCACCAAATCTAAGAAAGCAATTTTTAAAAAAGTGATCTTTACAGCTGAAAACAGACAGATGGTAGTAAAGAATCTGGGACATTCTCTCTTTAGAGATGTTTCACCAGCTTCAGAAAGGACACCTATAGAACACACTGGCATTTAACAATTATGCCAAGAAATTTGGAAGCCTACTTCCATCACTACATGATTTTATCCCATATTTAAATATATTATTGTATCAGCTTCAATTTTAATTGAAATCTACATTGCTACGTGAGGGCAAGGGAGCTTAAAGTGCAGTGTTTGAAGTGCACTGTGACCATACCATGAAATTGAGGAGTTAAAATAATTCTGAACTCATTCATATCTCAAAGAAAAAAAAGAATCACAAAGTTCTACTGCCTTTTGGCTCTGCTACATTATAAATATTCTTCCTGGGTTATTTTTAATGCCACAAAACAGAACTGGTAAAATATCTAAGAGAATCCACACAGATGCCTCCACACCTGTTTTTCTATTTCAGAGCCTCGTGTTCTCACAATTTCCCTGATTCAAACTCGTGTATGAGCTCACAGACTAAAAGGTATTGTTGCAGAACCAAGTGAGACTTCATTCTACCTACCAAGGGGAGACATTTTCATGGTGGGCCCTTACTATGTGCACACACAGTGATAAAGTCACTCTCCAATTCTCTTTGTTTCCTAGCATGGCCAATATCTTCGCAAGTGTATAGACTGAATAAAGACTGGCTACATAAACTGCCTTAGCACTCAAAGATTTGTCCTCATTTTTATCTCTGTTTTAATACTTGTAACAATATCTGAGGAGACTGTTAAAAAAAATATTTCTTCCCCTGTAATTCTAGCTATATAGGTCAGAACTATGTATTTTACACTTAAAACTGTTTCCCATTTTCCTAGTTACAGATGCTGGGTTATTAAAGTGATGAAAGATGAGACTTTCTAAGGCAAAACAAACCAGCTCATGTTTTATTCATTCTTATTGTTAAAAATAAACATTTGTCTTTCAAAAGAAAGTGAACAAATACAACTGAAGACTATCCCTCACAAGTCCACAGCCAGCTAAGAATTCATCACAACCTTTCAAGTAAGAGTTGAGTTTTCACCAAATCCAACACTCTTGCTTTGACTCACAACCAAGACAATTTTAAAAGTTTTTAAAAACTGGCATATTTGTCTAAAATCCCTAATGGATCTCAAACTACCATTGCCATGGAAACCTGTGAATAACTTTATCCTAGCCTTTGCCAATTATGCAGTTTTATGGCCCTCGATACCCAACACATCCTTTATGCCATAAAAATTATGGGATTGAGGGGTGCGGAAAACTGCATCGATCTTATTATCCAGAGCATACCTTCTTGCTCAGTCCTGGTCATTTCTTCTAGTTTCTTCTGCTTCAGTGTGTCCACCACATCTGCTAGGCTTCCCTTGCGGCGCTCCGGCGTCCCAAAGTTAACACTGGTCATTAGCTCACTGCGGTCACGGCCTCCTTCGTCGGGCTTGTTTGGTGAGGTAGAGGTATTTCGGAAGGAATATAGGGAACATAACTTATTACTCTCTGACTCCTGCAAAGAAACAAAACAAGGTCAAAACACGGGCTCTTCTCTCATGGCGGAAGGATCTCAGGCAGGCAAAAGCTGAAAGCATTATTTGTAATGCAAACAAGCCTGCATATCTCCTTCAGTTTATAAATTGAGCTTCATGATTTGAATTTCTTAGTTTCAGTGCTTTACATGGGCACTTTTGTCCTTAAGTCCAATTCTCTCCATGTTTCTAACATTCGTATTTCCTGCCTGAGTCAATCTTCATCAAGGATTTCCTTCATCAGGAACAAGCAACGAGGAACACTTTTTAACAATGAACGTGTTAAGCTTTTACAGTTTTCTTTAGTTCCTTAAGTAAGGACAATCTATTTAACACTAAGGAAGAAAGTACAGGCAAGCACAAATTATTCCTGGATAAATCCTCAGCTAATGGAAAACAGCATAACTTTAAATCTAGAGAAAGTGTTAGGCCAACCATGAGCAAGGAGGAAGGAATCTACTTCACAGTTAAATAAGGTTAATGGTATGTGTGATCCATGCACATTCACTGTCCTTTAAATTAAATTTAAATTTTCCTTAAAGAATGAAGGTTACAGTGCTTCTAATAAACAAAAGATGATCTTATTTTCAGGGCAACAGGCATGAATGAGCATGGAAATGAAATTATAGCAAAACAAACCATATATGCCAATACACAGGTACCAAGACCACATATATCAGGTGTTACATAGTCAAAAAACATAGAAGTAAAAAGGATTCATCTCCTTTGTCAATAGATAAAGGTTATTTAAGAAAAAAAAAATTAAAAAGCAATGAGCAATGACAATTCTCCTTATTTTTGTGATATCACCCAACAGTGAAGCCCTTCCTGAATTTCTCTGGCTCAGACTTATCATTCTCCCAGTCATGCTTGCAATATTCACTGCATCTCTGCTTTCACAATTTCAGCTAAAAAGATAAGTAGTTCTTGGTTTATCCTCAAAAACTCAACCACAAGAATTTCTCACACACTTCATTTTCCAAAATTACTTTTCTGTTTTAATTTTTAATAATGACAGGCTAGGAGCATTAAACATGTTGGGGAAAAAAATACTGGTGTTTTTTTTTATTATTTCTTTATGGTATGCCTGGAAATGTTTGTGTGTATATTAGATTCCATGAAACATACATTTTTTAAAAAAAATTGAAGGGTAATAGCAGCAATACAGGAGGAGCAAGACCAACAGTGAGCAAGCTGGGTAACTCAGGGCTGGGGACTGTGCAGGAGGAGGTGGTGACACATCATTCTCAAGCACAGAAGTCTGTGATCAGCACAGCACTGCTACTGTCACTGGAGGAGGCAGCATTTGCTAGGGATGTTGAAAATGTATTTATTCACTAAGACAGGAAATTAGAAGACACTGTATCTTATCCCACTGGTAGCAGCCCCTCATCAAGACAGTAGGAGCGACAGAGGTTTTGCAGGCACCAACAGGAAGAGAGGTAACATGGAATAAAAATTTTATCTTTGTATTTTCAGCAAATAAACATTAATAAATTTTCACTCCATCAATTTGCATTCACTGAAGAACCAAACATCACAGAGAACAATATCTTCGACCAGGTACAGAGATGAACTTATTTAGCTGCCTTTAAAATGGAAAGCTTTCAAATATTTAACTCTTTCTAACAAAAAACTACTTTGCATTTTTCCTAAAACTTGGTCTTACAATGGAGATGAAAAGAGCATCTTTAATATCTTTCAGATGTAAAGCCTGAATTTCTGCATTTCCTCAATGAAGAATTAATACTACATACTTCGGCACTTTCGCCTTTGAGGACAGTACAAGAGCTGCTTAGTCATTTTGAAGGCGTTTTTTCTCAAGAGAGCAACATCCTCTTACAGTACATGAAGCACATCCATCAGGCTCAATACAGGGGTTTTCATGCTCTCAGCAAGGAACACTAAATCTATTGTTTAGGCCGGAAACAAGCAGATAAGGCAAATCTGTGGAGTAAGTAGGAATAACGGAATGTTCTTCCTCCTGATAACCTCTTCTGTTCCTCGTCTGGATGCATACATGGTCCAGAACAATGTTCCTTTGCTGTACTGAAAGACTCCCCTAGTCCTGCCTCCATCAGGTAGCACATTCACCCTTCTTTTTCTTGCCCAAAAGACTGCAATATCCACAATGTCTATCTCAATGGAGATGAGACAACCTTAAACTCCACACAAATGATGCAGATTTATGGAAGGGAGGCAGAATGACCACCTTTGCAAGTATGAGGGCTTTGTCCAGTTAATAAACTATTTTTTAAAATGTAGAATAAAGATAAAACAGAAAATGCATTTGTAATATTTCTGGTTCTCTTTAGGCCTACAGCAAGTAGAGTAGGTTTTATTAATGGCCAACCAGACAGAGCAAAACACAAAAGGACAAGGGGAGTATTCCTGTTAGTTTTTCTCTAGAAATTCGACCCAATTGTATTTGAAGGGAAGTTCCTACTGCAGCATTCAGCTCGTTGAAAATGAAGCAAATGTTGCAGTAAATTTATGAAGGATTTTAATTTTCATATAGACCTTACAACCTTTTGCAGACCACTTGTCGTGGCACATCAGACTTGTCCCAGCACCTCACCTACTATCACATACATCAGATGCAGACCTGGCTATCAAAAATAATTTTGCATTGACATTCATCAGCAGCACACAAAGACCCTCCTAACACATCCAGGAATCCTCTGAAAAGTTTAGTGGATCGTGTGTGTTATCCAAAACAAGAGGAATATCACCTTTGCAAATTGTTTGTTGATCCTCTTGCTCTAATGCATAAAGCATTTTCCCTAGAAAATCTGGAGTTCAGATGGAAAAGGACCACCATGCTTCCTAACATAGAACAAGCCCATGAATTTGTGGTTAGAAAAGCAGAACCTGGTCCTTTTGAATATGAATATATAGAACAATCCAATAACGATACATCTCTGATCGTTAATAAGCTTTTTGAAGCCACCTTTTACAGAATGAGGAATTCCCACTTTGTTTGATCTGAAGAGGGAAAAGAAAGGGTGCCATTAAGGGTTTTTTTCATGTATTTTCCAAGATCATGGAAGAGGAAGCAAAAACAAGTGCCTAGCCCAGATCAACTCAAATGTTTTCAGTTTGCAAAATCCAAATGAGAAATCCATCAGCACTGATGAAAATTCTCTACGCAAGTGAACTCTTCCCGGCATCACTGATAAAAATAAGAAAATTGATATTAAAATATGGCTGATATGAATATCCACTTAATGTATGTGGACACAATCTGGTGCCCAAATTCATCCAGTAGTTCCATAACACACTAGACAAGGGACACGTCCCTGGATTCTTGGGTTTAAAATACATGTATTTCTGTAAAAATGGTACTTTGAGTCTAAACTTGAGTTACTCTCTTCAACACATGACATTTCCCTTTGAAAGGTACATTTTTCAGGGTGTGCTATTTTCACCGATTTCAGTGATTTCCAGGTAAGGAAGGGGAAAATATGGAAAATATAATCAGGTAAATTGCAAACATTTAGTCTATGGATAAAAGATTTAACACAGGACATGCTTCTTCAGAATCCCACTCTGTTTTTTCCGAATTTATAAAACTATCCTCCCAGTTCCACAATAATTCTGGATAATTGTAGAACTGTTTATGCCTATACCAGAATGCACAGGGGATTGCACAGGGAAATTTGTCCACCACAATGGAGGCCCTTCCAGACCAGTCTCTAACAGTTGGAAAACCATAAAATTTGAAGACAGCTTATTAAACAAAAAAAGAACAAATCTCAATATTTAAACAACATGTACAATGATTTTGTACCTTAATCTTTTCTCCTCGTCTGTGTCAGATAAAAATGCTTGAAGTTGCAAAGGTATTCAGTTGCAGAGATGACTGAGCCAAAAAATCTTACTGCTCTACACCTGAAGAGAGAAACTCAGTCTTGAACCACTATTTCAGCTGCCTACTGTTCAGCAGGGGCAAAATTGAGTTTATTTTTGAAAGGTTGGGGTTCCATATCAAGGCAAATAAATGGCATTTTTCCTGTCTACATTTTCTTGCCAGACCATTAGCACAGACCAAATTTCACTACCAATCATTCGACCCACTATAGTCAGTGTTTGACAAAATTCTATTATTATAACAGCTTAAATACTTGTATATAGACACTAAAACTTAAGGATTAAATTCCAAAGTGTACAAAATGGAGAGAAATAAATAAATGAACAAAAGACAGAAAACCCAAAAGTAACAAGGCATGGACACTAAAATACTATGGATGACTCATTCAGGGATAGATAGCCCCTGCATGAAATCATACTTCACTTTCACTAAAACCTCCACCTTTCTCATATGTCAGCTGGAAAACAACATGAAGAGTTCCAACACAACATGGATAAAGCTTTCTCTAGGTCTATCCTTGGCCTTTTTCATGTTAGAGAGACAGTATACTTTACCCAACCTCAAATTTTCTTGGAATATATGTGGTCCAGCAACAGTTTCCTTAGTCTTACCAGCTTTCTAGGGTTGCCTGGTGTAAACAGCTGACCTGTTGGCCATTTCTTTTAGAGTTGCTGTGAATGGCTCAAGTACAGTTTTGGTGATAGCAGGAAAAATTCTGAATAATTATGAAGAACTTGGCAAAAATAAAGATGGGGACTCTGTGACTAGACACATGGTATTTTTTCCACACAGCACAGCAATTCCTTTAAAACTGTTACACTAAGATAATATGTAAAGATAGTTCAGTGGGCCTCTTACTCTGAGAAAATTATTTTTTAGCAGGTACCTTCACTAAATTTCAGAAGTTACATAGGTTATATTCTTCAAAAAGATAGCTCATGGTTTCTGTACAAAGAAAGGAAAATCCTTTCCCTTTCTTAGACATTTCTACTGAGAAGTGATTGAACAAATAATAATAATTTTCTTGTTAGTGTAAAAAAAAAATTTCTTGTGTATTTAGATTCTAACAGTTTAAGTATTTTATTTTTCCATCAGTGCTCCCACTGGTTTTAACAGGATAAATGAGGCAGTGCTGCTTAAAGTGACAAAAAGAAAGGTATTGATAGCTGACACAGTATTTTTCATACTGGGAAGCTAATATTTATAGCAACACCTGCAAGCTGAAGCATGAGCCAACTTGGTCACCTTTTATGAAGCCTTTTCACTTCCAAAATAGAGCAAACAGAAAAAAATTACCGTTGTATTGGTGAAAGATTACAGGCTAAAAAGAAAATTCAGTATTCTTGCTCCTTCCTCCAAATAGCCAAAGTGCAAAGTACAGGGGGCTGTATCTGGGGGTTGAGATGCAACATCTCAGTTTGGGGACCCCACAATCACAAGTGGAGGTCTGCCTTGGGACAGATCTGTTTGGTATCCTCCTAAGGGTTAAGGACTGACCAACAGCCTGGTGAGCTGGATCCTCTTGTCAGGAGTCTCAAAAGGGGGGAAGTGCGCAGGGCTGCAGATTTTAATGGCAGTATTTATGTTTCACATAGGGAGGATGGATCCTCTGGAGCTCTCTGAAGGTGAGAAAAGAGGAAACCTTGGAAATGAAACTGAGTGTTGTACGAAATCAGGGTCACAGTGTTAGTTAGCAATTTAATAATAACTGTGATCAACTTTGATTGAAAGTTGACGACTGCAATCCCACTTAATAGCCAGAGAGAAAACCGTTTTCTGTAAGAGTTCAACCGAAATCACAGGATGAATGGCCAAGAAGTAGAAAGCAAATATTACTAACATAAAATGTGTTAGCTGAATTGCTTATTTCCATGTGGATGAGGCTTTTCTGTTATAAAGGGATATTTATCTGTCTCTGCATTGAATGGGACACATGTAAACACCCCAGGAAAGTTGGATATCCAGAGTGGTTTTGATTCCAAGTACTAGAGGCATGCTGGCACTTGGAATTAGTCTGGAGTTAACATATAATGAAAGCAAATGTTTACAAAATCATTTCCAATCACTACATTAAATATGGTTTCCCATTTTGAGGAATTTAATTAAATAGAATTAAAATAAATTAAAAATCTAAGTGATCATTTCCAATTCTCATCTGATTAAGAAAAAAACACAAAAGTTTTATTAAGAAAGATTTATTTAAATCCAAGGCTTGAGAATGACTGCTATGAGCTATTGAGAGAACATCATTTGTTAAGTCTCAGCAAATTATGCTAGTGGGAGGGCAAATGGCAAGTAATGGAATAAAGCTTCAAGTCTTTAACTCAGCATTTACTCTGATAAAACTTATACTGATTTCACTGCCAAAGTATAGGCTGAATACAATCTGTAAAGTGCTTGTATTCCATCTTTTTTACACATCTAAGAACCTCAAGAAGAAACTACACAACAGTAACCTCTAAGCCAAGAAATAATATGCTAAATTGAGAATTTTTTTAAAAAAATTAAAAAATAACTTTAGATCAAAGGTTTAAAAATGAGATGTCATAATAATCAGGCAGATATAATCCAAGTATGGTTTCATGAAGAGGCCACTGCAAAACCAGCTGTCTGTTTGGAAGGCATGGGCAGGGCTTTTGTCTTATGTAAAATATGACCACTTAACTGCAGCAATCCCTTCCTACTTAGGTGCTGGAGGAAACCAGGTAAACCAGCTTTGGGTACCCTAGACTTCAGAGGGTTACCATTTTTCAGCTTTGTGATTCAAATCCTTCTCTTTACAAATGAGCAACGATTTGAAACACGTTCACAGGCACTTTGTTCCATTCCACGATAGAAAATCACCTCAAAATTTTTAATTGCGATGACAAACCACTTCTGTATGGCAATCAACTCACCCACAAACGATATACAAAAACTCATATGCTTTTGTGAGAGTTAGATGCTAAGGATTTCCTTGATTATCCAAATACCATATGTCCTAACTCCCAGTGTTTACATTTGGTAATAAATCACAACAATATTGAGACTTCATGCCCTGCACTTGGGTTAAATGTTCTTATTAAGGAAAAAGTAATGGACAGCCATTTACAAAATGATTATTTAGACTTATATTTTCATCTAAACTGAAACTGAAGAGGCATTGTGATCAGTCCCAGCTGATCAGCACTGTTTACCTCTTGGGTAAATAAAGACACATATTTTGTGATGCATGCTTCTCAAAAGCTGCCAAATAAAACAAGGATTGTGTGGCTTGGATACCCCAGACCACTTTGTGTATATCCAACTGCCCCCTATTAGGTCATCTTAATTGTCCAGCTTATAAGTAGGTCTATTGTAAATATAAAAATAAAATTTGTCTTTATGTTTTATAGCAATATCGAATGCACATGAAAATTCTTCTTTGTATATTTACATGATGTACATTACATGTTTTATGTCCTCCTTTTAGCATTTGCAGAGCAGTGCATGCAGGAAACCAGCCTGCTGCACAGAGTACTTGTATTTCTTTAAGGTAAACACTGATGAAACATTTGGAAGATTGAAATAAAAACAAGAAGTTTATGAGACATAAAGGTATCACATAAAATTGCTGTGAATTACAATAACATTGGCTGAATCCCAGAACAGATAATCCTTATAAACATGCAGGAATGTTGTAAACTGTATATGAATGTCAGTGATACAGTACATTAGGAGACTCATATTACACTTGGTGCTGTGTAAGTCTCAGTCCCCGGGTTTTTCATGGGCTCAAAGCTTAAAATAAATATATGTAGTATCTTTCCTTCCTCCATGAAGATATTTTATGTACACAGTTTTATTATGCTGAACAAAGATACCAAAGTCTGTTTTTTCTTGAGCTGTCAAAGTACAAAAGAAATGCAAAAAGTCCTTGCACAGATGTAGTAAAGTGCTGGATTTTATCTTTTGGCAGGTGCTCAATATGCAGCCCACATAATCACATGTTAATGACTGGAGTGTGTTAATCAGCATGCATACCTGATTCCTTCTTGCCCAAGGAAAAAAAAAATTAACAATTTAGAACGTGTTAATGCTTCTACTTTTGAAAAAATTCATGTCAATATACAGAAGTGAATTAAAAAGTTTTCAGAAATTGCTTCATAAAAATAGGAAATGTTAAAATAGGAGGAAGGAATAAAATTACTACAGATTTACATGAACATAAACCACAAGTCTTTTGCGAAGAACTCAGGTGATGATTAATTCTGTTTAAACACAGTTCACTCTAGAATATAGGGAGAGGTTTAAAAGAGACTGTGCATTTGGAAAAGAAAAATTACACAATGTCAAAATGAAAATAAAACAAATATAACAAGCATGCCAACAAGAACAATTATTTGATTCTTCTTCAAATAAAGTTCAATTTTGTGTTTCACCACCTCCATTAAAGACAATCTCCTGCACACTTCCAGAGAATTGTTTTATTGTTTTTAATATGAAATGTTAAAATCTTTTTATGCTAAAGCTAGTAAAACTAAGTCCTTGATATTTCAAACCTTAAGACACGTGCTTAACATTATAGTGCTGGTAGTCCTAATAAAGTTAAGCACATACCTAAATACCTTCTGAATCAAAACAACATGCTTGAAAAAGAATTAATTCTATCTTTTCTCCAATATATTTTTCATAGATGTTTATTTTATGGAAATATAAAGTGCCATATCCTCAGGTTTTTCACACCCTTTAATTTTAGCCAAAACTTCGTACCCATGCAATTATATATGTAGGTATTTATCTCTTTCGTTAGACAAAAATTCTAATGCACTACCTGGCATGCAGAGATAATATCACAAGCAGAGTAGAATTGCTTTCGATGATCACAAAACTCAGATTTGTACATGTAAATAACAGCTGCATGAGCAATTTAGCAGAAACAGAATTGCTAGAGTTTAGGGCATTTATGTTTGATGCATTTTATATGTTCATATTCAGCCCATAAAGGAACCAAAAATAAAATTTCAAAACATGTAATTGTATCTATAACTTTGGAGAATTTGAAGCCATGAATTTATATAACAACAAATTCGCAGCGTTTAGCATGTGTAAACGTTTTTCAATGATCTTCCCTAAACACCTGAGTTTATTTTCCTTAAAGGGAAGGATCTTCAACATGAGAAGTTAATAGTGTGGAGCAAAAGGTGGGGGGGAGCAACAAGATTGTGTCTGTTTTATGCAGAGGCAGAAGAACCAAAATATTAAGATCTTTAGGATACCACCTATTTCTGTCTTTCTGATGACAGTAGCATTGCTAAAGCTATATAAAGTAAAATTTGATACATAGTGATTTTAAATTATTTTAAAAGGGACCAATACATGTGGTAGGAAGAGATCTTCAGTTTCTCTGCTGCATATATAAATCTGCTCTCAGTACTGCTGAGAGGTACACACAGCCACAGTGGAAAGGTAGGAAGCCTTTCACTCCTTTGGCAAGAAGTCAACAAAAGATAGAGCCTTGACGTAATTATGAAATATGTCAACACTGCCATTTGAGATAAAATCCAATGAGATACAATTAGTTTCTAAATCCAAGGGGTCGCTGAATGATGTTACACAATGTGCAGGGAAACACAGCATATATATTTGGAGGCAATTAATTTTATTTGTGTATGTACCTGCGTTTGGTTTCCCTCGGTCACGGGGAAATAACACCCATCGTTCAGACTGGATTTGCTGCAGGGGTTTCCTGTGAGGGTCCCTCACATCCAAATAACAGCAGAGCAAAAAAGATGTGCCTCCCCTCATTGAGTGCATGCACACACTGTCTCACTAACACACTGCTGGGGTCGTGGGCAGGGGGGAACAGCAGAGGGAAAAGGAAAGAGTCCAGCAACCATCACGGTGACACAGGACCACCTACAAGTGATTGCCACAGTGCCTGTGGGTTCATCATATCCCCTGTTTGTTACACCAGGGTTGGGGGTGGGAAGAGAACTCTCTATGGGTTATTTACTGCTGGGAACAGATGAGTTGTGCATTTTGGACAAAAGGTCTACATTTCTTTAGATTAAAGCTGCTAAAATTTATTGTTCGTGAGTCCCAAGTCCAGCCTTAATAGTATGGGAATACAACACCCCATTCCTCAAAGAAGGTAAAGCCACTTCTCCATCTAAATTTGCATTTTCTTCTTGGCCCTGCTTTCTCCTGATACTTCAGACCAAAAATTTAAAAAAACTCTGTAATTTACCTCATGGGCTGTGTGAGACTCTGTATGAAGATGAAGGCCATTCCTGGTTCCCCGGTGAGCAAGTACATATTAATATTTTCCATTCCTTTACATACTGGCCAATAAATATATTACTGGGATGCAACAATTCAATTACTATTAAATATAGCAAAAAAAAAGTATTTTGGCCTTTTCTGCTCGTCCTCTCAGTTACCTTAACAGAAACAGATTTTGGATGCAATCTAAAAATTATACTACTTTCTTGCCTGCTTCTCACTGTCTCATTGGATAAGGCACAGTACTTTCACCATTATCTTAGTACCACTTTGCCCTCTTCCCTACAGTTTATCACAACACATAGATATGGCCTTAGCCTGAAATAGATTTTATTTTCTATTAGGGCTACAATCAGCAATAAATACCCCTACATCCAGCTATTTTTATACTAAGTTACAGTTAGAAATGTAAGTATAATCTTTTCAGCTCAGTAAGATGAATTTACAGATATCTTTGGGTAGATTTATCTTCCCCCCACTGTAACATCAAATTGGCTGGTGAAATGATACTGGCAGCATAAGTCATTACAGGTCTGACGTTACAGTTGTTACACATTGCTGAATCTGTCAAATGAAAAGGGAGCACAAAGGGAATTTCCAAATGCAGCTGCTATTTCCCATTTGTTAAATCCTTTTATTACACCATATAAGTACACAGCTGGGAAATACTATAGAGTGGGAGTTAAAACAAAATATTTTGGCTTCCAGACATTCAGAATACACAAAGGACTCAGTGGAAAGCAATGCCTGATATCAAAAGGGAGTGAAAGTTTGAAAACATTTCTAGCCAGTGTGGTTTTTTTCTGATAATGAACAATGTAGTTTAAAGGTATCTTACATTACAGAAAGTGCTGCGTACCATAAATGTGGGGTGAAAACTCAATTTTTTTTTCACTAAAATTGCCCTCCTAAGGTAAGTTTTCTAAACTTGAGATCTGTACAGCCCTTGTAGCAAATTATGATGCATACTATGTGCTTTTTCAAATTCCAGTGAACTCCTTAGTAGTTTTAAGGACAGAAAGGATGCAGGATTGTGCCCTTAATTAGATAGCAGATAAAAGAGAAATTTTTCCTCCCCATATGTCGACACAGCATTCTTTGAATTTACTATCTTTTAACCAGACAACACACATTATTGATGCATTTTAATGACAGCAATACTGTCTTTACTTTCAAAGTAAATGCTATGAACAGGTGCGTCTTCAAATCTGCTTCTAAAGGATCCGTCTGGGAAAGGTCAGAAAGTGCTCACCTTCTGGGAATCTGGGTTTATTAAGTAAAAAAGTGGCCACTAGCACAGCACCTATCTCAGTATTGCCCAACCCACCTTCTGGAATCTGTCTTTCTGGAAAGAAGCATCTATCCTCCCTCTAAGGAGTATGAACATGTTTTCATCAGGATAGTTGCAGGCCCCTCTAAATTCTTTCTTAACAATATAAATGCCTGCTTGACTGAGATACTTCAGAGAAACTTTCTGCAATGAATTGAGGCTTAAATGTTTGCTCATAAAGAACATATTTAAGTGAGAAAAAAAGTCATTAAAAATCGAACAAGGTACTTAAATGACAGTCCCTCAAGGAGAAAAAAAATTTCCCCACTTCACTGTTATGATCTCACAGGCCATCTAAGTCACCTAACTGAAAATACACTTGGACCTTGCTCTGTACATTTTAGAGCTGTTTTAATTGCAACCAAAAAACATGTCTTAGAATTTCAGTCTTAACTGGTAGCCAAGCCTTGTAAATCATACCCAGCTTTGAGCTGGGAAGAAAAAAAAAAATCCATTTGGTTTAGCTGAGAGGTTCTGAAATAAGGTTGACATATATCCACCACCAGATTTAAGCCTAGGGACTTGTGGAAACTGCTAATGATTTTCAGGACATTCATCTACATATATAATGGAATATTTACTGGAAAAAGGAGATAGGAAAACCAGAGTGCTAAGTCCCTCAAGCAAAGTTTATGCACCTGTTCTGAAACATGATAGGCTGTGCACTGATTTGTGCCTGTCCCGAGGTACAGAGAGTGTTGACATGACAGTGCAGCATTAGGAAAGGAAACAGACATTGCTCTCTGCCACTGCAAACCCTTCAGAGCAATGTGAGCACAACTGATCACTCTGCACAAGGGCCAACCATTTCAGCTCACTCCAGGTCCAAGGAACAGGCTGGACCGAGAAAAAAATGCACAGAGGGACCGCTGGAATCTAGGAGTTCCTTTCTCTCTAGGACACAAAGTAATTTTGTCCATGATATTGGTGTCCTAATATCAAAATTCCAAGAGTGCACCTGCCTCTCTGAATGAATGGAGAAGTAGCTGATGAATTCACAGATTAACCTTTTTCATCAACAAACAGGATCAGTCCTTCCTAGTCTGCATGCAGCTTGTCCTCCTGATAAAGTTAAAATTATTCAATTGTGCTTGTTGCATAACTTGGACCAAAGAGTGACTCTGTCCAAAATTCTGAATATAAGCCACATATACAACTTAGAGCCTACTTTTCCAAATTGCTAAACTATAATCATTTTTCTTTAAAGTGATTTTGCAGTGGAAATTTTGTCTGCTTCATGACAGTCACCCAAATAACTAGGAACATTCTAGGCCTGACAGAAAGTTCTGCACTGGGTTAAATTGTGCATTACAGATTAGATAGCATTTTTCTGGTTTGTTTTGATCTTTTGAATCAATTGGATTTTAGGGAAAAAAACCAACACTACATTAACAAAATAAATCTTATTGTAGTGCTATTATTTAACAGACATCATATTATGCACAAAAACCTCTGGTATCTCATTTGATTAATGCATTAGAATTATTATATCTAGTCAAATTTAAAATTGGTCTATTATTGTTAGCGGTGCTAAAAAAAATCCTGCAGTTGTGCTTAACTTTATTGAAATCTGCTGATTTATTAAAAAAAAAAAAAAGATTTGCTGAAAAAAACCTGCTCATAGATATGTAATAGAAATAGAGAAGAATTTCTATGAAAATGCAGATTATTCTTTTGGAAGCTAACTATCTGGATTTAAGGTTTTTGAAAGTCACTTTCCAGAGAGTATGGAATTATGATGTTCTAAATTTACAGAACCCCTGGCTGCTCCACATACCTTAATTCTGTTTCTGAAAAACAAGCTCAAGGAAAAATAAAGTGACTAAGATGTTCTGCCCATTCAGCCTTCATTCGGCCTGTCCATTTATTGCAGAGTCTTGGGGATTCAGAGGCAGAGCTATAACCACTAAATAATTATATCTAGGCTACTGAAAGGAATTGGGATAATAATTCTGATAATTTCCAACATCACCTCTATACTAAGTGGTGATCTAGTTATTCATAAATGCCTTTCCCCTCTACCAAAAGATGTAATTTCAATAGACATAGTAGGATGTTTTTGTCACCTAAAATGCAGCTTCTTTGTTGTTGTGTGAAGGTATAATATTCTAGATTTGGTAGGTCCTGTTTCTGAGAGACAAGTAAAAAAAATGCATTAAAGTTTTCTCCTTCAGCACAACACTTTGCAGATGACAAACAGTTGTGAGCTACATCCTCCTGTCAGAAATTAATGCTTGAATATATGAGCTAGAAAGGTTATGATATAAATCAAGGTATGAATGAAAACATGATAAATAGATGCATTTCCTTTCAGAAGGTGAACTCATCAAATGACCTCATTCAGATAGACCTGTATACTTAAGTAGATTATACAACTGTAATTTACAATTACACCATACGATGTTGATCTACTGCCGACGCTTTAGCATTTAAAAAGCTTTACACCTGAACGTGTCTTTCCCCCAAACGGGAGGGAACGACCTCTTCCAATTTGGAAATCTCTCTAAATTTGGAAAGCCCCCATGAGGATGGCAAAACTCACCATCCTGTGTTGGGCTGAGATGACTCCATCCCACTCGGGATCCTGTTGGATGGTGGTGACCAGGGTCGGTAGCTCCTCAGAGTGAGGTTTGTTGTGCATGACGTTGTGTAGAGGCAGATGAGAGGCCGCATGCTGATCACTGTTGCCCTCCTCCTTGTCTCGTGGTGCTAAGTCCTGGGTCATTGTTTCCTCTCCATCAGCTGCACATGCAAATGGAGAGGTAGCCTGCTTGGAAGACATTCTTCTACGAAACAAAAAAAAAGAGGAGACAAAAAAGAAAACGTTGGTGCTCAGTGACAAAAAAAAAAAATCAAGCTCAAAAGAGTCCTCTAAGAGCATCACACCTGCCTAGAACAGTTACAAGTTAATCATCTGCAGTCTAAAAAGCACAGGCTTGGGGATCTGGATCCAAAACACCGAGGAAAAGCATTCCTTGACGCCAAGACAAGGTCAGGGTTAAGTTATATGACATCATTTTATTCATTTAGACTTGTCAAACAATATCATTTTCTCCAGAAAATAGTGATTTTATTGCTATTTTCATGCTGTCAATTCTTTAAACTCTTACTCCCATGAACAACCTGAAGCTTGCAAGCACACATTTAAAGTAGAGAGCTCATCGTGCTTAACTGACTTCATTCCTTGCAAGCAGAAGATGCTTTCTACGTATATGAGAATAAACTTTAAATCCATTTCAAATTCTGTTAAATGAGTCTTTTTACTGATTGTTTAAAGCTGTACTGCTTTTAGGCTGTTTAAAATTTTGCCCAGTTTTACCTTTCAGAAAGCGTTTCAAGGAGCTCATGTGAAAAGTGCTCTAAACCAAAAAGGTTTATTAAATTACTGGATAGTACCTCAATACCATTTTACAGTTCAAACTAAAAACCTAAAATAATTATGTTTCCTTTCATATTAGACATGAAGTACAGGATATAGCTCAACAAAATACTTTAAATTACTTAAAAGTGCAATGAATAAATGCGTTGATTTATGTTAAATGCCTTTTCCTAATAATGGCCTCTTACTACCATCTCATATGCAAACACAGCTTTCGCCACAGTTTCTGCACTTAGATGAAAATATTACTGACTTCAACTCAAAATCTGAAAACACTGTCATTTAAAATTTCTAGTAAGATTAACTGCAACTGTTAAAACAATCATTAATAAACCTGAAAAGGGACAGCTTAAATATATTAGTTATTTTCACAGGTCTTAGTAACTTTAGAATGTCCTTGACACTGAAATTGCTGAGAAACTAAGGAATAAGATCTTCACCTTAATTGCTTTTTAACAATAATTGATTTCATACCATTTCTTTAAAAATGCACAAATCAGTTAACATAGGAAACCACATGAGCATTTTTCAAATTAGCAAATCATTAACTTGCTAGTACTGTTTCTACAGACAAATAAATACTGATTAAAGGGTCTGGAAATCTGAGACTAACAGTTAAATTTACAAATCTGTCACATGCTTTCATGAATATTACAGTGAAGGAAATATCAAGTGCAAAGAAAAATAATTAAGTTAATTCCAATTTAAACAGTAGTTTTTATGTAGCAGCCCGTGTTTCACATAGGATTTAACAGCTAATGCTAAATTTCTCACAATTAATGAGGGAGTTCAGATTTAGTATCCTACAGTGAAAAAAAAATTAATATAGGATCAACTAATCTAATTATGTACAGTTCAATATGAAAGTATTACAAGCTTTGAAGTGCTCTGAAACATATTAAAACACTGATACCTATTTAGAATAACTATTCTGTAAATAGAGATAATTCTGCCTCTTAAACTCGATACTGGTGGGGGGAAAAAAAAAAAAGGTTTGTGTTTTCTTTAGGGAAGCCTAAGTGTAAGTGGGAGTCTAAGATGAGTGTTGCCAATAAGTATAACTGAGGAATTTAAACCGTGCATTACATTCTTTCTATGCTAAAGAATTTGTGTTGATGCTACAGAGAACATGCCAAGAGTTCAGCAACCGGCATTATCGTGTGTACTTCAAAAGGTTCTGGCTCATAATTGCTATGATCCAAGATAAAATAAAAGGGCTGCTTTGCCTTTTCTCATTAAAGTAGTCACGTTAATGTAATCACTCACATGAAAATATAAGTCATGCTTTGCGTAATTTGAAAACCCGACATGAAAACTGAAAGTCACAATAAAGGTTTTTCCTTTCTTTCACCTTCTCAACAGATCTCATTCCTGTTTCAGACTGAACGAGCTTCTGTATAAAGCAAGAGCTATGGCTGTTTCTTCACCATAAATTAATCATGACACAAAACTAGAAATGAAAATGTCTCTTAAGAATAATTTCAACTACAAACTGCACCAATGAATAATACTGCACAATCCTAATTAAACACAACTCTGCAGCTGCAAAAATAGGCTGAATCTGTCCAAAGCTACGAGTTGGCTTTAAAGGCTGGTTTGTTAGGGACTGTTTTCTTAAGGAAGGCTGGGCCCTCAGTCTTAATCAGCCAATAAATTATTTCCTGCAATTACATTAAATAGAAAATTATCTTCAAATTGGGAATGTTAATTGAAAATCAAAATTCAGACTGAAGTTTAGAAATTACATGCTGAATATAATTAGTCTAGAAAGGCTTCACCTCTATTTCATAAACAGGCTTTTGGTGTTTCCTCAAGTGACCATTCAGCAGAGCTATCTACTGGTAATGCACTATAAGGGAAGCATTTTTTCCTTGACGTGTACACCAATATACTTTCCTCTTATTCGTGATGTTTTAAACACAATTAAATAAAAAATCTCCATCCAAGTGCTGTTAAGTTGATTATTGGAGAAAAGACACTTTGCAAAGACTAAAACTAAAATTATAAAAAGTCCCTCCGACTAATAATCTCAAGCCATGCCCAGCAACTTTTTCCTGTACTGGAGTAAGAGAAGGGACCAAGGGTATGATTCAAATGCTTCCTAGCTCCACCTCCCACTTTTCCCCACTGCTGCATTGTGGACAGACCCCTTCCATGCTGCAATTCAGTCAGTCCCCTCTAGTCTTGAAGCCTGGGAGGGAAGACAGGCTCAGGCAGGCCTCCCAGGCACTTGCCCTTGTCCTAGCATAATTTTTAGAGGCGTGTTTCACTTCTATTTTCTCCGAAGCCTTGTTAAAATAGCTAGATTTAATGGTGACTTTTTGGTCGTTAGATTTAAAGCACTGGGTTTGAAGGGGCAAATGTTAGATTAAGCCCTCCATATTCTTTTCCCAGCACAATCATTAACTCAATGAATATACTTCATTTGGCATGGCTTCTCAGGGTGACCAGTTATGCCTAGGTTTGCAATCAGCAAAGCAGAGCATATTTAAACTCTGGAGATGAGTGCTATCCAGCACTTTGGGAGAATTCTGAACACATGATTCCATCAGGTCAAAAGGCAGAGTTCAGTCAATAACTCCAAGGTCTCCTTCAATTCCACTGGAGAAGACTCTGGCCCAGTTGAGTAGTTTATGTTTATGATAAAATTAAGCCGAGGAGTAGCATGTTTTGTTAAAATATTTCAATGTTAAAATATGAGAATGAATAGCAGTCAAATTTTAAGCCATAACAACTTCCCAATTTTATGTTTAAAATATTCAAAATGCGTTTGCTAAAATCCCTACTGAGAGGGGGGAAAAAAGTCAAGATTCATAATAAATAAGGCTTGTAAACGGTATCAGAAATTTACTAATTTCCATTATGATTTATTTTATTTTTTTTCTGCTATTATCAATTAAACTCACTGGAATTATTTAAAAAAAAAAAAGTTTCTGATAAAAAATATCTCCCTAGTTATAACCCCTGCAAACAGGGGTTTATAATGGAAGTGCTGACACAACCCTAACTACAGCAGCGCAAATGGTGCCGCTATAATACACAAAATCAAGTTCTATTATTCTAAACTATCCTCGCTCGGGGGGTTTTCTTTACTGTGCTCCCAGACAAACTGCTGAAGCATGAAAAATTTAAATGCAATCAAGTGGGTCCAATTCTACTTTACTAGAACAAGTGTCTACAGTGGTACAATCTTAAAAGAAGATGCAACAGATTTGTTTGGTGCTTTTCTTTCTTTTTTCTTTTTTAGCTGTTTATTTATAATACTGTGCAGTGGAGATAAAATAAGAGAGGAAATTACACTCATATTATATCAGTATATTGATTACACAGCACACAATCAGAAAGAAAACTACATTGTGAAATTGTTGCTTTAGTTAAATTGACAGATTAGCTGAACACAGCAATCACTAAAGGTGGAAAATACATCTAATGGGTGTGAGAAAAGGTTGGAAAAGGCCCTAATTAAGTGAAGTCCTATCACCTACTCAAGTTCGAGAATTTAAAAAATCTTGATCTATATTTTCCAACACTAGAATAAATTCTACCTGATTTTGAACTTGAGACATAAACAAAATGTGATCATCTATTAAAAGGTCAGTAAAGCTGAGGGATTGGACCCCAACTTTAGTCAGGCTCAATATTGAGGTAGTGAAGCTAAAATTGGACTGCTAAGGGGTTTTTTACCTACAAAAAGCTAAGCACAGTCCCAAACAGCTTCATTTGCTATAGATATGACCTGTTTTTCTATTTTAAACCGGAGAAGAAATTCTCTCTGCCCTAAAGACTGCCAGTCAGATTCACAAAACGTTGGTTTTCCCTTTTTCCTACATCCAGTGTGTCTTATACCTTTCTAAATGCAAGTATTAATACTTTTTTGTCTAAGGTTTTTCTACGATCTCAAATTCTTAAAAAAATTCCTATCCTCTTTTTCAAAATAATTAGCTGATAGTCCTGACATGAAAGGCTTCCAAATCCTGAAAAATCTTCCATCCCTGTTGACTGCTCAAATGATTAAGTGTTACTGTAGAAATTAAGGCAATACCTGGAGTTTCAGCTGCCAGACATTTCAGAATCAGGCTATGAAGTACAACAACAGAGAACAACAATGCAATGGCCCAGACACTGTTCCAAAAACACATAAATTGAGCAACGACAATGAGATATATGACAAAGCAGACTTATAGTTGGCCAGGGATTCTCGCTTGTGCTCTGCTCCACCCTCACAAAGCATTCATAAACCTAAAGGCATGTCTACGCTGCAGCCACATAAATGACTGCTTTGTAATGCTCAGATATCTAAACTAATTTTAAACAAGCTTGCTTCTGATAGCTCTCCAACTACAGTAGCATGGTGCTCAGATGCACTAATTCATCCTGCTTTAGTGACTGCAGCAGAGACATAACCCAGGTCTACAGCTCCAACAGTAGATTGGAATCAGATTAGATTAGAAATATATTCGCTTACAGAGCTTTTATGAACAGTCTCCATTCCTTTTCCCCAAAGTGCCAGATTAAAGTACTTAAGTGCATGATTAACTGTAAGTATGCAAGCAGTCCACTAATTTCAAATTGGACTACTCGGTTTCAAAAAGTTAAGCACATGTCTAAGTGCTTTGGTGACTCCAGAACTAAATAAATTAAAAGAAACCATTTTTAGAAGTACCCATAACCTTTTAAGCATTTCCTTGTAAACTTTTATGCCAACCTGCTGTTCATAAGTGAAAAAAATCAGCCACAGCATCTTACCCCTTCCCACGTTTTAAAATGCACATACTCCTCTCAAAATATTAAACATGGCTACAGGACCCTCCCTCACAAATCATCACTTAGCTTTGGGGTCCATTAGATGCATTATAGTCCAGAGAGACTTCAAGAAAAATGAATGTGCTTTGGCAGTAGCCAAAATATTTTGTAGTTCTGCCCTGTAAAACAACGTTAGGTGGGCAGAACCCAGTAACATAACTCACTGTGAAGCTAATGCTGTAATTTTTATGCCATTGTAGAATAAAGAGCTATTTCCTAAAATGATGAAATCTTGTCTCTCTTTTCAAGGAGAATTAGGAACACAATTGAGCAGTTAGTAAAAGATTTTGTTCTCCTGGGGCCCCACACCCCAACATAAATCCCTGTGCACAAAGCTCGAATAGCTTGAGAAGGCTGCAATGGGAGAGAATCTCTCAGTTTCTGTTCCTGGCTCTGAGTCACAGCAAGGCCTCAGGCCAATCTACTCAACTCCCTCAAGCTCTTCCTTGGCTTCATTTTGCAGGAATTCTACATGAATTAGTTACATATAGATCATAAACAGCATTGCAAGATTAGAGAGTTTATGGTAATCGCAGGAACCACCTTGGAAATAAAAGGGCGGGAGGGGGAGTGGAAGCAAATGTGATTCAAGAAATGACAGCTATAATGTTAACTGAGCACCCAAATCTCTGGCTGAAATAAGCATCAAGCTAAGCAATACACCCACGGCTTCCAAGATACACACTCAGCTATTCTTGCATTTGTTTTTCCAATCCAGGCAAATTACACTTCTGCTAATAGATACGAATCCAAATCACAAAGTTTGACTTCAGATTCAGACTTCCTCAAGGCTCAGAGGGTTGGGACCAACTTTTATGGTATTTCTTCTCTTGAAGGAAAAAAAAAAAAAAACCCCGGCTCCTTGGAACTTTTTGGAAAGTCATTTTCTTGTATTCTGCCATTAAAGTGACCTTCCCAGCCATTCAGCCACAGTGAAGTACTAGGGTTAGGGAATGAGCTCTTGTCTGTTCACCTAGTTGTTGAAAACATCAAAATGGATGCAGCAAAACAGCCTCACAATCCCTTTGGACTTTTCAGTGAGAATCCAAAGTGACTTTTTGGATTCATAAATGCCAAAATTACAACCTATTTTTTAGCAGGCTAAATACTCCATTCCTTTTATCCACTAGCAGAAGCTTTCACTGAAAATGCCCAAGGTGAATGAACCCACGTTGGAGGCAGTAAAAGAGCAGTGAAAGAATAGTCATTTGGCACCTGGGCTGTGCTCATCTTCAGTCACTGTAGTTAATATTTTCTATAGTTTATATTTAGCTGACAATATTGCTGTCACTTTATTTAAACAGCTTGAGACTGTTCTTTGGACTGGAGCTCATATGCCCTGGAATGCTTTGACTCATGAATTGTTTCTCCTGATAATGTTACATCACGTAACCACCTCTGTTTAATTGGTTGGTATTAGCTTCTCAGTGATGGCTGCCTTTAAAGTCCTATGACTGAGCCATGTGTCTCTGGATATCCAATTTCTTACTGTTGGAAAAAGAAAAAAAAAAAAAAAAAANAAAAAAAAAAAAAAAAAAAAAAAAGGCAGTACTGACTTCCAGCTATCTTTACCAATAATTATGGGAACAAGAGTGAGCTTGCCAAGAATTTATCCATCAGCAACTTATTAGGATTTGTTTTTCTAGGCAGCAAGAGAATATAGAATATAAATAAAAACAATCCTTAACAATAAAATTAAAGAACAATGCTTGCTATAAATAAACATTAATCCACATATTTTTATGGATCAGAATGACTTAGTTGTTTATCTGGATAATTTTATAAGTGGTTTTGATAAAGGATGCCTAAAAATACTAAGAAAAACTTATTTTAGGATGTTTGAGACCTTACACAGAAGACAAAAGTACCTTTCTTTTGTCCCTTACAAAGCCAGTTAAAGGAGTTGTTCTAATAACTTAAAGCTGTCAGCATAAGTTCCTGAAAGGTTGATTAAATCCTTTCACTTCTCCATGAGAAACATGTTCCAATGGTAAGATACAGTATTCTTATATTATTTCCCTCCTACAGAACATTTTCAGGAGTTGGCTAAGATTCCATGTAATGAGTTAAACAGTTAATTTTCAATCCTACAGGTGTGAAAGGTCACATGCCATCTCTCTGCATTTCAGAACAGAAATATCAATACAGACTTCCCTCCCTCCCTTGTTCTACTCCCTCCTTTCCGTGTTTTTGGTTCTCATTTCTAAGGCAAACCCAACAGCTCAGTAGACAGAGAAATGAAATATCAGTTTCAGGCTCACCTGTAGTCTGTTGCACTAAAGCACCAAATTAGTATCTCCATATAACGCAAAACAATGGCTCTGCAGCTCGGTTACAGATTTGTCTTTTTAATAAAAAAACCTCACTCTACAAGCCTAAAAACATTTCTAGCAGGCAAAACATTTCTGATTCAGTAGAGGTTATGCAAGCATCAAAGAACTTAAATATAGGTGCCAAACCACATTGCCAGGAGCTCTTAGTATTGTGAGGTACTGTTACCTGACAGCTCAGTGAATATAAAATTGCTTGCTTCTCCTACTGGAGACAATCAAATTGTCACCTTTCATTGTAATAATACACAACTTGAGATCAGCAAAGTGCCAACACAATTACCAGGAAGAAACAAAATGTAACAAAAATATCAGATCTAAAATTCTCTAAAGGGTAAACACTTCCATCTGGCTATTCACACACACACACAAAGAAAAAAAAAGATGAGAGATTCAGATGAGAGATTTTATTCTCACTATCAAATATCCTAGTTTATTTAGCAATCAGATTTATTTATAAAATAGAAAAAACAGCTAAAGAAGGTGATTCGTGAAACACTAAAAATAAACACAGGTCAGGACTGTGCTGGGATTTTACTTGTGCACATTTAAAGTACTGCAAGGGTCAGCAGAGTTGCTGGGGACAAGCATATGTGTCTGTATTGTTGCTATTATAAACTCATATATGTGAGGTTTCACAAAAAATTAATTCTAACTGGCACATGGCGTACTTTGGCACAAGCTACACATGACGTGCCACTTTTATTTGTTTATTTAAATGACTTCATTCTAAGAACTGAAAATGAAGTTTGAACTGCAGTCTGCCTCAGAACTGGGACTTTCAGGATATTAAAAACCCGAGAAAAACCTTTGAAGGAGGTAATCTGAATACATGAAAAATAGTATTTTCACCATATATTTCTTGAGGTTATTCAGCAAGTGGCCTACATATTCAGGAGTGAAATTTGCATTTTGGTGATGCAGAGACCTAATAACCAGAAATTGTTTTATATCTACAGTAGCTCTGGGTATCCTATAAACTACAAAAGAGTGTCCTAGGTAGGATACATGGAAAACTATTTTCATCTGGTTCACAGAAATGAAAAAAAAACTTAAACTCTTCTTGAAAAATTTGCACTGTAGGGTGATACCATGGATTATCTTTTCTGTATTGATATTCCATTCTCTATTAATACACACACAAAGTTCCTGTACATTTCTTGATGCAAATGCACATCACCTTCACATACTCTTTAAAGTTTCCCCAGCGATGGGCAAGTTAGAAAAGAAGAGAAAAGAGCAAACTATGCAAAACCAAGAATCAGTCTTTGACATCAGCTTTTCTCTGAAGGACTATTAAGGAATGGCAGTTATGGTCAAGGAGCCTTTTTTCCACCCTGCACACCTGCGCCAGAGCCAGATATAATCCTAACCCTTTGGATAAAGCAGGCACAAGGACTACTTAAACACATTGTTAGCCTTGCAGAAGAGGATAAGATGCAGCTCCACATATCCAGCCAGGAATTCCTGCTGTGCCTTGTCTCAGGTGCTGCATCCACAGGAGCTCAGGTGCAACACAGAAAAGCTGGATTTTCCAACTGCAGCCTGCTCCCAGGCTTTGGCCTTGGATGCCTGCTCTTGTGCACTGCACCGAGTCACACAACACAGCACCAGTGGGGGCAGAGGAAGAAAGGAAGGTAGCAAAAACCCAAAACTATTTTAAAGGCCCAAGAATTTTCATCAGATAAAACGTAACTAGACACAATGCCCATTTTTCTGCAACTTTTGCAAGTTCTGATTTTTGTTCGGGGTCCTTACAAGCAGGCTTTTAGAAGGGCAGCATTGTGCACAATATTGCTTTGTTTTGAACTAAGATCTACACAATATGATCATTACCTGTGTGCACAATGGGAACTCTAAAATTTGTTTACAGACCACTGCAGGAACCACCTCATTCACCAGTGAGTTGCAGCTGCTACTGGGAGAAAGGAGAGGGTAGTCTGAAGCAGCATTCTTTTCAGAAGAAGATTTCATGCCTAGCTAAATCTACCCAGGAAATGTCTGAGAAATACTCTTATTTGTTGGGCAATGTGGCCAAGAACAAGTGTGGCAACATCTCTCTCTGTCCCCCCAAAACTCTCCCCTACTTGGGCTGTGCAACAGCCTGGGACCCTTTTCTTTTTATTTTAATTACCTTCACTACAAAAATATGAAGAAAAAAGATAAATAATTACGACATTCTAAGAATTCAAATAAAGTAAAATAAGACATTTTCTCCTCTATTAATTAAGGCAATCAGCTGCTATTAAATGCAAACAATTTAAAGTTCAATTTATTGACACTTTGAAGCTTCTATCCTTTCACAAGCTCCACAGGTGAAGTATCAACCAATTTTAAGAGCCTTTAAAAAAAGCCTGAAATAATAAGACATTGCTATACAAAGTCGTAGCGTGACATACTTAACATCAAATATTTTAACTGTTGTTTAGTTAAAAAAATAAATTGTTTAATACTAACCAGATTCCCAAAGAAAGTTTTGTATTTTTTAATGAATTCACTGAGGTATCTGGACTAGGCACTAAAAAGAATCAGAGAACATTAAAAAGTAATCGTCACAGGTGAAATTTACACCACTTCACTATTCAGCTTGCAGAGATCAAGCAGCAGCAGTCCCTGCATGCAGCACTCTGAAGCTGCAGCAATTGCAAAGCAAACTACAAACTCTCCCTGTCTTTTGGTTTCAGTTCTGTATCACACCACAAAATTGTTAAAAAGAAATATTCTGCAATAACTGAAGACCCTCAATTATCCTGCTTCCATGGAAGGTGACAGAATACAGTATCTGCTCTCTAACAAGGAGAAGGAAACATGCACATCAAAATCAATCATAAGGGTAAAGGTGAAGAGTGCCCAGGCTCTGAATTGCTCCACATTTCTGAGTGCTCAAAGTTCAGTGCCAGTAATTTTAAATGTGTTAAAGAACGTATTGAAGAACAACTATCAGAATACAAAAGAAAACACAAGCCAGCACACGAACCAAAAGCTCATATGAAGTTGTTTCCAAATAACTAGAAAGTAGAATGACCAAAGGTTTAAAATGCAGACTTAAAATATTGCCAGTGATCTTAAATATTTTTACCATTACCCTGCACATCCAGTTAGATCCCCTGCAAGTGATTTTAGCTAAAATGCTGAGATATTCTTTTAAAACTTGTGATGCAGTATGTTTATCACTGAAATATACACTGCCTTATTGTTGGTTTCATCTCTGACCTATTTTTTTTCCTATATATTAAGGATAAAACATACGATCTGCATTTGTAAGGATGTCTTGTCTTCTCAAACAGTGTCATTTTTTTGCTTAGGGCTATATTTTGTAACTGTTTCCCACTTATGTTTACTGGCAATAATTTATAATAGACAAGTAAACAGTGCATAATGTGTGCAGACTATTACTTCTAAACCCAGATTTGAACAGT
>VZDJ01007753.1:2866695-2942764 GCA_008694505.1 Cyanoderma ruficeps
AAATTGGAAAAAAAAACCCCTTCTCATTTTCATTGCAAAATGCCACCCAGGCTTTTGTTTAATATTGTCAGCAGCACAATACTTCATCTCATTGCACAAAAACATGAAACACAATGAAATGCAGAAATATCACACTGATACTCAAACATATAAAAACCCAGACTACTTGCAGTAAGTATATAAGAGAAACATTTTCAGGAATTTCCCTTAAGGCTGCAGTCAGCACCAAAATCCATCTTGCTGCTAATGTTACCTCAGCCCATGTTAGCCTGCCAGCCCATCTCCAGCAGCTGCCTGTTTCACACACCCAGAATATAACCAATAAGCCTGCCAGTGTGGCATTATAAGTTAATGTGAGAACTAGAGGGGACAGTTTACTTATATAAGTATTAGGTTTAAAAGTCCTGCCTGGGGCAAAAGAACTAAATCTTTTATGCTTCCAAGAGAGACACTTTCACGCTAAAGAGGTTTTGGAGTAGCTTGGAAGGAAGTGTTAAAGTTTGAAGTTCTCTCTCTCCTCTGGGATGGGTTGGTCCTTACAGGTCGTGGTGCTGCTTCTATGCATTCCTTTGGAACGATGTCTACACATCAGTGCTGCCAACCTGCTCCAGAAAAGGCTGCATTTCTCTTCTGCTGACTACAGAGAGGGACTGACCCATGTCTAGATGAGGCAAATGAGGAGATGTCAGCTGCCTGTAAAGGTTTAAAGATATTACACATAATACGCCAAAGTGTTTTGGTGGCAGCGGGGATTTTCTGCGTAGGAGAATGGAACGAGCCCAATTTTGAAAAATAAATTTTACAATGAAATCATAATAGAGCAGGGAAACAAAGGAATTGGTTGTTATTTGCAGTTGTATTTTATACATGCCATTTTAATAAATTGTGGGATATGACACTTGGTGGTTTACTGTTAGCTCACTCAAAACAGATGAAAAATTGAGTTAGTTTACACTCCCTGCCTTTAGCAACCTGAAGTAACAAGGACAAAATGGAACAGGAGAAATGGAGTTACCCTTGTCCTCTGAACTTTGACATCCAAGTATCTGGGGGACAGTGTAGAGGGACACTAAAAAGGGATACTGAAATATCCCTCCCTCAGCTGCAGAGCTGGCAGGGTGGGAGAGCGCTAAAACACGAGCAGGAGGATGCCGTGAGGAGCTCCCACCCTGGGGCTGGGAGGCAGCACCTGATGGGCGCAGGGACATGGCAGGGGCCCAGAGGGAAGGCATGGACACTGCAGGGCTGACAATCCTGCCATGTTTATGGGCGGTAAGCTCCAGGAAATGTTCCACATAGCCCTCATAGTTCTCTGCCTTCAGACTTAAACGCACACACGCGCACACTCACCCTGTCCTTCTTAAATTTCCTTTGAGGTTTCCATGCGCTGAGATTTTCCCCTCAGGAGCTGCTGCTCCCCACAGGCCCTGTGCTGCACTATGCACTGCTCTGCCACCCATAGAAGCCAACACAGACAACACATTTTGTCACAGCTTTGGGGAGATGTGGCCATAGAGCGAGATGTACAATATTGACCGAGTGGTCTCACTGAAGTTATCGCTGATATGGAAGATAAGGGTCTCATTATGTATTCCCTGCTCTCACAGAAAGCACCATTTCCGGGTCCAGTGGGTCACTTATCCCCTCCTTTGAGGCCTACAGTACTTGTAATAAGAGTAACAAAAAGAGATCTCAGATAGCCCTGAATAAATAGTCAGCTTGGGTAAGAAAAAAAAAGAAAAATAAATTCAACAAGGTAACTTCTTTTGACTCTGAAGAGAACACAGATCTGTGAACTGAGCCTAACAAGAAAAATTAGGAGAAATTCCTTGTGAATCTGAATTTATACACAGATGAGCACATGTGTATCGATGCATAAATGTATGTGTCTATGTGTACACATCTTTCTTTGTCCGTACATTTATTATTATATTCTATTCAAGCCCTAACTGTGCAAAGAGAATGTGATCCATCCTTGTGCCTTTTTTTCCCTGTGCCCTGCTGTCCAGATGTAAGCTGTGAAACACATCCAAGTTCCTTAGAACGGGGAGTGTCGAGCCAGGCAGTTCAGGCTGAGCTGTTCCAGTTATCACTCCACCGAAAATGAACAACAAATTCAAATAACAGAGGCTGTGTTTGATTCTAGATCTTTCTGGGTTTTCTTTCTCTGGTTCCCACCCCCACAGTCTCACCTCTCTCCCACCCTTCCCTACTTACCATAAAGTTATGATGCCCTTTGCTATAATGATGAATGGAATTCCCAGATTATTATTTTAGGGGCTTAACTGATTCTCAGTGGTTTTTATGTGTTTAGCACTTATACAAAGAGGCTTTTTCATATGTCTTTCAGCAAATATACAAATAGACTTGGAGTCAGTATTCATTTTAATAGTTTCACCAGATAGTCACATTTATTTTCAGAGATTTTTTCCCCTCATTGTATTTTTGCATCACTCTGCATGCAGCTGTACTACACATCCTCTATAAACCTGGACCTAGCATCAGCAAGCAGAATATCTCCATCCTTAAAGTGATCTTTTCAACCAAAGATTTACACCTGCACAATGCTTATTGCACAAAACTCTAAATATATATAAGAGCAAGACTGTTGGAACCTCTCTTCCTCTTCTGTGTGTTATTTATTTCCAAGTAATCTCAGCTGAGAGCTTTCTGATGCTGTCACTATGGCCAATTTTATATTGGACATTTTTCCTAATACAGATGTGTAGGTATTTGCCTTTTCTTTACCTCTCTGCAAATGCCATATGGACGGGAATCATTGAGTCACCAGATCATACATTTATTTTTCTGATATATTATGCTGTTTGATGTCATGTTGACATGTAATTGATGTTGGTTTTGCTTTTTTTTGTCTTTGTTTTGTTTCTTGGTTTCAATAAAAAGAGAATTTAAAAAAGGCTGTAGAGTGATGACTTAAGGAACTGACAGACATGAACATAGTATGCATCTCTTTTATGATGTGCTGCTGAGTAAAAGGGTATATTTCTAGCTTTAGATAACACATAGGAGACCTCTGAATTTTTGTTGTATAGTGATGTATTTGTATAAGCCTAGCCTATAACCTCAAAAGAACTTCTTTCACTCACAAGAAGTACATACAGAACATGTTTTCAATAAGGGCTTAACCCATGATTTAAGAGTCAATAAAGAAAGATTTTCCATAAAGAAATGGGAAAGCAACAATAGAAATAAAATACAACATACCGAAGATTAAATATGTTCCATCAGCACAACAGTGTCTTTGTACAGTAAAGAGCAGAAGGGGATGATTAATAGTAAAATGGTATATATGTCAAAAGAAAAATAAATGCAATTTAGACAAAGTACACACTTATTAACAGAGAACATCATTTACAGTTATTCAGATGGGAGGAAAGCAAGGATGAAACTAGCAGAGAATCTATTTCACAACACGAAGTCACATTCATCTTGGTTCAGACTCCCCCCCCCTCCACAGCTGCAAAATAAAAATACTGGTGAAATCCTTGCTGACATAAAATTAATACCTAAGTACCCAGTCACTTCAGCAGAATCCGGATTTCACTCGAGATATTTTAAAGTGCATCTTTACTAGGCAGACCTCGTGGATCACCAGTGAGAATGGGTCCACACTTCCCCCTAGTTCCCACTGCGTCAGCACCAGCTCTAACAGTCCTGGCACCAGACCCTTCTAAAGGGGACCTGAGGCTGTGGAGTGCTCCCCACTCATCCTCCTCCTGAATGGTTAATAACAGTGTTAGGAGATGCCTGGGGCTCTCCCAGGTGGCTCTACCAGGCACTGGCTTTTGGGCCATGGGGAGGAAAGGAGGGATGGAGGCACTTTGAAACAAGCCCAGAGACCAGGTTAAGCTCAAACCCCTGGAAGACAGATTAAGATACCTGATGGACCAAATGCATGCCCAGCACCTACCAGAAAGTTGTCACCTGACACCAACTGAAAGGCTGAACAGGAATTATTCCAGCATGGTAATATACTATGAGGAGATTTTGGGAATGTCTCCTCTAGATTTGCCAGAAACTTTATGAAAACGACCAGATGCAAACTTAGTATTTCAAACATTCCAAGTTTTGAGCCAGAAAGATAGAAATGTTATCAGCTCCTATCACTCTCTGCAGAACCACAGGGCCCTCTGAAGGGGCCCAAGCAGTGTGCCAGTCCAGCCTGTTTGTGGAAAACACCTTCCACAATGAAATGCAATTACAACCAGATCTATTAAAAAAACAGGAAAGTACAAGACAGAAAGAAAATGACCATTTCATTCGGCATGCAAGAAACACTCTATATGATATCTCCAAAAATCCTGCCTACAGTGCTCTAATATTTCCAAATAAACCAACACAAAATAAATATGTTTTTACAAGGTGGGAAAGAAAGGTAAATTTTAAATGAAAAAGAAAGTTTGGAGAAGCAGCAAATAAAAAGACAACAAAGTTTAAAGCATAAATTTTTGTTCCGTATTAACTCTAGAAATATCTACCACTCCTACTTTTTGCATGCCCAGTTAAACACAATCAGGGAAAGAGAAACAGAAAGAAAACAAGGGTTATAATTCCCCCAATAATTACCTGGAAAATAAGGGTTATAATTCCCCCAATAATTACCTGGCAAAGAGCCTTACTCTCCTGATATATGGCCTCAGTAGAATCCAGACCGGGAATTAAAGCCTGTATTTCTTAATATGCGTGGGTTTAGGGCACGTGAGCTAGAAACATGGACAAACTGGTAGATCTGAAATATACTTCTCAAGACACCAATTCTCAAAGCTTCTTTTTAAGTACCTCGCTCAAAACCATAAGACGTTTCAAAAATATTTTGATTATGGTCTAATCTGTTCTGTATGACCCTTGCAGAAATGATTCTTTGCAACTCTGGCAAGTTTCTTTCTCTACCACTTTTGTGAGATGAATGACTCCTTCCATTTGCAAGGAAGTTCTCAGGATCTCTGCATTATGGGACTATTATTATCAGAACTCATTGAGCTCTTGCTGTGTTCACAGATTTAAATCTGAAAGCCAGAAATTATAAACATATACCTCATTCAAGATAGTACACGCAAGCACACATTATACAAATTATTTCTGTAGTGTACATTATAGCTACAAAAAGAATGACATCAGAAAACTTTATTAGCATCAGACAAGAGCCTCAAATCCTAAATCAGCTCACACAATTTCTCTTTTTCTGAACTCCCTTTGATTTTTATAATTTTTTTGCCTATTAAATCCAATTGCTATACAAGCTGGTGCTTCATGCTGTTGAAGTCACACAGAAATTTACCCATCCAGTTCAAACCATGTCATCCTGATATAACATTCCATATGGCAGTTAATGGACCACCA
The DNA here is from genome assembly GCA_008694505.1 of Cyanoderma ruficeps. Lineage (NCBI taxonomy): Eukaryota > Metazoa > Chordata > Aves > Passeriformes > Timaliidae > Cyanoderma > Cyanoderma ruficeps. The sequence continues at coordinate 2,872,057 of VZDJ01007753.1, forward strand.
CAGACACCACCTATGCTTTGCCCAAATTGACTGCCATCTTGACACACCTCAGTCATCAATTGTTTTCAGGATTTTATATTTTTTGAAAACAGGTATTTCTGCACCTTTTAACTAAACTTGAAGGCTGCCCACACTACAGGTCATGAATGGAAACATTTAAACAGAAATGCTCAAATGTATTCCCAGCAAGAAAGTAAAAATCACCAGAAAGATAGTGAATAAAAAGGACTCAAAATTTAACTGAGCAGTCCCACTTTCTAAGATTTTAGGTGTAAAATAACACTGTATCAACAATGCCAAGTAATTCTCTCCATAAATGAAAGAATTAGAAGACATGAACAGGTCAAGGAAATACATAAGAATGAAAGCTTTAAAAGGCGAGAGAATCCCTGTAATTACTTTATCAACAAAGTCAATAAAGTAACTCTCTATTCCCCCTTCAAAATCCCAGAGTAGTATATAAATTATTTGCAATATTATTATCACTTTAGCAGCACTACAATACACATTTTACTACCAATCCATTCCCTGTAATTTTAAGAACTTTGAAGTAAATTGTGATTCCCACATAAGTGTGCCTCTAAATTATACACAATAGTCTCACTAAATAGCCAGGCTTTTAGGAAAGTTCCAAGGAGGTGATCTGATTTTAATCCTGTCATACTTTTAAGCAAATGTAGATTGACTTAAAGTAAACATTGCAGGAGGGAGCTCATGCTCTAGGCTTCACCAAGCAATCAGCAAGGCATCTGACACGCTACAGAAAACCTGCAAAATCCAGCAAATAAATCTTGTAACACCCATTCAGTATCCTACGAAGCACACAGTGGGGAGCTGACACATTATTAACTGACTGTAATTTTCACAAACTGCAACATTCTAAGAGCTTTATGACATACATGTGGTGAAATATATTTTTATCTATTATAAATGCCCACGTTTTCCAAGCACATTAATCAAGATGTTCCAAATAAATCACTGGGTCATGTTTGTTTTTAAGTTAGTAGCATCAAAAATATTAAACATTACAGTAAGAAGATATGGGAAATGTCTTCATCTCATGGCTTCACCTAACAGAATCACAAGCTTTTGGTGATGCAGTAGTTGTGTGTAAAATGACAAAGGGACTGACTTGAGCCAAAAAAAAAGATAAACTGGGAACTGGCAATTGTCACAAAGTGCTACTTCCCTTGAGTGTGGGGTTTTAAATTAAATTACATTTTATACAAACTTGCTTAAACCCTGCTCTTTCAAGGAAGGTAAATCCACAAGGGACAATGCAGGTTCCAAGGAAGCTCTAATGCCATCCAGAGGGAAAGAATTGAAGATGATATGACCCAGACATCAACTCTCAGCCAAAGCATGTTTCCTTTTGCCTTGGTGAAGATTTATACAACTTTACAGAGACAAACCTCACCTGCCTCTCTCAGGAGCAGCAGAAAGAACTCCTGCAAGTGACAGATCACTGGCTTTTGAAGCCTTACATTGTTCTGCCACACACAGGAATAACTTGAGGTCCCAAAGGTTCATAGAGGAAAATGGCACTTTGCCAACTCTCATTACTGCCTGCCAACCTGTAGATAATCTTCTTGTACTGTACTTCATCTGATACTTTCACATTTACAAGCCTTTACAATACTCAGCAGTTTCTATTTAAATAGAAGTAGACGAGATTAAAAAAATAAACCTAAAGTAGAAAATACAGGCTAGATGTGAAAACTGAGAGCATTTTCCTCACTATTGTCCATTATTCTTAAATGTATCATTCTCTTTCTGCATGTAGGCCAAAAAAATAAATCCAATGTAAACACAAAAGGCAAATACCTTTTGAAGGCCAAGCAAATATTTGAAAAGCAAAAAAGAGATTCTGCTTTTATCTCCAGATCACCCTACAATTTAATGGTTAGTGGAGGGGGGTTTCTTTTTTCCTTTCTTTCTTGTTTTTCTTTTTCTCTTTAGTTCAGGGAATGCAGCTGGGGCAGGTCCACACCTCACAGCTCACAGAATGGTTATCAACCCATAAACCAGAACAATAGGATAACAAAGGTCGGGAACCCTGCCATGTTTGTGATAGAGCAGAGAGAAAAAATAGCACTATCCAAAGCCATAAGGCAAAAAACCAATGTGTTAAAAGTCCTGGCCCAGTATTATTTCTAAATTATGAAAATTTCGTGCCTGACCTTGTAATCTGATGTCTAATTTATAAGCAAAGTGCAGGTGCCTGTATGAAGCTTAATGGTCTTTATGAGGTTTCATGAAATTATATTAATACCACTCCACGGACTTCAGAGGGAGACTTGGGTCTTCAGCTATGGCAATGGCATTAAATAGCACTGAAGATAAAAAAAGGAAAGATTATCTGCAAACTCAAATGGCAAAGCCAGCAAAACATTACCAGCGAGTCCACAATCACCTGGCAGGAGGAATAAATTACTGACAGTTTTCAAAGAAGTTTTTAGGTGGGAATAAAGCTGTTGAAACCAAAATGGAGCACAAGTGCCCTTCTTTTTTTTGGCCCCTCATTACTAGTCCATGATTCTCAGGCCACCACTGTACACAAATGTACAAGTACTCAGTAGTTCAGTATTGATACTCTCAGGCCAATAGCAAATGTCTACCAAACACACACAAATCCAAGGAATTCCACAAAAACCCTGCAACATCATATAATGAGAATGAGTGTTTTCTGAAATTGTATGAAAAAAATCCCTGAATTATCTTATCATTGAAATGAAGCATTCAGTGGTAATGTTATTAAAAATATTGATGCAACTTTGGGGGTTAATCACTTGTCCACTGACTTCAAGGATGTAATAAAATGTATCCTATGGGTTCAAGCTGTAAAGTATGTGTACCTTATTATCTTTTACGGGACAGAAAAGTGATAAACACTTCTTATAATAAAAGAAGTCTGATCAGCAAAGTAGGACGAATAATAGAAAACAGAATTAATACTTGGTTAGTCTTGTAAGAAACAAAGCTATTAAAAATACCCAAACACAAAAAATCTAATTAAGCATCTGAAAGCTATTTTGATTAAGTTAATTTTCAGTTTTCACAATATAATGTCACATTAGAGATGATGGTATTCTACAGAAGACGGTAACAGAAACAATGAGAAAAGGAATTATGTTCCAGACTATTACACGAATTAGGAGACTCAAGCCTTTCACGGACTACTACAGATATAGCCAGAAGGGTATTTTTTAAAGATTTTTCTTCTGAAATATTTCTTACCAAAAGAAAAAAAAAATTAAAAAGATTTTTTTTAATTGGAAAAAATTGATAATATCTCTATAATCTCTAAATACAACTTTAATAATATCTTAGCTAATAATTAAACATGTACAATGTCCAATTCTCTATTTGTTTAACAATAGAAATCCTGCAAGTGCAAGGTAGAACACAGGGATGGCCAGGGGCCCATTGCTACACTAGAACTGACCCATGCATTACACAAATAAAACTGCTACCAATGGCCTGGAAGAATCATAAGCACTCTCATCTACTCCTGATATTACCAAGTAATTCTCAATAATTTCTGCTGATAGTGTATTAGTCCTTTAAATTATAGATTTTCATCTCTGAAAGTAGATTTATATGGAAGACAGCCTATTTTTAAGGAAGTATGAAGCTTTGCACCAAATATTAGTGTGAAAATCACACAGGGCATTGTTGTGCACATATATATACATGAACTTTAGATGCATATGTACGTTCACCTATGTATTTGCATATGGAGAATATGTATAAATAATGGATGAAATGGGTCCATGTAGCCATGTGTCTGTGTATTTGCGTGCATGCTTATGTACACAGATACATAAATATGGAGGCAAAAGTTCTCTAACCTGCATATAATTATATGTTGTTTAGACTGACACACCTATACATAATATGGATGGAATTCACTATGCTAATTATTAGTAGTGAGAACTTCAGTAACTGATACTGTGCTTGCTCACAAATTTTCTAAAGCAGAGATCTCTTCCCACTCTGGTTCTAAAAACAGTATTACAGGTACACAAAGCAATATATATTTTAAAAGCAAATATTTTTTCTTTCAATTCCTTCTGTAGGATTCAGTCTTGCTAAATTTGGTTGTATCAGTCAACACATTTTGTGTAGTTCTAATAATTTTTGAAGAGTTATTTTAACATACTGGCACATTTTATATATTAAAATTGGTTCTCCACTGCTGGAGCTAAGGAAGTAAAATCAGAACATCACACCCCTGACAAATTAAAATTTCTACAATTTATATGATCATCTGTGACCTAAGGCATGTTGATTATACCCTCAAAAGATAATGAATGCTATGATAGGGCAAAGAAACATTTATAAAAAGGCTCAATAATTTATTTGCTGACACTGAGCTTTCTTTCTAATTTATTCCCTGAAAACTTTAGTTTTGGGAAAACAGGAAAGTGACATTTCTCATACAATGCAGAAATTACTAGTGATACTAGTAGATAAAGTAGTCACTTTTATTCTTCCTTTCTTTCCTTGCAAAGAAAACAAAACAGCTAAAGGCAGATAGCAGGAGACAGAGGACCCAGTAACTCTGGATTCCATGTCACAGCTGCAGAGTGCAGAAGAGAATAACCCTAATGAAGTCCATGTCCTATCTTTAGAACTGTATCAGTACAGCTCAAAGCAGACTCTGATCCTCCCTGGAACACAAAGCTGCTATTACTGATTATTGTTTTAGTTGACTTCGACATCAATTCCAAAACTTAGCTCTTTCTTTGCCATAGGAAGTCTAGGCAAGTCTGCACTGAATGCCCAGATCTGAACCCCGACAAGCCAGGGAGGCTTATTATTCTGCTGCTTATAACACAGCAGCTCCCTTCCTAATAGGCATTTAGAACAAAACAATGTTTCTCTCCTGCAGGGTTTTGTTTGGCCTTCAGATTAAACAACGTTCTAGGTTAGTAATCAGGTTTACCAGACAGTTGTCACGGGGTCACCAGCAGCTACTTTGTTTTCCCTCAACCCTGCTCTCTCTAAGATGGTGATAGTGTTAAACAGACTACAGCTGATGGGAAAAGTAGAAAAATGAATCGACAATGTCTTAAAAATACTTTTTTCAAAGAAAAAGCAGTCTATTGAAAAATCACAGACAAGAAAGATTCTGTATAAACGCTAGTATACCATGTATATTACCTCAATAGATGCTAAAAGCCTACACTGGTAAAGAAAGAACAAGGACATTTGTAATTTGGCTCATATTTTTCATGCAAAAATGTTGTCTGTATGCTCATACATGTGACTTTTTAAAAATCTAAGTTAATATGGAAGTAGAACAACTCTTTAAATTAGAAGTAGACAAGCACAGTACTGATGAAAACTTTGCTTTGAAAAGAAAAAAAAGCATAAACAATTAGGATCTGGCTACTGCAATGCTCACTGAGGTTTAAATATATGATTCTCCCACTGTAAAATGCCAGGAAACTTGCACATGATCATCAACTATTAGACAGCAGACAAACTGTTACATGTTTTTTACTTTATCCATTTCTGTTCAGAGGTAGAAAGGCCAAAAGGACCGAAGTGTCCAGCTTTGGCCTTCTCCCAGCACCATGGAGCTTGTTGTTTGACCTATTGAAGCAGAAAGTGTCCTGAAAAATCTCCACTTTGTTCTGAACACCCCTGTTTGCCTCCGACACTGAACACCTGCATATCACAACCTCATCAGTCCGGTCCTATTTGTGGGAAAACACTCAGTCTGCTGTCCTTTGGCTCTCACAAACTTGGGTGACTACAGTTAAAGTAAATTTGCTGTGGGTTCTGTCTTGGTTGGTTGGTTTTGTGTGGTTTTTACTACCATTAAATATTTGGCCTAAGGACTGCAGAATAATTAATAACTACACCAACACTAATTTGTACTGTCTTTGAAAGAAATGCCAGCAGATTTTCCTCTGGCATCTATGAAAACATACTCAAAACCCATGTAGTAAAGACAGGCAGGGGATTGCATTTTACAGTTCTATGGATGTTATGTGCCATCATCCACTACTGCCACAGAACTCTATTCAGAAGGTAAAAAATGACACGTGTTTGATTGCTCCAGGATTTAGTAGCTGAAAATAATGTGTCTTTGAGGATACACTGCTTCATGAGTATATCTTTTTAAAAAACTACTGGAATATGTTGGGTGTAATGAGGAACACATGTAACTCCTACTTCAGATGAGGAAAAAAAAAGGAAAGAAAATGTTTTACTTTAGCAGCATGTGATTCAATTAACTCTTCAAGCTCTTCTCTTTCCACAGCTGTTTAAAATATAATTATTTTTCATAATACAGTAATAATGATAACCTCAAAGGCAAGATGAAGTTTTATATTATTTTGCTACGTTATCAGACATGGATCAAGTGCTAATAAACACCTGTGTATCTAACCAGCTTTTTTGAAACACAGGGAACACTACAGAGTTTGCAGAAAGTAAAACTCACAAGACACTAGGCCTGTTTTATTCTAATGCTTAGATGAGGTTAGTCCAATTTGTTTTTACAGCCCTAGCTCTTTAAAAATTATTTTCTTCTAGAAGGAGAGTTCTAATGATTCTATAGTCTCTCTTTGATATCTTGCAGACACCCCTATGCAAAGCCACAAAAGTGCCCTGACTTTTTTCATGACACAACCTTGTAATTTTGTATCTGACCACCCAATGCTGCTGATGCTCTATAAGGACTCTGTAAAAGCTGGAGCTGTTCTTTTGGTAATATTACAGCCTGAAGCAAGGCTAAGCACCACCTGCACCATATTTATCTACTTGTTTATGAAAGAGTTTCCCCCTCATTGTGTGGATAACTGACCTTAGCCATAGCTAATAAGACATGAGCTTCCTTGAACTGTGCAGCTTTACACTGAATCTTATAAAACACTTCAGTGTTATCCATGTAGCTCCACTGAGCTCCTAATGAACTGAAACACATTCTCTCTCCAGTGCTGTCACCACAGACAAGGTGTGGTCCAAGAAACAAAAATAACCTTGCCCAAACTTTGCTTTGGCCATCTGTTTGTGTAGACAAGCTTCTTGCTGGCTACTAACAGGTTTTTATAAAGTGGAGAATCAAGCAACATATAGATATTTGTGCTCCACCCACTGCATCATCTCATCTTACTGCACCAACCATGTAGTGACAAGAGTGGCTTGCTTGCTGCAGGCTAACTGCTTCTGCAGCCTCCCTGAGTGCAGCTGTGTTTCCAGATGTGTGTCTAGTCAGTCAGAGACCTCTGGAGCTTCATCTCTCTCAACCTTAAGCTTTTAAACAGGTTGGAATCTACGCAGTCTTTGTTGAAGAAAATAAAATTGTACTTAACATGAACACCCTGCTCAGTCAAACTAGTTCCAGTAAATCAGATGATGTTCTTATCAACCTATTCCAGACACGTCTAACTTTTTTGGTTGGCTTTTTTTTTTCCTCCCTTTTTTTTCCTGTAATACACAACTGAGAACAGGAACTGGCATGAAAGCAGTGGTGCCAGCTAAACTGCCTTGTAGGGGGACATTTTTCACAGGTTACACTATTGTGTTGTTGAAAAAACTCACTGGAATGGACACAAAAATCCCAGAGTTTCTGCTTGATATCTTTTGTTTCTATCTTTTGCTTAGGAATATTACTTTTATCCCAGTTGATATAAATAATAATAATTAAATAACAGCTAATTTATACTGGTTTATAGCTGAGGGGGGGTCAAGACTGTTCCTGTTCATTTGCAGGTGGTGTTTGATGATTTAGGATTCTGTCAATAGGCTAATGCTTACAATTAATTCTAAAGTGAACCAGTTGAACCAGTACAGTGCTAGAGCTCGTGTCAACTACATATATACATGAAATACAATAAATCCTGAAGTGCTACTTCAAAATCCAACCAATTTGTCTCATTTGTGGGTTAGTACACACATAAGAAATACAATCACCTTAATCATTCCAAAAAGTTTCATTTTGTGTTTTACTTTTTCCCCACCAGCTCTATAATGGTTGTTCCTGATGATGTTCCAAGCAGAGCATTCCAAAGAGTCACTCGTGCAGGAAAACAGTTGAGCTAAACTCAAGTTGCCAGCTCTTTTCTAATTTTAAGTTTAGCTTTCCCATTCTAAAGGAAGCATTCCTCTCCAATACTAGTTAAAAGCGCTTATCTAATTTAACTTTCATTTTTTCCTTAAACATCTGGGAAATTTCATTCCTCTAATCAGTTTCTTACTTTCCTCCACTAATTACAATCTTGTTTTTTCTACATATATCATTTCCTGTGTGATAATTTTTTCATCATTGGGTTTCTTGCTCTTTATATATTTCCTAGATGCTGGTGTTCAAACTCGCAAAATACAGCTTATTTATGTTGTCCCTGTTCTCCTTAAAATACTCAGCTACAATGTGCCTCGAGAAGTCATTTGCCTCGATGTACATCTGAATATTTAGCATGGCTCCCAAAATGCCACCACTTGTGGCCCTGCTAGTCCCATCATCAGCAAATTCTAGGACTTTAATTTGCTCTAACGTGGTGAGACGCCCTTCAGAGAACTTGGCCAGCAGCTGTCCCTCTGCTCGAGGAGGACAAAGTCACATGCAGAGCAGTGACGCTGTCAGACAAACGCCACTTCTCCCTTTCACTTTCCCCACTGCCTCCTCTTCCTTTCTCTTTCTCCTTTGCCCGAGGCCATATCTTAATCCCATTCCCAAAATTAAAAGGTTTCTTCCTTTCTCTATGGCTTATTAAAAGTTACACTGTAGAACCACATTGCTACAGGGGCTCAGGCTTTAAATGTGGAATACTTTCAGTTTTTATCCGTATTTTCCTTCTTGTATCACGACAATCCCTTTCATACAGCTCTCAGACTATTTCATACATAACAGGCTAAAATCTGGACTCTTTTTCACCCAGACAGATGTTGTAGTCACATCATGTGCATACTGAATCCTATTCTACAAGCAAATCAGGATTTTTTTAAGTGCTACTAATTTAACTAGCAGCAGACAATTAGGAAAAGTTACCAAATACTCTATACAGACTTTCTAGTTTCCACAGCACTAGACTATAACTCAAAAACTTTCACACAACTCCTATAATAAGCTAAATAGTGAAGATTTCACTGAAAAACATAAATGTTTATCCTACCTATGTATTGGTATCAGGGGCACAAATTTGAAAGGTTTCCCAAGATAGGACTTTGAGTTTTTCAAAAATTACCAAAATTATGAGATTGTATTCAACTGACCTAATGGTTTCATTTGCATTTCTCTATATAAACACAGTGGTATGTTTACCAAACATCTATTTCCTTCTAACCCCAAATCATAGATTTTTGAAACCCCACCAAAAAAAAAAAGCTTGTTAACAAACAGAAATGTGTTCACGATATCAAAACAAACTTATATAAATCATTCATATAGTGTAAAAACTGAAATCTAACAACTGAGTGAAAGAACTCTGCAACATAAAAGTTCCTGTAAACCCCCACAGTATGTCCAAGCACAACTAAAGACCAACTTACGTAATACATTAGCTTGCAATTGCAAAGGACTCTTCAGGTTTTGTAATCAGTTCTCACGCTTAACCGCAAACCAGGAAAGAATTGTTATGATATTTCACAGTTACATACATTGCGTAGCTTAGAAATACGGCTTAGAAATGTATCTTCTTACCAAAGTTAAACACAAGTTTAATTTCTTTCATTCATTTGAGGAAACTGAGGATCAACATATGCTGTTTCACATGCTGATACTTTAAGTAAAATAACAAAGATTCTTTTAAAAACTAAACTCTCTTATAATGAGAAACAGAAAGAAAAGATTTCGTTCCTCTGAGAAGATGATTAGCTTACCTGGTTTTGCCATTCCACACCGACAGCCCGAACAATATTATCAGCTCTTCAGGTACTAATTCTTGCTAACTGGAAGGATATTTTCTCTCTTGCTGGATTAATAATCAACTTTCCTGATAGTTCATTTGTAATTCTCTGCTGGTTAACCCTTTGCAGGGCTCCCATTTTGAACTCAACAGCCTACACTCTTCGGGTCATGGTAATACAAAAATAGCAAAACATAGGCTAGCAGATAAAAGAGAACTAAATAGCAAGCTAAAGAGAAAAATTAAGAAAAGATTACCTTAAAAAACTAAAAGCTTACAAACACTTAAAGCAAGACTTCCTTTCCCTGAAAGACTAATTACTAAACCTAGTTGCTGGTAAAAGAATGCATCAACAACCTGGAAGCTGTAAAGTCCAATGGCTCATACGACTGCACACTCCCAGGAAGCCACAGCTCCACCTCTCATCTTCAGCCAGTGAGCAAGAACGACACATGCCTGCCTAATTCTGAAAATAACATCTTTTATTAGTGAATAGTGTGCTGAGAAATTGCCACAGTTATCAGTTTGTGCAAGGCCACCCATCTGTGTTGTCAGAAAGCAAGAGTGGCCAGGAGTAAAAATGAGATAAGAGAGGCCCAGAATAGCTAAAAAGGGGAGTTCAAATGAGGTCAGAACAGTTTAAGATGGGATACCTAAAAATTATATATTATTTTTATTTTCAAGTGTAATAGTACTAAATTACATATATGTTATCAGTTTCATAAAAATTCAATACAGCTCTGGCAGCTCTGTGTGAAATGAGTAAAAAGATTATAAAACAAACCTGGTAAAAGAGTTCAGAGATCTCATATAAGAATGGGGAACATTGTGAAAATGCTTACCTAAAGAAATTAGTCTTTAGGAGGTATGTGATGCACCTTGGGACGTGCTTTGATTGTGGGCAGAGGTAAGAGGAAAAGAAAAATAAACTTGTTGCATGGATGACTAAGGCATAATGCTACAAAAATAGGAAAATAATAAGAAAGGGAGAAAAAGTCTTTCTGAAAAACAGTAAATTGGGGGTTTGGATGCTCTTGGAAAAATATAAGAGGAGACAGCTCTATTCACTAACTGTTTTATTAAATAATATGGTAGTAGTTCTGGTTTTTTGTTTAAAACAAAGGCACAGAGTCTCCTAAAGCTTCTGCATAGAGACTTTAAAGATGAGACAATCTATTTCTCTTTGCATAAGAGTAGTCCTATAGCTAATCTATTTTTACACAACTATAGGTCTCTGCTCTCTGTTCAGCACAGCCTAATACAGTTTGCTGTAAACTTTCTGCAATATGTGCTGTAGAATTTATGATAAAATGCTATAAAGTTTTGAAGCAAATTTATTTCATATTTATAGCTAATTTTATTCTATGTTTGAAGGAAAACCTTTTAAGAGCGCCAATAATGTGAGAAAGCTACAACAACTAAATTTACTGTTAAGTATCACATCAGTGGTGCTCCTGGGGGCTCCTCTTCATGGGAAGAAAGCTTAAACAACATTTTCTAACACGTTGGATTGCTTCCCAGAGATGTGATGGCCTACAGAGGCAGTGCTGAACAAAGCAGGCTGGAATAGTAAGTCAGTAAACAACCCTTTTCAGAGGATGGTCACAAATAAGTGCAACTTTGTTTAATAAAGGGGAATTATAGTTATCTTTTGTTCTTTGGTAGGTGCATTATCTTTCTCTCCCGTTCCACCTGACTAAACTGGTAGTATCTTTTCTATCACCTGACTGAGTAGTTGGCTGGAAATAATGGGACCAAACAATCCGCTATTGTTACGAGAGACAATGACCTTTCATGTCCTTGGAGCTCGCCATGACCTTTCATCTTTCCTATCCTCCAATGGTCTCTACTAACAACTAAAACTACACCCTGTTAGGCTGAATTCCAGATTGTCATAAAAAGCCCCTTCCTTTCGAAACAAAACCAATTTTTACACCAAGGTGGTGGAGAAACACAGGTCCATTGTTCCCGCACAGATGGAAGTTAGAGTTACTAAGGCAACAGCTCTAATCCCTCTTTTTACCACCTTTTTCACATCATTGGCCTATCAAGTGTGCTACCTTTTAACTCATAAGCTCAAAAGCTGGTAGTCTAACTGACTGCCCTAATTAGCTACGATTTTCACAGTACAGACAACATGATGAGCTAATCGAAATTTGCAAAATAATGACGTACCTCCAGCAAATATTCCTCCTCCTGAGGCCCAGTCTTAGAATAACAATAATGAGACCATTATTAGAGGAGGGCATTAAAATGCTGCACTGCTGCTAAACAGAGAACTTAATTGTTCTGGTCTTGTCCATTGAATCAACAACCTATTGTTGTGGACTTGAAAAATAAAGGACTGGAGAATGGGTGCCATAATGATTGGTCTGTGCTGCCATACCAGCACTCTGTAGAATTGTTTTCCTTTTGAAACTCTTGATGGACTAGTAGTTTTGTTTAAAAGTAATATAAAAGCCAATTGTCTGGATAAAAAGTCCTATTTATTGAAATCTTTAGAAGCAGTTGCATGGATTTGTTCATGACCCCCAAGATAAAAACATAGGGACCATAATAATGCTATTTGTGGCGACCACTGCTTGTAGTGACACTGCTTGCAGATAACGCTGTCCTGTCTAGCTACTGCAAAAGGAAGGAAGGCATTTCCTTTGCAGACAGCACTCACGGACGAAGGTCAAATAGTGGACATAACCAATTCATCTGTAAAAACGAGGAGGTTTTATTTCTTTAAAAAAGTCCTAATATGTTTGGTCATCATTTACAATTCAGGGTTTAGGACAAACTAATAAAGGTATCTCTAATCAGCCAGAACATAGGACTTGTTTTTGCTAATTAGTTTTTAGATATCAAAAATGACAGAGCTATTTTTTTTCTTCACTTCTGTAGAATTATACCCTAAATTTTATCATTGGGAAACTGAATAATATACACCTTGAGATGCAGTGACTGAAGTGATGCAATTTGTAGCTTATTGTTAGCTTTGGACAGTCTTTATTTAACTCTGGGACTGGGAAGAAGAGGCATCTAAAATCTCCGACATGCCTTTTAATCTTGGGGGCTTTTTAATTGTTAAGAAATTAGAAACTACATCTTTTCACAAATGTTTAAAAAAAACATGGTCTCGAGAAAAAGTATTCTCCCAAATCAAAAATCATATTTTATTACAGAAAATCCCTGTTAATTAACACTATCCTGGATTCCTTTCCTAGCTTTCACTGCAATAGGGCTGTTGAAAACACAGGCAACAATAGATGTACACTTTGGAATGCAGACTAAAATCACATCTTATTGTATTTTTATAGTTACACCTCTTAATGCATCTTTCTACACACAAATTGCTCAAAAATAGGCTATGACTGAGGATTAATATAAACAGTGAAAACATTTGTAACATTTGGGCTTGCAAGAGTTTCCATAGGTAATTGCTATTGATTTCAATGGGAAAAAGTTTAGGGTTTAATTTTTCCCATTCCTATTCAACATATTTTAAATCAAATTGAGAAAAATAATTGTTGAAAGGGGGAAAAAATAGGAGAGGAAAATTTAAAGGTTAACCCAAAAGGTATTTTCAGCAGTTCTAGGAACTGCTCATAAAATAAAAAAAATTCTTGCATGCATTTGCAGAACACCTTTACTTTAAACTCCTTTCTTTTGTAAATTGAAAAATGCCTAATATAAAGTAGTATTAAATTGTAAATAAGACCTCTTGCTTCATTCAATCCATGCTTTGCTTCATTTATCTTCATCTTGTTAGGCTAAATTAATTAACAATCTCTGTGTTGCACACTTTCTCTTTTCATTACATCAAATAATGGCCTGGATATGGGAGAAAACCCTCACCACAGGGATCTTGAAACACTACCTTGAGGAAGACTCTCTTACATATGCATTGCTTTAGCAATATTAACTAGTTGGATGTTATGATATTTATTAAATGGATCCTTCAATCCTTCACTGCTGTAAAATACTTGTCCTGAATTTGTGAGAAACAAAAATATTTTTAAAAATAATCAGGGGCTTGCAGTAGATCACGTTTACAATTTGGGAGCCACAAGCACTGAAAAGAAAGAAAGTACCTAAATAGCTTTAATCAATGCTTTATTTAATATTAAAAAAACCCTGCAACTTGAATATAATTTCTGGCCAACTCTATACACAATCCCAAACATATTAATGTGTCAAATTACTCAAACCAAGTTGCCATATAGTCTGTTTGTGAATGTTCTGCATATAATTAATTGAGTGTCTGGGACAGTTTCATGGGTAAATCTGGTTATTTAGATATTGTAATGGGGCGCAATGTGCTAAACTATTAGACAAGTTTTCTTCCTTTAACCTACATTATGGCATCTAGAGCAAAAGGACAAAACAGTAAAGCCTTTTTTAATCTCACCCTGATCAAACAACCCTCTTTCTCCAATCACAGCTTTGTGCGTGATATCTTTCTGCTAGTGTTTCTTATTTAATTAAAACAGACACTGACAGAAGGACATGGATTAGGACTGTAATGATGCATTTACTTAGATTAATCGGAGGCTCCTTTTGGAGTAATGGCTTAAACAAAGAACAAAAGGAAATTGTTATGAAACAGCCTTTTATCCCAGGCAAAGGTCAAATTATGAGGTTTTTAATTTTGTCAGCCTCTGTTATATTGGACCTTTCTACTGGAACATGAGAAGTGCTTCTCTCCCCTTCGCCCCCAAGCCAAGTCAGTTATTATAATATAGCCATTAAAGCTGCAAATTAAAATGTCTGATTTAAAACCAGGTTGCTTAGCTTTCAAAACCCTCTAATTAGCATGTTGTGCATTGTTGTGAGGGAAAGAAACCTAAAATGCTAATGACCTGCTGCCAGGTGACCACGCTGCTGTGCAAAATAATACAGGCTCACTCAAGTAGTAGTAATACCAATAACACCCAGCTCTTATGAATTACCCAGCTCCAGGTCTGCTCTGCACCACATGTGCTTAAAGCAACAAGAGTGCATCCAGCCAAAGATCAGAGTTCAGTAGTCAGCACAAGAGATTGTTGTATGTTAACTGGGAAGAAGTCTGTCCCCATTCAGACACTGCAAGGCAGGAGAAAAACATTTTAAATCACCGTGGGCCAGGTGATACTTGGGCCAGGCACAGAGAAAAGCAAAGAACTGAGAATTCTTCTCCTTTTGGGCAGAAGCTACAGATACACTTCTGTATACCTCAAAGTAGACAGCCACAGCTTGCTGTGATAAATTCTGCTTTTGTTCTTTGTTCAGAAAAGGGCAGTAACGCATGAGAACACCCCAGACACAGGTATATTTTTGCCCTTTCCCAGTTTACCGTTCATTGCAACAAGTTCACTGAACACACAAAATTAAGTTAGATGATGATATTTTCCTAAAATATGCCATAGGAGAAAGTCTGGTAATGAGCCTTCAAAGACTCAAACCAAATAGAAAACATTTTCTTAAACCTCATGGTACTTCTAGGCTCTAGGTTTTTGAATATTGGATTTTTAGCAAACTTACTTCACACAAAATTTCAAGAGAAAAGAACTCTCACATTCCAGTGACAAAATGAAGCTTTAAGTAACTTCCTTTTTTCTAAACCACAGAAATATTCAGTAGTCTTCTGTGCCACCAAAACTGTACACAGACCCAATCCTCCTCCTGCCACACACAATCCACATCTCTGGCAAGCTGAAATGTCACCCAGCACCCAGAGGAACACAACCTGATACCAGCAAAGAAGCAAAGCTTTGCCTCCAGTGCCAACACTGGGTCCAAACAGCAGCAGCAGAGACAGCTGTTCAGCACCACAAATAATGCCACTCTGAAAAGGCCAGAATCATTAGTAGTCAAGATTAACCCCACTTGACCTGCTTTTTTACCAACAGTTGAGGGAAAAACTACTTTCTCTGTAACTTGACATCTTGGGCACAAAGATCGCGGCCCAAGCCCTTCCAGACATACCAGCACAGCGTTGACAGCGTTCCTCAGAGGTCACAATAGTAGGAAGTTGGATAAGATGTTGAACAGCTATGCTGGCCTTGATGTCTGCTCATTCCCAGAAATCTCCTTCCTTTCTCAAGCGATCCCTAATTGACCGTTAAGGGACAAAAATGACTGCAAAGTGTCTTTTCAGTAATCTTTAATCCTTTGTGGCGTTATATTTTACTTACAAGCTCATCAGCCTGGAGGGAAGTTACTGCGTGAATTCAAATGCCAGTGTCCCCGAAACTGCCACTCAATGAAAACCACAATCCAATTCCTCTCCAGATAAATTACTAAGTGACCAGGTTAAGCAAATTAAATCATAGGCATGGTCCTTTATATATTATATATATATAATATTACATATTATAATCTCAAACCAATGTGTCAACACTCCATATTGCTCGTCTTCTTTTTACACACACTCTGCCACATTTTTGCCACTATACTCCCTTACCATGTAGTCCCAATCCTGAAAAACAGAGACAACTTGCCTTGGAAAAGATTAACATGATTACATGAAAGCCACTTACATGACCTATCTGAAAAAGGAAACTGCACTTATTTGCAAAGATAGAAAATTCAATTTAAAATTCACTTTTTAAGCAACTCAGGTTAACAAAATGTTAATAAAATTAGCTACACAGCTACATTCAATATGCTTAGAAATAGTCTGAACTTCACAGTAGTCTTCTACGACTGTGAGATATCACTGTCGTCAGCCAGTACTACCATTTATTTATTTGTTTAAACTTCTGTTCAGCCAAGATAATCACATCTTAAGATACGTGAACCTGTTTTCACAGACACATGTATCATCCACTAGTGTTCTTTGGCTGCCTCTTAGTTGTTATTTTTTCCTGAATAAAACCACCTCTGTGAGACAGAAAACACACTGCTTAGTTTATTTATAAAGAAGAAAAAAAAAAAAAAAGACCTAACATCTAATGAAAAACAGACTTTGTGCATAGTGATAGGTGGCTCTATCCTTTACAACTTACAGTCTCATTATTTTCCTTTGTAGAATTCAAACTAGCAATGTGTTTTAGAGGCATCTTGGTATGGCTCCTGCAGTGATATGCACAATGAAAGTACACAGTTTCCCAAAAGTTCTATTTGTTCATTAAAATATATTAAGTATGCCAACACTCTTTTAGCGAGTAAGTAATAAAATCTGCATTAGTACCCTATACAGAATTTGAATTCTTTAAGATCAGAGCTGCTAATATAACAAATTATCTGCATCATTTCCCATTTAGCACCTAGAGAACTGTCCAGGTACAGTCTGTGCCTCCATGAGTTGTGTCCTGTGTTTTTTGCTGAATATCCATGTGTTATGTAGAAAAACATGTAAAAGAACAGCAGTGATCTAAGGATCCAGTGCAGGAGCCTGACAAAACTCAGGTTGTCACAGCAGCAGCAGCTAGAGGCATAGCACAGTAGATACACTGGTAAAGCAGTCAAATACTACACAGTCCTGCTGCTTTGGTGCAGAACAAGGCACTGATTAGCCTTGGACACGTCACAAGTTCAACTGGGTCCATTAAACTGCACCTCTGAGTAACTATAGTGCTCTGTCACCTTGACCCTGGGAACGCTGGTGGCCAACACTGAGCAAAGACAATCTGCTTCCTCACTTTTCCAGCACCGCTTTCATACAGCCAAGAAAAAGTCACAGTATGCTCTGCACTGATGGACAGCAGAATAAAATATACCTCCAGGAAAAAAGCATCATCAAGCCATTGAAATTTCATGCATAATATGTAAGGAGATTTGACCCAAAGAGAGGAAGAAAAGGGAAGTGGGCTCCTGCTAAGTTTCTTTAGTCAAGTAGCCCCCTCGATTAGTGTGTGGTTACATATATGTGTGTGTATCTATATAATTTAACCTGTACAGTATGGAAATATATGTACATAATGGAACCTATGTAACAGTCACACAATGGAACCAAATTCTCTCGTCCAAATTAACAGCTTGCACACAACAGCAATTTTCTCTATCTTCACACACCATGAAGAAAGAATGGTTCTTATCTCTGAGCACCAGCTCTCTGAATTTGCCCCATTATGCACAACCTCCCTCACTTTTTTCCATCTGTCCTTCTCTACAGGTTCTCTGCATCCTGGTCTACCTGGCCAGTCCATGCTGGCATCACTGTATGCACAGCTTTTTGTGTCTGTCAGCTGAGAGAAAGCAGAACTGACTGCTCCTTGGGTTTCCAAAATACTGCATCTGGGCCACACAAACCAGCTCTCTTTCTGCCCTAACTACAGGACCAAGCAACTTAGATATCTGAATTCAAGTCAGATTGGCACATTCACCACTAGAAATTCTTTTTACTATTTAACTCTTTTGCAGTCCTAGATATCACACCTCACTCCAGAACTCCATTCCCATCTGAGTTGCGATACAATGCACAAAACAGTGCTCAAATCCTTTACAAATTTCTTATTTGGTTTTGGTACCCTATGAATTTGTTTTGGTTTTTTTTTACCTCTGAATTACCATTGAACTTCTCATTCAACATGTTAAACACTCTTCACAATTGGAGCCTTCATATTTTTATATCTGCTAATTTTTTAAGTCCTGAGGATAAACTAGGTAAATTATGAAGAAAAAAAATCACACAGTCCTGGTTATTTTCACTTGATTTCAATAAATGATAAAACTATTATATTCCAAACTGCCTTTTGTAAAAGATACTGATCTATGCAATTCATCAGTGATCTTTATAATGATTGTCAGAAATTAATTTGATAAACTATTTCATATTGTATGTCTGTATATGTATATATAAACATATAAAGAATCTGTTAAGGCATTTCAGTTTGCTGTTGAAGCCAGCACAGCTTAGAGACAGAAACCACCATGCATATACAATTACAGTGTCAGACTTACACCCACATGATAACCATGTGGTGAACTTCGATATCTCCTCATAAAATGATTCACTAGGCAACTTTTAGCATTTGGCCTACAATTTTCCCACTAGTCAAAATTTCCCAATCAGTATTGTCTAGTGAAGGAAGTACACAAAAGTGCAAGGCCTGGTTTTGACTCACTATCTGGCATGCTATTTACCTCGCCATGCCTGTGTTTACCTCAGTGTAAAACAGGAGAAACAACACCTTTAAAAATCACCTCTCTCTACTGCTTTGAGGTCTCCTGCAAAAAAGGAGGAATGAGAGAATCTGAACCTCTAAGCAGTATGGTACACTGCTTAGTAGGGATCACTTCAAAATTAAACCAAATAAATTCACATAAAACTTTAGAGGGTTGCTTGGTTTTAATTGGATGGGTTGGACTAAATGATATTAAAGGTCTCTTCCAACCTAGTGATTCTGTGTGTAATTTTCTTTCTCTGATGTTGGAGCTTTCAATACCCAATCAGCCAGTCGTACTCTACATTGTTCTATTACAAAGTGAATCAGAACAGACAAATTAATCAAGCCAGGACACTGAGTGCACTATGTTTACATGATATTCCCTGTCCATATCTGTCTTAGGTTCAGACTGAAATCCTGCTCCAGCTGCATCAGCTTTCAGGCTGACAAACCTTTCTGAAGCTGGGCCACACAGTGTTTCAGGCCTGGGGCCTGCTGCAAACAGGCACTTTCATTACACTTCTCAAAGTCCCAAATACCAAAGTTTCACACATTAAACATCCCTCAAAAGGTACACCTGTCACAGTTTAATGGCACCCAGTGTCCAGTCTTTGAGCATTCATTTTTTTCTACCCATATAATTACTAGTGTTTTAAATAAAGAGAATACTATAAACCACAGCACAGAGACTCATTTATAGCTCACTGTCAAAGAGCTTGGGATAATAGAGTTTGAAAAAGTATCCATTTTGTTATCTCTTAATATTTTGGGGTATATTTAAATCTTTATGAAATGTCTATTGCAACACAGCTGGAAACTATCATACTCATGGAAACTAAAATAGTTCAGTAAGCAAAGTGATGCAAATAAGTGAAACCACCTACATTTTCTAATTACTGTAATCAATTTCACATTCCACCAAGTTAACTTAACACATCTATAAAAGTTTTGCTGGTAACCACAGAGAATGAACTGTACAACTACCTGGTTTCCTCAACATTTGTGAAAAATATGATTATCCCAAATGGGTTTCTATGATTTTTATATATATATATATGTGTGTGCACCTTTCATCTGTGCACATACATGTAGGTATATATACCCACAGGTGCAGTTAGATTTAAACAAAATCATCAGCCTGTGTTTTCAGCCTTTTTCTCAAAGCTCACCACCTAGAGCAGATGGAAACACAAAGGCATTTCTCTACTCTGGTACCTAAAAGAGGACACCACAAGGTGCAGAACAGAGCAAGGGCTGCATGTGAACAGCCTCAGGGAGCAGATGCCTCAGCAAAGGAGGAGGGAGCAGAAACAAGGAGAGAAGAATGAGAATGGCAGCAGCTTGGGTGAGCCCAGGAACTCCTTACAAAACTGCAGGAACTTCTGCCTAGCATCTGCATTTGATGGGAAATGTTGGCAAGCACTTCCTTCCAACAGATTTTTTCAGATTAGAAAAGGGATGTGAGAATTTAAAGAGTTAAATGCAGGAATTCATAGCAAGGTTTAAGATATCCCCATCTAGAATGAATATCTTAGGTCCTAGAAAGAAGCATTTTGCTTTTTTTCCTTTCAAGCCTGCACCTTTTGTCATGATGAAATACACAGTCAGCCTTTAACTAGTAAAATATTTGTGTTGCCATGCAGTTAAACAAATGTTTTTTCATTTTCTTTTAAAATAGCCTCCCACCCATGTTTCTCTAAACAGTGACCCATCTGTCCAGCTGCATAACATGTACAAGCTGAGCAGTAGTCCCATCTTGCCCCCATTAAAAGGGTCCTTTCCTTATTTCATTAGCCAGAACACATGGGGAATTAATAGGACTTCAAAAATAATGGAGTACATCTGAAAGGAATCCTGATTTCATAATATCCCCACATTCCACCATAACCCACAGCATCTGATCAGCATTCAGGATCACAGTTCTAGCACAGGCAAGTACAAGAGACCAAGGTAATCTTTCCTTATTTCCTTTACATGTAGATATTTCATAACTCTCTTTTTCTTCTGTTTTTATTCTCCCTGATTCTTTGTATGAAATATGAAGGGCTCACGAGTATGAGTATCAAATTTATGGTGGATGCCTGCTGTACCACACATTATCTCACACAGTCTCTCAGTTGTCTGCCCTGCAGTAGGGAAGATTTGCACAGTCTTTAAATGGGCAAGATCTATACAAACTATAGTTAAAATATTATTACGTTTATGTGTTTTTCTATACCAACTAGTAAAAAAACATACTTTATGCCACTTTAGGGGCAACATTTTAGTGCAATGAGGCAATATCCCAACCAAATATATCTTGTTGATATTTAAAATCTGAACGTATTCCCTCCTGTAATTCTTTCATCTGTGTGCACAATTTATACGGGAGCTTTGAGAAGGGAAAGAATGAAGCGCTTGCCTTTAATCCCAAGGGGGTTTTATATGGGGTTGTTTTTGTTGGGTTTTTTTTTTTTAAATCATTATACTCTCCCTTCCCAGCACTGGTGGCCATCACTACAGCACCATACCTCCAACTGTGAGCTTGAACACACAGCTCCCTGAAGCCAAAACAAATGGTGCTTTGCTGATTTAGAACAAGGGACACTGGAAGTAGGGGGAAAGAGCTTAAGCTTCCCTTCCTTTTGAATTTCAGTGTCACTTCTCTTAAGGAGCATATGACACAACAACCTAGCCAATATGACAAATCACAAGAATAGCTACAGCAATTAAGATTACAGAAAATTATCAGATCTTTTAGCGGCAATTAAATAATGTGTCACCTTCAGCGGGGAAATGCTTTAAATCATATTTTGCATGACATATTTGGTAAACCAGACAGCCTAACTTGTAAGGCTTTTCTGTTACAGACCACAAGATGAAATTTTGGGCACCTGATGTTTCTCCTCTCAGGAAGAACTACCACCTGAGAGGAGAGGAATTTCCATTTGCAAGAAATCCAGCGTATGGTAGACACAGACAAACAGAAGGATGGATGGAAAGAGGGTAAATATCAACAAGTAAAGGGACAGAAGATTACACTGGCTGTTGTGCAACTGTTACAGAAAAAGAATTTAAAAGAAAAGTGGTGGTTTTTTTCTCCTCATGAAGTCCAGAGTACATATTTTATTATAGTGAGCGCTGACTTAATTTTCCAAGACTCAGCCTGAGACAACAGCAGCTGACTACTACCTCAGCAGCGAGAAATCTAAAATTAGTATTTTTAAAAGTCTTTTTATTCTCATAAAATTTGTACATTAAAACTGACATTTTAAAAGGTTACTTCTGTGGAGAGGAACTAGCAGCTATCAAAATCTAAAAACACCAATCAAATGCAAACGTGTTTCAAACTAAACTCCAGATAGCGCAGACAAATCACCATGCCAAGCGGCGGGGCAGAGCGGGCGAGAGCTTTGGGAAAAATCATAAATTGGGTAAATCTTCAAGTTATAGTATTATTGCATCAAAGCTGTGGTTTAGACATCCTAGTGCTAACTGCCAAACTGTCTGCATTATTCTACGTTGTTAGCCATACTAAGTGGATTTCCAACCACTTCAAACAAATTATCAATTCCAATTGAGCAGGTTTGTGATAGAGCCAGAGAAAAAGGCTTTTTTTTTAAAGCTTGCCTGCTCTATTTTTCTGCCCCACTATAAAACACACCTTATTTGCATGGATTTTTATACACTTTCAGGTAAGAAAAACCAGCAACTCATTAACATGTCCACAAGTGTATTAAAATTACATTCACCCCAGTCTTTTATATGTAAGGGTTTTTTTATCTATCACATACAGCTGTAAGTAGAAGAGACAAGTTAGTCCAAGGACATAATGTCTTTCAGCCTCTATAGCACTTAGCAGGTTACTGGGCCTCCAAGGCCTCACAGATTTAACCAAGACTTTTCACACAATCAGGTAAAGAGAGCTAAGCCAGTCAGCAGATGTCCCATTCAGATAACAAAGAGAATATTTTAGTGACAATGTGAGAAAACAACAGTAAAAATGGTAGAGAAACCCACTGAACCGTAGAGCTCTTTTTTTCCTTTACAAAGAACCATTGACTGGAGTTTGACTGTGACATTCACTGTAGTCCTCAGCAAAGGGAAAGTCAGTCGTACAAGCTTTGTCACGAGAGATCCAAATAAGAATCAACTACATCAATGCTGAGGAATTTTCTATATTTTAATTTCCTCTCTGGATTTAGCATAGAAGATCCATTAAAACACCACATTAGTATATGAAAGATTCCTGTCATGCATGTCATCATTAAGCTGATCTACAGCATCGTCCTTAATGATTCCACGGTCCTATTGCTGCAGTTCTTCCTTCAGTTTCACCTCAACACTGCAAATTTTCAGTGTCCTCAAGCCCAAGTTAGCAATTTTAAAATTTTCAAACCAGAAATGGCTGTTGTTATCCAAAATGTCTACACCTACTTGCAAGCCAGTGAAGAGGTAAAAGCACTGTGGTGTGAACAAAGCCAGTTTTAGCATTTGTTAAGGTCACTTCAGTTCCTCAAGTGGCTCTTCTTAGACACCATTACCTCAGCGGAATACGCACACCAAACCATAATAATAATGGAGATAACCCATCTGAAGAACCAAGTTTGGGGTGTGGTTTTGAATTTGAATCAGGGAAAAGATGACTACACACTGTGTGTTCTTGCTCTTCTCTAAGGCCAAGTTTAAATAAAGAAGAATACTTTTCAGCTATCTTGGACCACATTTCAATGGCAAGGGAACTGTGAATGAAAGAAGTTTACAAAGGGGACTGTTAAACATTAAAGTATAGTATAATCACTGTATGAATTAGTCATAGCCAGTTTAGGCACTGTCCAACCCACTTTCCAACCATCTGCAACAAATGTGCTCCATTAAAACAGAACCATATGGAAAACGAGCTAGCAATTAACACAGCTTCTATGCATACCTCTAATACAGCACAGATTTCAAACTTTGAGTGAAACTGACTGCTGAATTACTTCCATATTGCTGCTGTTTAGACCTTGGCAACACATATTTATCCTCACTCACTACAGTATGTCATCCCAAGATACTGCTATATCATCAAAATAAGCATGAAAAAACCACCCACAACTGAGCCACTCATTGTGGTTTATAGCCTCTGTTAATAAAATATTTGCAGATCAAAGTATAACAGACTTTTTCAAAGATGTGTAATACATTACTTACCAGTCAGTATCAAACCAAATAGCTAACGCAGGGCAAATCGATTAATTTAATTGCTAATTGGTGATATCTTGTACTATGGAACAAAACAGCTCCAGGTTTGAGTAGCTTTCTCCTCTCCCAGATTTTCTGAAGTGCTAGGCATGCTGCATTTAACACTGTGGTATTTCCAGCCCAAAGGGGACATGCAGAATTCCTAGTTCCAAAACTCAGAGCACTTAAGAATGCTCAAAGATAGTAATATTATGTCTTTCTTTAATAAAATAACAAAACTAGAATACTTCATAATTTTATCTGATGTACAAGATGTAGAAAGGGAAGTTTATGATTAAAAAAACCCCCGATTATAAGGAAAATCAAGTCAAAATGAAGTGCCAATGCTCAGTACACACTATATGTCCCTTTCTACCCAGCCCATCAGAGCTCTTCACTTGAAAAGCCTGTCTCTTTAATTCAACCTGTAGACATTTGTTCACTTAAGCTCAGCAGCCCAAATCTACAAGGTTTGGTCAGGGAGGTAAAGCCCCACAAAAACAGGTAGGTTGGCACAGACCTCTGGAGGTCTCCAGCTCGCATTTCTCGGGTAAAGAAAGCTTAAACACTGTACTAGGGAAAATAATATACCTAAATAATAGAAAAACCCATACTGAATATTTAAAACATAACATTTCCAATGCAAATTTGGCTGCTTTAAAATAATATTAAAACTGGGGGATTTTATACTTGTTTGAGGTTTTTTTAGTAACCAGAATTCTTGTTCAAATCACCTGTATTTCCTCAGTTATCCAAGATGAAGGTAAAAAAACTAACTATAGGCATCATTTTGCCACAGATTTCCCAACATTCCAGAGAAGAGACTGTCTATTGATGGACTTTAACTACCAGCGTTTCAAGTTGTGTAATTAGACTCCAATTTTCATTTTTTCCAGAGAGGAAAGCTCTAGAAAGCTTTGAACTGAAGATGTTCTTTCACCTATTACACACCCATAGGCCTAGGCACATAGACAGAAATAAAAGGATATAAACACGAATCATTTTAAAATTCCCGGTTTGAGGAGACATTATCAGCAATACTTAAATACCTAATACAAACAATAACTTATTTGGCTTAAAAAATATACCCACAGCATCTGAAATAGCTGAGGTGTCATTGAATGGGATTCTGACTAACAACATTTTGGTTTAATAAAAAGAAGGTTTCAGTGATAGCCATATTAAACATCAGTTTGCAAATATGACTTTAAGTAAAGCATATG
Source organism: Cyanoderma ruficeps (assembly GCA_008694505.1). Lineage (NCBI taxonomy): Eukaryota > Metazoa > Chordata > Aves > Passeriformes > Timaliidae > Cyanoderma > Cyanoderma ruficeps. Next base: position 2,897,419 of record VZDJ01007753.1, read on the forward strand.
TATGCATCAAAAACTGGCCTTCTGCCACTATATTTATTTTCTACATTCATTAAGTAAATGATACCTAGCCAAAAAGTCCAAAAATATTCAAATGGCATTAGTACCGCAAAAAATGCAATGCTTTGGAATTAGCACCTAAATCTCCTGCATCCCCCATAAATTCTGACTAATTAAATTCCTACTATGTTATTCCTCCTGTTTTCCTCACAGCTGTTTTATATATTTTCACCTGTTTCACTTCCCTTTTTATTCAAGTAACAAAAAAAGCTTAACCTTCCTTGATTGACAGAAGGGAATAACAATATTTAATTAACATCACTTCATATGTGACAAATCTTAAACTCCACTCAGTCAATAAGGCTCTATGAAAGTATTCCCCCAACATTTTTAAAAGCTTTTTAAGAAAGCTCAGAACACTCTGTTCTTAATTCAAAAGCACATGCCGAGTTAATTATGGTCTTATGCTTTGACCAAAAGTAGGATTTGTGGGATTTTCTTTTTCTTAAGTCAAAGGATTCAAAAGTAATTTATGAATGATACTGAAATAATGCACGAATTAGCTGCTAACATGCTGTTAGTTTCAAGTGTTAATATTTTTTTTTTTCATGTGCTGGGAGGGTCGGCATTAAAGTCATGCTGACTCGAAACTCTATTTATACTAAAAACTACATTAACTAAACAATCGTGTTATTCTACAGTCCTCCTACTTACTTTTAGGTTATTGCTCTTGACTGGGTTACTTGTTTGGGACATTTCTGCACAATTTCTGCCAATTCAAATATAGACGTTTCCAGAGCTAAACAAATCCTGTTACAGTGTCACACAGACTCTCCCTAGAGTTACTCCTTTATGTACATGATGTTTAATTCATGTTCCCACGTCTTTGGGAGCAGTTTCACTTCAGGTGTATACTACACACATCCTCATATCTCACCCTTGAGCTGTTCAAGCAACTTGCTTTACCACGACCTTGTTGTTTCTAACAAAGCAAATTGTTTTACTGTGACCTTGATTTACTAACACGTTTCCAAAGGGGTCCCAAATTGATTCATTCTCAGGTGTCTGTGCGTGTGTGTGTGCACAAATGTAAAATGGCCACGATTCAGTAATGTTTATCAAAAGCATTGCCATCTATGTCTCAGTTGGATTTTAAAGAGCATCCAATTTCCTGTAGATTATTGATTCAAAATGTGATCTCGGGCTCTGACTCACGTGGGATCAGACCCACTTCTCTCCCACACTGTAGCTGACAGGCAGAAAAGGCACTCAGGCTGAAGCAGCTTGTGGAAAAAAAAAAAAAAAATGGACAGTTTTCTCTCCCCGACTTTCCCTTTCTCTTTGTGACGAGCAGACTCAGCCAGGCAGAGGCCAATAAAGATATCCTGCAAGGCCTGCCCTAGCTCCAGCCTTATCCAATCTTAGCTTGGGTCAGGACGAGATGAATTTCCCAGAATTTCTCATGCTATTCAACCAGTTTCTATATCAACTTTGTTTTTTATCAGTAACAATAAACACTAAGAACCATAAGCATTCATCCAATGTATTCTGACAATCATTTCTGTTAGGATCATTTTAGTAAGCTATAAAATTATTTCAGCGAGATAAAGTTCTCTCATCAATGGTGGAAGGAGTTGTGCTCTGTCTACAAGGTATGTGGAAGAATAATATGCATAGTGTTTTGGCATACTGTTATGAACCCTTGCCTAAAACTTTTACATCTATTCTTCCTACTTTATTCCTCTTGCCACAGTAACTCAATGAACTCCCTGTGACTATTTAGTTCTTTGCAAGAGGAGTGTGTTTTTAAATCAACAACGCATAATGCAAAGTCATTTCTGCACGATCCATTCAAAAATACGGTCCAAAAGTAATGTATTCTGCAGCTCATACTTCTACTTCATCATTTCAGAGAGAGCTTTTTTTCTGTTTGTCCTATTTCAGAGGTTTTGAAAGCATCTTCAGCATATTCAATCGTCAGTAAGGTTGGGGTTGCAGAAAAATAACACAGTTTTATGATACAGAATTAAGGGAAAGGCCATGTCCACTAAGTCTCAGGGAAGATTATGGCTCAGTCACCAAAGTGAAATAATGCAAAGACAGTACAAGTTCAGGTGATTTGGGGCCATCAAGCCTACATGACGGGAAAGGGCACTTGGGCATCTGGGGGCAGGGACTGCAAAGTTGCAATGCAGTTAAAAGGGCAATGCAAAGCTGCAGCAAGCGCAGCACAATCCTGTAAAAGGCAGTGTCAGACTGGGCATCAAAGCAGCCACGAAAGCTGAGGCTCTCAGAAGCAAGAGAGAAGTTAGGAAGAGCAGCACATCCTAAATGCCAGTGCATCCACTTCTGTGTCTTGCTGCTAGAGAAAAAGCAGCTTGCCAAGTAGCAAGTAATGTTTTTACTTCCATCTGATTTTTTTAACGTTGTATGTAAGACACTTTTATACAGAAAATGTGCAAAACATGCATAGTTTTTCACAGAATAAAATGTCAGTATTACTTTAAATAATACTTTGAAGAAAAAGCTGCAATGACTGAAGTGATAGGAAAAATGATAGCTGCTTAAAAAACTCTCAGTGGTCTCTCAAAAAAACCAAAAAATTTTCTATTTAAGTTGTCTACATTTTAGTTTCTCTTCTTGCAATATCTGCTGATATAATGTAAGGACAGACTTAGGAATAAGAGCAGCTCTAGGATTTGTAACATTGTTAGAATTTGTAAATTTATTTTTCATAAAAAAGACTCATGGATTCAAACTGCTATTGAAATTTTTTGTCCAATGTTTTTTATAAATCCCTTGTAAGAGAAGAAACAAATCAAATAAAAAAGACAGAAGAACCTAGACCATGGTAGAATAAAGAAGGGACATAACTAAGGAACAGACAAAAAAAAGCAAGGGATGAGTGCACACATAATGTCTTAGAATATATCAGTTTTAATTCTGATATTTCAGTACTAATGTTTTGGATGCCTTAATTCTATGAAGTATACATTTTTATAAACCTATATCAAAAGTAGTAATCACTAAGAGAATAGCAGAAAAATCTTCAAGAATTTTTCCCCTCAACTACCTAGTAGAGAAAGAGTGTAAATTGTTCTAAAATATTTGTGATGGTAACCCCCCCTTCTTTCACTCAATACTCCCAGTCTTATGCTTGAATAGATGAAGGAGAAAAAGGCTTATTGATTATTCAGTCAGTGATGTCTCTTGGATAAACAGAAAAAAGGTTTGCCACAGAAAATATCTACAATGAACTCAAGATAATTAGGGGGGGGAAGCGACAAACAACTCTTCATTCATCTGCTAGAGAAGTTACTGCATTTCTAGCCCAGAAAAAGCAATTATTCAGACCTTGCCTCCTCTATTTCCTACATTGCTTCCTTCTTCTGAGGAACAAGAGACCTTTCAACACAGATGTGGTAGTCTTGCTTTCTTTTCTGTTTTCTGCCCACAAGCAAATTTATTGCTCACGCCAGGTTGACAGGCTCCAAAACTGAAAGGGCTCCATTTATCCTGGGAACAGACACACCACTGGCCACGCTGGCCTCTTCACTTTGCCCCACCAGTCTGCACTGACCCTGACCCAGAAGGAGCCAGTGTCAGCAGTGGGCAGATAGATCAAGTTCCATTTCCATTTCAAGCCTCATACAATCCCTGGAGCTGCCAAAAAGCCTTCAGGCAGTGCTGGTGTCTATGGGTCCTGTGGACACCCCTGTGGATCTGAACCATCAGTTAACACAACACAGAGAAATCTAATTGTCAAACTGTAACCAATACATACTATCATTTACTTGGCTGGGTTCAAATCAGAGGCCTTTGGGATGACAGGTTGCATTTCTAATTAAATCTTTCCTTTGCAATCCAATACCAGGAGTGAGGGGAAGGGAAAAAAAAAATAAAGACCAAAACCCTAACAAATTATGAAATCAACATTTGCTAGTACAGGGAAAGAAGAGGGCTCAATAACTGAAGGTCATGAGCCAGGCCAAATTTAAACACACATTTTTGTTTGCAATCCAGTGCTGAAAGCCTTACCATGGAGGGTAACGGGAAGAAAATCACCCTTCAGGGGCTTTCAACTGCACCACACTCACAAGCTAAGTTTTGCTGCTAAATATCTGGTGTTCACTGCTAGAACTTAGCTTGTCCTTTTCATATTTAATAGAATACACTTTAAGTGGAGTCAAAATAGCTACTGAAGAAAAAGCTGAGGGCTTTCCCCACCCGAAAGGGATCTCAGCTAGAGAGGGAGATTACATCAGCTTTACCTAGAGGTATCAAATGAAAGAAGGTAAGGCAGAAAGGACAGCAGAGAAGTTGCTGCATATTGTTGGTCACTAAGGCAACCCATTTTTAAAAGACTTGTCCTACATTATCACCTAGATAACCAGTTTTGTGCCTCTTCAAAGCAGACGAGAAAACCTTAGGAGAGATGAGCAGTGGGACAGGCTGCCCAGGGAGGTTGTGCTGACTCTGCCTTTGCAGGTTTGGCAAAACCCATCTGGATAAAGCCCTGAGCAACCTGTCAGACCCCACATCTGACCCTGCTGTGTGCAGGAGGCTGGACAAGAGACCTCCAGAGATCCCTTTCTATCTGAATTTTCCCATGAACTTCATCTTCAGGGAAATAGCAGAAAAACGTTATAACAGAGTGATGGATATAAACACAGAGCAGCCAAGGCACTAAATACTACTTGAATTATGAGGCTCTTTATTTTGAAGTTCTACACAGAGATGGGTATTACTGCTGTGACAATGGACAAAGAAAAAATAAATTTGTTTATATTATTCCTCTTACCGTCCTCTCTAATAAACGTACTGTTGCAGAACCATTAGTGTTTAAAGCCTTGAAGCCTTGGTGAAGATGTAGAGAATAACACAGGAGAGTACAGTGAATGATGAGTAATGTGGCTAATCCTGGTGTATAGACTGGAATCTGAACTAGGCTTTCAGGCAGCAACAGATGTTAGGAGAGCTCAGACAGCTGGCCACAGCTTCCACCGCCATGCCTGCAGCAGCTACAGGCAGCCAGGCTGTGGAAAGAAGAGATCTAGGTGGCATTGCAAGATCTCCCAGCATCCAGGAGATCTCTCCAGTTCTGGGAAAAAGAAGGAAACTTCACATTCAGCTCCTTTAGGCATACAGAAAGGATAGAGCAGTAACAATCCTGAAAACTCAGCCAGTGTCCCTCCTGGTCTCTGTGGCTGCTGTGCACACACTGCCTCTGCTGAGCCAGAAACATTCCTTTGATTCTTTTATATCCGTAGCTTGTTTTACCTCATGTTTTCTTCCCTTTACCTACCAATTTTTAGGTAACAAAATAAATCTCAATGGGTCACAGGCTTGACTGAGTGCTGAGTGACCAGAAAAAACACCTAAGTTTATGTGCTTATTCTTCCTTTTTTTTTTTTTTTCCGATGGGGCCATACCCTCCTGGCATTTTGTTGTTCAGGCACTCAGACCACTATCCTACATATGTTACCATTGAAGTTATTCAGAAGATTTCCAGCCTTTTGGAAGTAATTCCTCCTTCCATTGCAGAGTTCCACAGGGAGAGCTTAGCCTTTTTAGTGAAAACTCTAATGCCAAAATTTACTTCTTCAAATTAAAACTAGATCCAGTAGTCAAACTATTTAGATTTCATTCTGAGCCTCCTTGAATGAAATCTGTTGAGCAAGAATGCATAGAGTATTTATGACAGTATATCCCTTATAGAACCTCCTCAAGAAATTCAAATTTCTTATTAATTGGTCAGAAAGAACTTTCAACTATTATTTAAAACCTCTCTTTATGAAAGTAGTATGCAAAATTTCTTTCTTCTCATTCTGTATTCAAATATTTCAATGTAAATAACTACTCAGAGAGAGAAGAATACATTTTCCATTAATTATTTATTACAGAAAGGACTTTGTATAAAGAACTTCACACTGAGGTGTTGTCCAGTAATTCTAACCATTGCTCTAACACTGACTCCTTGTCTTGTTAAAAAAACCTATTCCCATGTGCTAAAAAAAGAGTATATTTTTTTTACTTTAGAACTTGGTGGCATCGCCATAAAATAAACCTTCCTTGTTCCTGTATGATTCCACTGACTCAATAACCAATTACCTTGATCTTCTTTGTACTTACAAGCCTTCTCAATAACTCCAACTTCGGTTTCTGTTCCATATTGTAAGATCCCCTCAAATGTCACTTCTGTCGTCTACTGCAACTGCTCCACTCAAACACATAATGACCTTCAACGTGATCTGATCTTCTCTGGCCTGAGCTGATACCCTTTGTTCAGAGCTCTCCACCCCATTTCAAGCAGCCACTGCTCCCTTTCACCTCTCATAGACCCACAATTCCTATCCATTCCCCTCTTTTTTCAGAAACTCAAATTTCAGGTTTGGCCAAGCCTGATGGACCTCATGCCCTTAATGCCTTAACTGAACTCCCCCCAAACTCCACCACTTTTCTCCCTGTAGATAAGCAGTCAGCAAAGTTTTTAAGACAATTCCTCATTCCCATTCTTCAACAACATGTCTGAAAACTATCCTTTCTTCTTTACATCTATGGCTGAAAAGCTGTAAATGAAGTCGTAACTATTCCAGACTCTTCCACTTGGTGCCTTCTGTCAAATTCTGTTTCTTGGAATAGTTGAAATTTCTTTTATACTTCCACGCATCTGAATGCTGAAAGAACACTTAACAAAGACAACATCTGTGTATTACAAATCTGGGACTCTTGAAGGACTTCACTTGGCAGTCCTGCACAAAATGAACACACTAAAATAGAAATTCCCAAAGGCAATATATCAAAAGTCATAAATGCCCAGAATCACTTGTGCGAGTTTCAGCGCCTATACTGATAATTTGTTGCCTTCTCCTTGGCAAAAATCTACCTATGCCAAGTATGTTATGGAATCCTAAATTTACAGCATATGCATTCTGGTTTGAGTTAGAATTCAACAATGTAGTAGAGAAGGAAGCAGGCATTGGATTGTCACAACAGAGGCCAGCATTCGAGTGGAAGAACCCTTTCACAGGAAGTTGGTTAAAATAATTTCTTCCCTGTAATTTCAGTTGAAACTGTTAACCACTGAAGGCCTTACAGTACCTCTTTGCAAACTGTAAATACACCACAACACAGAATTGTCACTTCTATGGTACCCATGTCCCCACACGAAAAATAAAAACATTAAAACAAACCATTGCTCCTTTCTCAGTCTGCATTTTGCTTCACAGGCACAGAGCACCGGAGGAAGCAGGAAACATTGTGCTAACATGACTATAGTATTGATGAATAAAAACTATAACCCCCAGGCTAAGCTGCCAAATAAGTAGTGAATTAATTTCTGTAAAGTGCTCCAATATTACAAAGGTGTGTTGAAAGGTGTCTGCTCATGTTTCAAATTAAACGCACTGCTGGTCAGCATTAGCACCTCAGCTTTGAACAGCAGCCATTTGCCTATAACACTTCAGGGGCTGGGAAAAACGGATTTGCCGTTCACACTGGAATAATTAGAACATGTCAGGAAGAATTAATTTCCTCATTTTTCAAAAGGATACACAGAAATTACCATGTTATTATATGACAGGGTCCCTTGGAGAATTGTATTAAATTTAATTTCTAGCGCAGCCCACACAACAAATTAAAGTCATAAATAAGATGGAAAGAAGCGGGACGCAGAGCATATGTTTATGGCAATGAGTGAAGCCAAGGGACCAGAAACAACTATCTTCATTTCATTTTATTTAAATCAGCCAGACACTGTGTATCTGAATGACAGCACTTGTTAATGGTGCTGAGATTATAGGCTCCTTAATTTTAGGAAACAGAAGCAGTCACTCAGTATTTGAAATGGTATTTTTTTCCTACAATACAGATATTAGTTTTAAGTTGCTCCCTTTCAAGGCAGCTTCTCAGGGCCCTGCAGCGATGTGCAACTTCATAACACAAGATGCATGTTCATTTGTAAATGTATTATTTGGTCTTAGTAACGGAGAGATGATCCAAGAAAAAGTGAATGGCAATCGAGAGAATTAAACTTTGGGCCAGCAGAATGTTCCAAGAGTGAGAAAGGTGATGGGAATAGCCAGTTACCGCCATGATTTTATTTTTTTTTTTTTGCTATTTAACTGCCAGTATCTAGAATTATTTTCTATTTTCGCTTGAGCCCAAGTGTTTTGGTAGTATAAAAGAAAAATAATCACAAAATAATTATGCTTGTTAATATTCTGACCATGAGAATTCCAGAGGAAGAAATACTTCTCCTGACACACCTCAAACTCCTGGTCTCTCCTTGGACCCAGGGAGCCCTACAAAGTCCTTTTGTCCCTTCAGCAAAGATCAGGCACTCAGAAGGATTTGTGAAAATGGTCATTTTGTACAACACTAAAGTCAACCCAACTGCGCTTTAATAACATTTATAAAAATTTAATCAAGGTTTATGAAATATTAACAGTACTTTAACTTATTTTAATACCTCCTTCTATATGATTCTTTGTACATTTCAATTTTTAATTGTTGTGAAACTTGTGAACTAAGATGTTAAAATCAGACAGAATTACACTGAACATCCCCTCCTGTCTCTATGCATCTGTAGCCAGTAAGAAAATTCCTGTTCAAGCCTCTGTACATACAGACATGACAAAGTCAGTGAAATACCGGATTTGATATCATTAAATTCTGGAATACAGGTTGGTGTAATTCCTACTCATCTGTATCATGAAACTGAAACCTTCCACAATATTGTATGAAATAATCTATATTTAAACCTCAGAAGATTTTTCAGGAACGCTTATGGTATTTCCCTTAACAGGAAACTAGTTACTCTGCAATTATCAGAAATTACAGGTGTGATAACAGGTGATAAAGAAAGTTAACAGAAACATTAGAGATGACAAAAGAAATGGGTATAAAAAGATAAACTAAAGTTAATTTCTGGATGTTAACCTTTTCTTGTTGATACCTGCAAAATTATTTTTCATATAGGCATTTGCTGTGGTGCAGGAAAAAAAACCTTAGAGAAATCCTTTGACTACATTAACTGGTGCACTACAAACTGCCAATATCCAGCTTGCAACCATTTTATCATGCTTGTTAGCTCAACACAATCTTAAAAGAAAAGAGAGTTTGCACACTTTAAGAAATAGCTGTCATGGATCTGAGCACTCCCCTGGGTGTAACAAACTTTAAATAATTTGTGAATCAATTAACTGGCGACTCTCTACATAACACAGATTTCACACTCCCAGGTCACTGCATTATCAGCTTGATACGAATCATAACATTTTGGAGAAAAGTTCATAATTGAAATCATTAATTAATTTAACAGGAGCTTTTAGTAATGCATAGCATTACACAGCTGTAAAAGAGCAGAGATCAATTAGTTATTTCTCTGACAATTTTCTCTACTCGGTGGAAAAGTTTTCAGTTTGTGAAGCATATTACTTTCGCAACCTTTTATAACTATTGTAAACTCAAAACGCTCAATATTATTATATAACATTTTAATGCAAGAAGAAAAACTCAGATGCTGTGAGGAAGAATAAACTTTGCAACACCAGATATAATGAAGTAACCTGCATTCCTTTGGACTTAAGAGAAAATAAAAAATTATACTTAAAAGAGGATCAAATATGTTTTACAGAAAAGCAAACATAACCAGGACCCCAAATGATTGACTCATATTATTGAATTTTCTTCCTTCTAACTTAGCTAATAAGTAATACATAAGAAAGCTGCAGCACTTACATGAGAAATGCATCAGCTTTATAGGAAGAGAAGCATTTGCAAAGAGGGGAAGTTGTCAGTAGGATCGACTTGGTGACAGCAGAAGTACTACTACCTCTCCACAGCACTCCCTTGCAATTATGAAAGACTAATACAGAATCATGAGAAAGATTAAAATAATGGAAAACACATTCTGCAGTAAGGCACCCAAGTGGCTTACTCCATCAAATTTGTTGAAGAAAAAAAAAATCTTTAGATCAGAAACTAGCAGTATGCACAGGGGAAAGAAAACATGATAACAGAGGATTTTTCAACCATACAGACAAGCATGGCTGTAAACTTCGATTAAATCAATTCAAGCTAGAATCATGGCACACAGCTTAATAAATAAGATGAATTAAACACTGAAACAAATCAACAAAAGATTCTGGTACATCTGCTGTCACTGTAAATTCTTCCAGTCAGGCTACATCCCACAAAATTCTATCCCTCTGGCCATAGCTAGGGGACTTTAGGGACAGTTCTATGCCTGCGTTATGCAAGTCACACTAAATAATTACTGTGGACCCTATAGCCTTAAAAGTTATCAACCTCTTAAAGCTGGAGTTTTTCAAACATGCATGTGGGCTTTCACCACTGGACTTTCATGCAAGCACTCAGGCAAACCCCACAGTTAATCTCTGGCACATACTCAGATATTCAAAGCTCCTCTGATTAGTTTGAACTGAAGGACAGACATCTAAACCTTTAAAAGCCCACAGTTTGCAATAACTGCAGAGACTGATTTAACATAGCAATCAGCCTGGATGATTTTGATCTAAATTTTCTGAGTGCACAGGGATGAAATATTTTCAGTCCTCTAACTTTTACCTGCATTGTCTATTTAAAAAGAAAACTTAGCAGCAACGAAACCTTCACTTCAAGGGAGCTCTACTTTTAGCTGAGGACTTTACATACCCTAATACAAATAAAATAGGGAATCCAATAATGCCCATTTCAGTAATGTCTGGCACCTTTGGGGAAACCACTTTGCAGATCTCCACTCCTGTATTACAACAGTAAAATGGACATTTCATGCACATTTACTGATATGGAAGCTAAGACAAGATATGCTGAAAAGCTTTCCCAATGACAACACGGGGCTAATTTCAAAGTCCTGCTTCCCAGTCTGTTAAACCACTTTAGTCCATGTTTCATTTCAATATCATTGTATACATATTTTCCAACACTAGACACAGGATATGTGATTTTGAACAGTATAGTGAGTAGGATTTTTTAAAGGAAATACAAGAAATATTCTTTGTAGCAGGTGAAACCAATTTTCCAAAATATTGCTTCACTTCCTATAAGCTTGACAAATGCCTCAATTTATGCTTCAGAATTTAGATCAATTAATTTCTAATTTGTGAACCTATACACAGAATAAAGCCCATTTCTTCAATCGCCATAGGAACTTAATTAATCCTAAACACACTAAAATAAAATGAAATATTTTCAGAAGAGTAAGGAAGAATTAGATATTAATAAATATAATTCTTTTAAATACTGAGAATTATGAGTGAAAATTTTAAAAATTGGTTTCATACTTGCCTTCTGCTTAAGCTATCATTATTTTTTACTCATTTTTAAGTTTTCATGTTTAGCATTTGAAACCAGAGGACCTTACACATTAAAGTCATGTGTATACATTTATTCCTTTTGTTTTTATTGGACACAATTTCAAAATATTCAGCAGACCATAGGGTATTAGTGACTCCAGAGCAATTATTAAATGGTCCCAGTTATTTAACCTACATCACCTTCTTCCTTTTCTTTTTATCAAAAAATCATTTTAAACACACCACCTAACAGGCTGGAAGGAGAATAGGGAGTAGAAAATATTATGTGAATCAGATACCCTTTTGGTGATTCATATGGAATGGTAATGTTGTGAATCCATTGCTAAGTACTCATCAGATCATCTCTCAGGGCCCTATTAAAAACATTAAGTATATATTTGAACATGAGTAACTGTATCTTGGTCTGACTCAACTCGATATCTCTGCAGCCCTATGATAGTTTCAAATCCAAGCAGAAGTGAGCAGACCTTATACTTACTGTTTTCCAAAAAGCTGCATGGCTCTTTCCTGAAACAACAGTGAGCACTGCTGCTTGCCTAATCATCCCTGGAGAGAATTAAGGAACTTGAAGCCTAAAGATAAGCAGGCATTGATGGGGATCTCAACCATTTTGGAAAGTAATGTGCTACGCAACAATTCCTGCCAACTCAGATGACTCTCTTAAAATCTAAAGTACAAGTACAATTTCAATCAAACAAACACACTTCAGAGACAAAAGGGCAGGTATTTCAGGATTTGAACTCGAATGCTGGATCCCTCCTTAGCTGGAGGTCCACAGCAGACAAGGAAAAAGGACACGAAGAAATGGTTCACTATGCTTTACAATTATCTCTCTGACTGGCTGTGTAAGTGTCCAGATGTTCCAGCCCCTGTAAGTATGAGCACGGCTCCAAATTAAATAGCTGAAGTGCCAGAGATATTGGGAAGGCCTAGTACTGTCAAAACTGAAGAGGAATCTCTCACTTAGCACCCTCCCTCTCTCGTTGCTGGTTGGAGCCCCTACCACAGATCTTCGTCTTTGTATCTTCCCTCTCTTGACAGATGAGAAATTCAGTTGAGTTGCAACAGCCTTAAGGGACTGGGAGATGGCACTTCCCATTCCAGTATGGATCACAAATGTCTGCCAATTTTTTCTTGAGAAACCAATTGCAGTTTTCCAGAGGCATTTAATGCGTATCTCATTCAATCAGACATTCTGTGATTAGAACAACCAACCTGCCTTTCACACACAGTCTCCTACAGGTTTGTGTGTTGTCATCAAGCTTCAAGGATTACTGTTTCCCATTCCCTACACTCAGCTCTAAATCAGTGTCTATACAGCAATGCTGGTTCAGACATTTGTCTTCCTTACTCCCACCAAGGTCTTTTGAATCCCTCGTGAGGATCAAAGTTGTACTCCTACTCCGTTAAAGTTTAGAGAAATGGAGGGGGAGGAGCTTTTTGTTGTGGCTTTGCTTTGATTCTAAATAGACCACACCAATTTTGTGGGGTTTATTATTTTAGAACAGCGTTTACCATCTTACTTACCCCAGGTAACTAGTTTAGAATATATTTTATAACTAAAATATAGCAACACTTACTAAAAAATTCCAGGAGTTACTGCTGGGCCTTAATATTATTCAGTAAAACAAAGCTCCTCCCAGAAGTTCTCATGCCTTCTTTATGTTGTCCATTTCTCTTTTATATCTCATACATCTTTACATTTCTTACAATATCCACAGCACCAATGAATGTTCACAATCTTATTTTTAGATAGAATTTGCTTTCTTTCAGCATTACATAGATTAACATATAGGCAGTTCTACCAACCACTCCCAACATTTTGGGTCTGAAATTTCCCCTTTGAGAAAGATTTAGGCCAAGCAGGCTCCCTTCCCTACAAAATGAGGATGATATGAAGGACATGCTATAACTCAGAATGCAATTTCCTCTTCAAACAAGACACATTATCATTTGGCACGTTTCATTAAGGCACCACAACAAAAAAAAAAAAAAATCTGTGTCATAGAAAACAGGCTCTCGGTTACCTCAGAACTCAGAAATGAAGGAATAAAAGTCACAATGGTTACACTTGGTTAATTAAAAGTCAAGATTATTTTAAAGGTGGTGTGTTCTCTTATTTGTTACAAAGTGCCCTTTTGATACCATGGAGATGAAAGGACAATTTTAACAAAGACTGCTCAGAAAAAAAAACACCTACTTCTCCATGGCTCTTTTATTCACAGAATGGTCAGTAGCCAGTTGTCCAAGCAGTAGGAATAACAGCAACATAGAGCATGTCAGCAAACCAGAGATCAAAATTTGCATTCATTTTCAACTCCTGAGAAAAATAACCAGAGAAAACTGTCAAGGCATTTGTCTAGCTGGTCAAGAAACACCTGTATGGGAGAGCTCTCCAGCCCTGCTGACCTGTCCTTGAGCAGCAAATTCCTTGTTGTGCCAGGGTTCCTCTACAGATACCTGTGGGCCATGAAAAACAAAGTCTGCCTTGCATTTGACAGGTATTACTGATTATTAAAAGTTTGTTCCTAACTACAGAATAATTAAATCATGAATAGATCATTCACTGGTTTGAGGTATTAGGGTCCCCTTACTCAGCAGGCTGCTTAGAGAGCTCTAGAACACCCACCTTCTCTTTGAAAAGCTTTTAGACATGTTCTACCACAGGCTTGTTGAAAAGTTTGCCAAACTGAGTTTTAAGTGGAAAAATAGGTCCTGAACTAGAAGGATTTCTTTAATTTCAGGGAAGAGTCTGTTTTCAAAAAAGAAATTATATTAAAAACTTTACTGTTGTTACAAAACTGACCTGCAATTCATAATGCAAGTGCAGGCTATTTTTTCAAAAAATAGATTTCCCCCTTTCTATTGTATTTTGGGGCGTGTGGTGTTTGAGGGTTTTTCTAAATTATTTTGTTCTTATATTTTATAGGCAAGTGCAAAATTAATTACATCTATAATACAAAGAATTCTATTAATCTTTTAATTTTCATGGGACCAAAATGTTCTTTGGTAAAATGAGAAGCTTTTATTTATTGTGTCAAGTTTCTCCCAAACACAGGCCAGGCTGAATCCAGCAATGGCTCTTGTATAGAGTTTACTTATGGGGGACCATGTAAATCAACTTCAGAGTGCTGTACTACTCCAAAAAGGCTGGTCTAAAATTCACAAAAATATTTTCCTGGGCTTTTCAAGATTCCTTTCTTCCCAAAGTAGCCAGATTGCTGGTGACTAATGATGTCCTCAAGGGTAAATAGTAAGTATTTTAAAAGTTTACTACTCTCAATGATTTCTTTTTGTCAGACATAGTCTCTGAAGCAAACTCGAGGGCTGTCACATGTTTGTTAGAAAGATACTGCCTGTTTCAGAACTCCCACAGCACTAAGTAGATGTCTCTGGAGGTTCCTTTATGCATCTAAAAATAATTAAATAAAATATCTTCCTCTTTTTTTTTAACTTTGTGCAAATTTTGAGCTTTTCAATCACCTAAATGTAATAAAGCCTGGTGTGATAGTGCTAAGAATTCTCCGGTTTAATGTCTAGGAAATTGCAGGAAGTTTATAATTTCCTTTGATAATCTGCTGTATTTCCCTTTTCGGGACATCCTGCAGAAAGCAATGTTCACAAGCTGCATTTTGTGATGCAAAAATTCTTCTTACACTAAAATAATTTTATGCCAAAAAGAGCAACTACCGGCCAAATTCAATTCCTCAACTAATTCAGGACTGTCCTTGTACCTTACATCATTACTCATTTATGTGCATTCTTTGCAACATGAACATTTTCAGCAATTTCGAATTAATAGATAATTGTACACTAAACAAGAGACCAGGACAAGATGTAGTTCACTACCATTATTTCACTTGCATTTTGGCCCAAGTGACCAATTTCAAGCACCAAAATCTCATAAATTCACATTAGCACAAGATCTGTTCTCCACGCTACAGGCAGAAGTTTCAAATCCCACAAAGTACAAAGTTGAAACACAGAGTGGGGCACTTCCTTCAGAAACAGGAAAAGGTCATTAATTCAAATTCATATTTTAACGCAAACAGAAGAGTCTGATTCACATTTTGGTGAAAGAGGGAACAGTCTCTCAAACACACACAACCAGTAAAAAACCCATATGATTCACAGATCTCAGCTAAGAGATTTGCCTTTTGAAAATTTGTTTCAAAACTGAGGTTGTGCTTGGCTGCCCGTTCCTTTGCTTTCTAACAATAATGAGGCCTAGCCACTCAAAGGTAGCTACAAAACTGCACATACATTTCTGGTAACCATAAATTAGCATTTCCCTCCAGTTGGACATTTTCAAAATAAAATATTTCACAGTTGTATTTCTCAGAGCAAATAAAATTGTGAGGGAATTGTTACTGCTTCCTCCCTTTTAGGAATGTATTCAGCTAATAAACATACTTGTTTTTCCAAGTCATTGCTAGCTTTTCAATTCTTTGTCCATTGTAGGCGTGGACCTGTAGCATACCATTCCACAGATTCAGTCTAATTTCTATGGCATCTACTGACTATTTCTCCATTTCTGGGAAAACTTATTTTACTCGTTTGCTGGCATATATGACTTCCAGACATGATTCTTCCACGTAGCTACTTTAATTTGTAGTATGAGCTAAAATGACATGGAGTAACCAGGGCTGAGCAATTCTATCTTTTTCTTCCAGAACTTTGTTCTCTGCCTCGGAACATTTAAGTACAATTAATCAGGTGCTCTAATACAAACACCTCTCCTGTTATGGTGTCACATTATCTCTACAAGTTTAGCTTTATATCAAAACACCATGATACCACCTCTTACAGATTTCTTACAAATGCAGGATTTTGGGGGTTTGGGGTGGGATTTTTTGTTCAATCCATGACAGAGAAATGCAAGCAGAAAGGTCTCATCTTCTGTACATTTTTAAGGAGTCTTCAAGCTTACTTTTGAGAGTCATAGAAACAGAGACATTTGGAAATGCAAACTTTAAAGGCACAAATTTGATGAGGCAAAAATTTTTCTTTTGCTTTTTTTTCCTTCTCTGAAGGGGGACTGTTCATTCAAGTTTTTAACCCTGAAATTTAATACAAGTTTTTCCTGTCAAAAACAGGATTCTCAGTTGCAAAGGGAAAACATGGGCTTTTGCAAATGTAAAAGCTGTATCTTTATGAAGAATTTCCATTTAAAACATCCCATTGGAGTCCATAAAGTCAATAAATATTTTTGGCTTGAAGCAGATACATCCAAACAATTAGAAAAGGCCAAAATATATTATGCAAATAGGATGTATTTAGCATGAACTCTCTGCAATTTCTATATAAACAAGAGATTAGAAGGTTCCCTTCAAAGGCCAATGTGATTAGCAGAAAAACTTCACAAATTCACTTACTGTCTAATGAAGTACATACATTTTTTTTCCTTAGAGTTATCACAAGTTGTATATCAGCTATCTCTTAAAGCAACGATTATGATGTCTTTTGGTCTAGGATCTCTTACAACAATCTCACATTTTAGCTCTGGTTGTCCTTGATCTAGAAAAAATTTTAAAATTTAAAAAAAAGAGAGAAAAAAAGAATAAGTTTCCATCTTGAACTACCCACAGAAAAAATTAGCTACCTAAGCAGAGGCAACAATGGTTCAAATTATAGACACAACAACAGGCTGGAATTTTCCTGAAAATCCTCTATCCACACACATTGAAATATTTACAATCAGGCATTGATAACTCTCTAACTTAGGAGCAATTACAAAAAAATTGAACTGGTTGTTTTCCATTTTACTGAACTAAGATTTTTTTTCTTTTGTATCTTGGAACTTGACTACAGATGTTTCAAGAGACATTTTGCAGACAAAAACAGGTCAAGTAACACATGTGAAGGATTCATTATGGTCTATGGAATAAATAAGTTGGAAAAAACGTTTACATGGAGCAAGGCCTAGAAGGAGCTCGTATTTCCTTGTTTGTATGTGTTTTAGTCAGACCCTAAATGTAATCTGTACATAGTTTTTTGTAGTTTCATAAAACGTTGTTAAACTGTCCAGCCTGGATGATAGGTACTATATGATGCTGCAAAAGGTTTACTGTTCTCAAACTCTTAGCTCTCTAGAAACAAACAATCAGTTCCATCTGCAAAAGGCAGCTGAATAAAAATAAAACCTAAATTGTAGCAGAAAGGAACACGTAGACAGCAGGGGAAAAGGATCAACCGCCACAATTTATTGCTATAGTATAAATGGTGCGGCAACTTTAACATGGCAGAGCACTTACAGCAATATTATTCTTGTTAGAGCACTGCTCTGTCAGAGAAAACAAGAGTTCATTCACAGACATTAAATACAGCACAAAAAAAAAAAAAGGGCAGGGAAGTGATTTGTACTTCATGGCAAAATGGTATATCCTCCCCTTTCCTGTTTTGATCCCTACTGGAACATACCAGTCAACTATTGAATGTAGTCCACTGTTCAAATGCAAGATTAACTGAGATGCTCCATGGCAAGCAAATAAATTTGCTTCCAGTGGAATAATTATTCTTATAGAATGTCATCCTCTCTTACAGCAGAGAGAGACAGGTGATGACATTCAATAAAATGTGATTTTTATTCTCGTTTTCTTGACATGAGGAGATGTATGACTTACTCAGCTCCTTTGAAATACATGCTCTGAGGTCATGTCTTTTTTTTTTTTTTTTTGAGAATGCCATCACCAACTACATAATAGTTAGGTGACTAGGAAAAGTAGGAATATTATTTTCCATTCAATGTAATCCTGTGTAAGCATATGAAAGAGCAGCTATTCATGTAATGGGCCCAGCAATATTGCAGTCTTTGTTTCTGCATTTTCAAAAGCTAATCCTACCTACATTTGAGCTACTTAGACATATCTACAGCAAGTTACTATGTGACAAATGTTCCAAATATGACAAGAGCTATTATCTGTAAAGAAAAAACAGAATCTATAACTCTTTGTACCATCTAATATTCTTTAGCATTTCAAGTAATTAGCAGCTTGTTCCAAAAACATTTGAACAGTTAACAGATTTGATACCTATGGTTAATCCTCATTAAAATTACGATTACATGATATAATTACATGTAAATAAGAAAAATGAATTCAATATAACTCTTACCCTTTTCAATGTTGGGCACTATGTTGGGAATCATACAGTATGTACAATTAGATTTATACTGCTAAGCTAAAAATATTGGTGAAGATCTAAAAATGACGAACAGTGCCTTTTAAATTAATGTCTTATTAGTTGAGTGAAGTACACTGACAAAGAATAATTTATGCTTATTCAAACTGCTCTCGACATCTTCAGGTGTTTCCAAATGAGCTCACAGAAGAGTGATTAAATGCATCTGATAACAAGCCACACATTGCTGAAATTACTTACCGCCTCATTTTATGATTAATTAAACATGTAGATTAAAGTTGCAAAAGAATTTAGATTAATGAGCAAGTTAAGTCTTGCTGATATAAGTGAATTGGGAATTGGATGCTCTGTGGAACTTTATAAACATGCATTTTATAATGAGTAAGACAAGGCTACATGTTGAATCCTGGCCACAAGGGCCTTTGACGATGCAGTCTTTTTTAACATGGTTTGACAGCTTTCAAATAACATTCTACTATAGACTTTAAACTTTGTGCATTGCTGTAAAACATGAGACTACATAACTCATGTATTAGGAGTACGATTATTTCAAAGCTCTCCAAGGTAATGACCCCCTGTAGCAGCAGCTGTTCAGAAAAATTACAAGCTCGATTGTTATTTTAATCAGGGAGAATTTAGTAGTTAAAAGCAGTTATGCAATAGTAAAATTATACGACACTCCATCAGTAGCCTTATAGCATCTTTCATAGTCCTGTTCCTCCCAATTCCCCTGCCAAAAACCTTTGGTCTTATTAGTAAAACAGGGTGCTCAGTGATTCATGAAAAATTCAAAGCCGTTTATTAAGTCTGGTATCTGTGCAAGGCAAGGTAACATTTAAATTTATGATTCTTCTTATCAGCTTTAAGAGTGTGTCAAAATATCTGGTAGGTTTGCCTAGTGTCGATTTTTCCTCTTTTAAGAACATCTACACCCAATCTACCCAGCTTGGTCTGCATCAGAAAGCCAAGTTGGGCTTCATGGCTTTGCAGGGCAAAAGCAAATCAGATCACTCAGATGTAGTCTGCTTTGCACAGGATGCTGAAACTGAAACTATTGACTTTTCTGTATGTTTATGTCATTTGTAAAACTTTCCTAATCTATTGCAGCAAATGACTCCTACAGACTCACCTGAGGTGGCCGGATACTTCTAAACCATACGGTTCTTATTTTTAAAGTTTGGAAAATGATCCATTTCCTCATCCTAGATGTGTCCTTTCAATTTACACCCTAACTTCAAAAGATCAAAAGGTCTATCCAAAAAAAATCAAGGACAACCAGAACCAAAAATGTGCATACAGCACAAATTGCTCATGAAAAATATTAACCTCAGGTCACCAACATACGCTCATTTTTCAGAGCATGTGTACCAACAGAAGCACAATGCCTTTTGTTTAGAGTTCTACAGCAGAGCACATGCCTTGAATACTTTGACTCCTTACTGATTCACTATAACATTTTAGCATAAGTTAATTATCAACCTTCAGCTGGACTGATGCACATCACTGTATCATTCGGAGCACCACAACTGCCAGTTCCTACTTATTCTGTGCAGAGTGATGCTTCAAGGTCGTATTTACTGTTCTGGGACTGCAAACCTCATCTGATTTATTAAAAGTGGATAGTGATTGTGTCATTTAGGGTCAGGCCTGTCCTGCATCCGTAGAATCAGTCTTCCTGTTCTGTTTTCTAATTGAGTTTAAGCTTTTGATATACAACTACTTGGGTAATATATTGGAAAGTATCTTTACTAATCAATCAACAAATAAATAGCAATCCTTATTGTGTATGCAATGTGATATCAATTCTTAGAACAGGTTCCTCCCATTTGCTATCTATACCTCTACCTATATATTTTAGTGCTGTCTCCCAGGTTCTCTGGCTTTCCTTCAGAAGACATTGCTTATTTCATTAACCATGCTCTGGCTTTGTAATGTAGCAGGTTGCAGTCATGTAAAGGCATAAAATTACTAAAATGTAGTTAATTTTACTTGTAAGTTAAGGGATTGGTCTGTTTTATATTCAACATTCCAAAATGCTGGGACCTATGTTGTCCCTTGTTCCAGTCATGCTCTGAACACGCTCCTAATATAAAAATCTCACTACACCGCAGAACAAACTAGAAGCAACAAAGTAGGAGCTGAAAGAAGTTTTCTTCATGGCATGCTGAACATATTCATGATAAAAAATTTCATTTTCCTCAAGTGAAAAAAAATTTGCAGTCAAATAGAATGGCTTTGCTGGAGTCGATAAATGGAAGTCAATGGCAAATCCACTGTAGTGGCACAAGGTAGATTGTGGGTGTTTTTCTATCTCTGATATTCAGAGAAAAAGATATCTCACAGTAGGTCAATATTTGATAGCAGATAGAAAACATGTGTTCTTACTTATTAGAAAATTGTCTAAGCACAATGAATTTCATTATCCAGTTCACTTTTTCCATGGTTTTTTTTTGTGCTTCCCTGTCATATATATTTAATGTATTCTACTGAAAGAAACTTAGTGTTCAGATGCAATAATACAGAGTAGAACATAAAATTTTCAGAAACTAATTTCCCAAAGGTTTTAAGAACACACCAAAGTACAGGACAAACAAACAAGTAGCAACTTGCCACCTAGCTCAGAGTTCAAAGGAACAAGTATTGAAAAGGTAACTCTGAAAAAAACCTCAAAAATGAAAGAATATATTAGCTTTCCCTAACTTTTTTAGCCGACAGAACACTTCTGATCCCTTTCCATAAGCTTACCACCAAGGACTACATTTCCTGGATTCAGCTATTTGCTCAGAGGGTGAGGCAGCTCCACTCCTCTCCCTGTCACCATAGCACACTGAAGCTGTACTCCAAACAGTTACAAGGAGGAAACAGAATCATTGCACAGACGAGTTTTTAAAGAGCAGTCTGATCTCCACTGAAGCTCTAGGCGTCAGAAATACTATGCAAAAAGTACAGTTAGCTGATTAAACTTTTAATTAGTCAGTCAGCAAAGCTCTGTTCATTCTGTTTTCAACAGTATACCTCTTGTAATGTATTTTAAAGGATCCTAAAGAAGAAAATTCAAATTTAACAATGAGAATTCTGACTCGAGTTTTAAAACAAGTGGTTTGGACACTTATAAGCATTGCTACTTTAAACTTGCAAAAGGATTTATACTCCTGTATTAAACTGAGAGGAACTTTTCACATATTCCAGCATTCTATAAAACTTATTACAACTACCAGGCTGGCCTCGAAGTTTTTTCAAACCTAAAACAAAATTCTGACAGAATTCTGCTGGGATTTCTGGCAGAAATTACTGGTCGCAGAGTTTCTGGTAGGACCCGTTGTCAAGGTTGTCTGAGGCAGGTGTCTGAAGCATTCCCTAGATATGCACAGTGAAACTGGCATTTTGAAACTGATACTGTGGTTATTAAATCTTCAGATACTTTGGAAGTGCTCTGGAATAAAATATTCTGTGGTCAAAACTTTTAACTTTGCAGCTACTTCTATCCTGTAAGCAGATTACTGAGACACAAGCTCTAAAGCATGCAGAAGAAGTATGAAGATATACAAGAACTATAAGAAATATTTTTCCCTGGAGAATTGCCAGTGGAAAATGTTGCTACCTTGTCTGTTTCTTCAAGAGCATGTCCAGCAGATCCCATCTACTGTAGAATGATATGTTCTCACAGACAGAAAAGGGGATCGCTTCAAAGCTATCACTCAGGGCTGATTACAGAGAAGAATCCTCCTACTCAGCTGTTCTCCAGAATCATCTTTCTAATATGTAAATATGAACAAAACATTAACCAGAGAATTAATGAAAATAACTCTGATTTATAATCCATATCTGATTTACACACATACCTTCTATTGTAAGAAAACAAGCGTGGAGAATTATTACCCTTTCCCTTTTCTTCCTACCTCAGTAACTGCACAGAAACATTGATAAAGGCTGTACTAGGGAACATTCTGGCTTTTTTGTGCGCAATACCACTTGATAGAACAAGTCAAAGATGCAAAACAGTTTGAAATTAATTGCCTCAAAAGGAGAAACCTTCACACTCTAACTTAGAATAAGCAGAAGCTTTAGCTGGAATTAAGGAGTGACCTTTTAAGTCATGATTGTACTAATGCATGGAACAGATACAAATTTCTCCTGCTGGCAGAGTTGGTTTGCATTCAAGAAGCAATGTTAACACAGGGAAAGTCCAGTATGGATGATTAAAAAATGGACTGGAATATGTGCATGTGCCAGTAGCACATGGAGACAAATAGTCCAAAGAATGCTCAGGTGATATTTGTTGTTATCAGCACATGACAACAGACTGCATTATATGTAAAGATAAGAACCAGGAT
This sequence comes from Cyanoderma ruficeps, assembly GCA_008694505.1. Classification (NCBI taxonomy): domain Eukaryota; kingdom Metazoa; phylum Chordata; class Aves; order Passeriformes; family Timaliidae; genus Cyanoderma; species Cyanoderma ruficeps. The sequence continues at coordinate 2,920,229 of VZDJ01007753.1, forward strand.
GACACGTCTGAGCTTCCAGAGCTCTTCATGTTACTTTCTCAGTTTCTAGTATCCATCCAGTTTCTAGTATCCAACCTTAAGAGTTTCCCTATGCAAGTGTAAAAATGGAAAAAAGAAGGAGCATCTGTATATTTGATCCCATGACACCACTGATATTTTACCAATTTTATGAGATGAATAAATGAAAAGGGCGACTTCACAAAAGTCACTTTGATGTAGTTTAGAAGTATAAAGCTAAACTTAGATTAGGAAAATCAAAATAATTCTATGAACTTGTAATGGTAACACCAAACCCCCCAGAAGTGGCTAATTCATCCTGTTTGTTGAATACAGATATATCCTGCTGAAAAAAAAAAAAAAGAAAAGAAAAAAAGCGACCTAACTTATAAATTCTGTATCTTTGACCAGAGTCAACATAAGATGCAAGAGGGGATTCTCTAAACCCTCTATATGGGTTTCCATTCCTGATTGGGAATTCTGATTAAAGCTATCGCTTCTCTCCTTTTAAATGACCTAAAGTTAGCATTATTAAAAAAAAAAAAATTATTGGAAGATACTCAGATATCCTGGCAATGGTGGCAACAGTAGTTACTCAAAGACAATTAACAAGAAAGTTAAATTGACTTATTGACTATCATGTAAGTGCTTTTCAGATTTTTTTTTGTCTCACACAGAAGAAATTACAGGGTGGGGAAGTGGAAAAAGAAGCGAAAAACCAGAATCTGAGGGGAAAAGAGAGTTCATTGTTCCACTGTCCTCACAAAACAACATTTTGAAACAACACTTGGTTGTAGACCTCCCTTCATTTTCTCCTGCAAAATGAGTATTATTTATATTTATCTTAAATCTGTCAGGTAAATGTGAGATACAGACAACAGAGAGCAACAGAGAAAGACATTTTGGAGGGACACCACTTGTTGCATGTTCCTTAGTTTTAGCTCAAGCCAGTTTGATCTTCATTCTGCTCTCTACTTGGTATTCAGAGAGCCAGAATTGGGCTTTATTATTCCAGAAAGCCACACATCTCCTATGTATGGCAGAAATTTAATCTTAATGGATCCCACAGCAATTCCATCAAGATACTAAATAAGAGCAAGGGAAAGCATAGGGTTGTCAAGCCCTACAGATGAGTGCTCTGGGACCGAAGAACTACTCATCCACCGTGTGTCATGGGCTTTTCAACATATTTCCATCTTTCCCTGGGATTAGTTGAAGAATGGAAAGGAGATTTTGGCAAGCAAATATATGCCTCTGCTTAGAGAGAACTAAGCAGAATGAGGACGGATTACTTCCCTTATTTCATAGGCAGGAAAAGTCATCCATCAGAATGACAAATGCAGTACCTTTATAGGCTCACAGCCATTCTCTGAGCAATTCAGTGGTGCTCCTTTCCTGTTAATCTGCTTAAAAAACTTCAAGTACTGAAAACACCAATAACAATGCTTTTAGTAATAACCAAACATGCAGAGACCATAGAGGAGCCTTCCACTATCTAAGTGGGGGCTATGAAAAAGCCAACGAGGAAGTTTTTACAGGGGCATGTAGTGATAGGACACAGGGCAATGACTTTAAACTGAAATAGGAGAGGTGCAGATTAGATGTTAGGAAGAAATTCCACTATGAGGGTGGTGAAGCATAGGCAAAGGTTGCCCCAGAAGTTGTGGATGCCCCATCTCCGCCAGTGGTCAAGGCCAGGTTGAATGGGGCTCTGAGCAACCCGGGATAGTGGAAGGTGTCCCTGCCCATGGCAGGGGGTTGGAACTGGATAATCTTTAAGGTCCCCTTCAACCCAGGCCATTCTGTGATTTCAATACCTTAAAGTATAAGTAGGTTGACTCAAACCCTAGGAGAGAGGAATGGCACAGAAGGCCCTGAACACCAGTTTGTGTTTGTAGGAAAACCAACGTGAATGGATCAGACAGTTAAAAAGAATGGATTGTGTCATGGCGTTCCTGAAACAATGAATGACCAGAACTAAAGAGAAAGCAGCAGTAAAAAGGAATCCTTCTGTTTGCATTGAGAGCTATGAACAATTCAAGGGCACAGTCAGGTACAAGACATGTAAAAAAACCTCATGTGGAAATATCGGGAAAGAATTTCAAAGCTGTTGGGTCAGGGATTTTTTTCCACCCAAGACAGATGGGCAGGAGGGGAGTGTTGGCATTTAAATTTGTAAAAACATTGAACCTTATGATCTTTGTTGCCATATTAAACAGAAACTTTAGTAACTTCTCTGAGAAATCTTTTGTGTCAGAACTCTCTAGATTAATAGGATGCCCAAATTAATCTGGGAGTCTAGAAACAGGACTAAGTGGATATTCTCAAAAGACTGTGTTTCAATAGACCTCTCATGCACTGGAGCTTGGATAGGAATATAATGACTACTCCACTTCATCATCTAATATCTGTTAAAGACATTTAAATACTTCCTTAGTAATATTACTTCCTCCGGTTACAACAACTGCAGACTGAGACGTCCTGGGAAAATATTCTCTTATCTATAGAGCCTCTGTTTTTCTGTTACTATGAAACTTCTGTCCTTCATTAACATTCAAATCACCTTCTTTCTCTGCAGCTGGTGGAGAGGCACTTCACTTTTTTGTCCTAGCAGTGATATAGCAGAACCTTTAACCAAGAGCAGGATGTGTCTGGGATCACCTTTAGAGTTTAAAGTTTGTAAACTCTTAGGTTTTTTAGAATCTTGACAGCAAAACAGAGAAACAGTCCAGGAAATAGCTGTAATTAGTAATCATCCTTTTCTTTCCTTTCTCCTTGTTTTTAGAACTGTTGTTTCAAATGAACTGGCCTTAAATACTGCATAAGAGGCTATTCCACGAGGTTGTTCTGGTGAGACAAGTATTTGCTTTCTTTAAAAAAAAGTCTCAAAAATGCTGCTTTGCCTAATATCAGAAAACCTCTCCCTTCTACTCACAAAAATACTAAAAATTGTAATCCTACATGAGAGAAAGAACACTTTAGGACAGCAGAATTCAATACTTCTTTCAGCTTTGTTAGGCTTAGAAAGTGGTTTTGCAAATAGACTTTTGCAATGCTACCAAAGAGCTCTNACCAAAGAACTCTTTGGTCAAATTTGGCAGAGAAATTAGAAAGCAAGTTTGATTCAGCTAAGTAATCTAGTATTCACTGCAAAGAACTAAAGGCTAAAAGTATAAGTTCCCTTTAGTAATATAACTTATACCTTCCCTAGACAGAATTACGTATTTGTAACATATTTCAGTGATTTCTCTTACGCATTACTGAAAGGGTAAAAATACTTGTCTCAATGGCTCTAGCCAATTATTTGGGAACCCCTAATCTGAAGGTTAAACACTAATTCTCAAAGTTTTTGAGCATTATCAACAATGAGTATTAAACGATAAAGAAAAAGTTTAATATATTTATTATAAATTAATTAAATAAAGTTTTAGTTTGCAGCTGGATAAAGCACAAAATATTTCTAGATCTTGGAACTTCTACCACTTATATCTATGTTCTGTCACCAGTCCATTCTAATTTAATAAGTTAACTCTTAATTGCCAATTCTATTTTTTAACTGCAAAAATATTTGTCTTTTATTCTGTTTAGTTTGTGATACTGCATTTTTCGTTACAGTAATTAATGGTAATATTGTGATTATATTAACAATGAATGGTCAATTACTTTTTGCATCCCTGCTGTTTTTCAGTTTGTAGAATTAGTGCCACTGACTAGTAGCAGAAGGAACTTATTTTGGTGTTCACTTAATTTTATAGTTCCTACTTTGGAGTAAAACAAAACTTTTAATTGAATCAGAGACAGTCATTTAAAAAAGATATCTTAATTTTCTTTTCAATATTTTTCTGTTTGATTATGACATTCATTTGTCATATTCTCAAAATTTATTAGGGCTCCAATGTAATTAACTTACAAAATATGACCTAAAAAAACCCTTAAAAACCTGTCACATTTTGAAAGAAATAACATCAAACTACTGCATTCAAGGTAATGAAAGCATTCCTTTGATGAACACTAAATGCTCCATTGTGCTAGATGGGAACTGCATGAACACATCTCACACAAAAAAAACCCCAAATTTTTTCCCATAGCTATATAGATCAAATATTCTCTAAAATTATGATTGGCTGGAGGGGATATTTCTACAACTGAAGCTTAATCTGAGAATAAGTCTTTGGCACGTATTTATTGAAAAATGGTAAAAAGGGAAGAAACATGTATAATTTCTATAATAAGTAGAACATGGAAAGCATACACCATTTAAAAGCAGTTAGATTATTTCCTAGTGAATGTGGGTAGCTAGAGAGTTATTAACATGTCAATAGTTTAAAATTGCCCCTACTGAATGACAATACAAGTAATAGCACTTGTTACTACAACTACTGTACTTGTAATAATTGAAAGCAGTGTTACAGCCATTTGTGGCTAATCCCACTTTTGGGCACGAGAATTTGCCATCCCTTCAAAAATTATAGTTTAAAAAAAATAAATTGTAAAATTAGCAAAGTTAAGAAAGGAAATCAAGATGAAATGAGCTGCTCAGAACCATAAAACCAGGAAAAATAACCACAGGTCCACCTGCCTGGACACAAACACTGAATGACCTTGAAGGGTTTGCATTTTCTTACCTCGTGAAAACTTATGAAAAATATCTTCTCTCTGCACCCAAAATGGAAAGAATCTAAATAACCACCAAGAAGAATGTCTAGGAAAAATACATCAGAGCATGGTACTTACCTCAGAGACTGGAGATTGGCACTAACTCTCAAGGAGAAACAAGTGCATGGAAGCTGATCCCTCCCATCTTTACCAAGTTAAACCACCAAATTAGTCTCCAGGATATGGCCTCCCTTCTATTCGCAGGTGCTGCTCCTCTGCATGCTAATGTCAATCACATATGCTTACAAAGCAAAGAAAAATCCCCTAAATTTCATTGGGCTGGACAGAGCAGTATTTCAAAAAGCAGCTGTTGTTGGTAGAGTTCAAGTTTATTGGCAATCCTTATAAAACTACCCCCAAAACACATACTGTATCTGATCTCATGTTAAGAAGGCTTTTCTCTAAAGAGTATTGAATCACTTTAATGTAGATTCTAATGCTGCCTTACTCCGCTTTCAAGGTAGCTAGTAAATTCAGCTTTACTACAGTACTATAAAGATGTGAAAGAACTGTAACAGCATCTAAAAATGAGCTGTTGCCACTATACTGTTCAGTTTAGAAAACTCTAAACAGAATACTGATGAAAAATGTTAATGATAGTTTGCTGAGTTGCCAAGCGAAATGAGACAATTCACTACATTTTTGTTATAAAATGTAAATTATAACATCCTAAAGAATCTGCCACAACTCCAAGAAGGACTAAAAGGAAGATCTAAACAACACAGTATTTCAGTAATTTAATTTTTAAAAAGAGCTATCCAGCAGCCATACTTACCTAATCAGTACAATCACAGCAAAGACCTCAGTATTCACAGGATTTTAACTCCTGCAAAGTCCCACCTATTGCAACAAGGCACGTCAAAGTTCTTAAAGCACCTGGCTGAATTAAGGCCTTAATCACATATGTATATATCTCTGAGCAGTTTGCATCAGATCACCACTACAGTCTCAATAGACTGGATAAGTAGGGAAATTCAAAATGCTCTAAATGCGTCAGGGGAGGTCCAGGTTGGATATGAGGAAAAGGTTCCTCACCCTGAGGGTGGTTGGGCACTGGAACAGCTCCCCAGGGCAGTGGTCACAGCACCAGCCTGACAGAGCTCAGTGAAGCATTTGGACAATGCTCTCAGGCACATGGTGTGATATTTGTGGCTGTGATTTGTCCTGTGCAGGGCCAGGAGTGGTACTCAGTGATCCTTGTGGGTCCCTTCCAATTCAGGATATTCCATGATTCCGTGTGAAATGTTAGAAATGCCCCTGAGCCTGTGATCCTTCAGCTTTGAAGCAGTGCCTTGTCTCCTTTATCGTACCCATGTCTCTGACCCTGAGTTTCAAGATTGGAAATGAATACTGTCTTTCTTTAGTAGTGATAATGAAATTATTTTACAGCCTCAGCCCTTCCCCAGACTCTGTAAACTAATTCCATGGCGTGACCTCAGTCCTACCACTCACAAATGGCATAGAAGGTACGGAGAAAAGGCAGAAAGGAGAGGCACTGTATCCCCTGGCATCTCTGCATGGCAGCTGGTGAGACAAAACAAAAAAAAATCAGATCACTGCCTAGAGAGTCTATTGGCAACTCTCAGTTGCATCTGGGAACAATGACCCATCAAAGCTAACTACGCATTGTTAATATCCCTACCTAATCCAGGCAACGGGAAAGAAAAAGTACAAAGTGCCCTAGCAAATCCTACAACCTTCCAACTCACTCACAGCTTCATTTTCCTGAGTCTGGTAAGGGCATAAACAACCATTATTGTAGCAGTGTCCCCAGTGCTGCCATAAACATCATCTGGGGCCAGGTTGGGGGTGAGGGTGCATTCACTGCTGCCAGAAGGTATTTATTCCATATTCTCACAAAACACTGAGAAGCCAAGGAGACCCCATTTCATGTTTCCACCTCAGTGGTCTAGGAAGAAATTAATGTAGTGCAGAACTTCCCTCCAGTGATATAGTTGGGTCTGGGAAACATGTTTCTGAGGGCTGGATTATGATTTTTGGGATGCAGAATTTTCGAGCTATTGGGTTCTAAGCCGGCACAGTCTTAAGCTTGCAGCTACTGGCATGTTTGACATTTTAAACTATGAAATACCAACCTATTTTGAAATTGTCCAAATCATTAGTTGTGGAATTTTCCTAGCACTTCATGAATACCACTGTTAATTGGGCAATTAACTCGAAACTACAGAATATGCTGTGATGGCATGATATGATATAAGCCATGTAAAAGAAGGAACAGCCAAGCAACTCAGTATGTTGAAAGATATTAATGAAGTGGCAAAATCTGCCAGAAAAATAATAATGGGTGATTTTAACTACCCCAATATTAACTGGTTGAATAACACATCTGTACATGGTTTGGAGAAGCAGCTTATTGATACTATAAATGGCTTCTTTTTGGAGCAGCTCCTTCTGGAGCACAGAGGAGGAGGAGTTCCACTCAGTTATTAATTTGTGTGTGTGTTTGTGTAGAAAGCAAGCATGGGTGTTCTGCTAAGCAACAATGGCCATGGGACAATGAGTTTGAATCTCGATGATGAAGTATTTCAAGTGGTAACCAAATAGTTAATGGCAGGTGGGTGGTTGAGGAAAAACCCATGAACAACAGACATCTCAAAGGGATGGCTGTTTTGGAGGAATGAAGGAGTTTATTCACACACAGGAACAAAACACCAGAATTAAAAAGAGAAGGGAGGAAAATATGTTTTAAAAAAGGCTAGGTTAGCATGTTTCTGGGGTGAAGTACAAGAATCTGTGGTGTCTTAAAAGACAACTCTTTTTGAATGCATGAACTCTGCCTAAATGTTTAAAACAGTGCACAACACTTATTATTGTTATAACTTGCTGCTCAATATTGCACAAAATGAAACAAAACCATAATGCAAATTGTGGCAATCAGAATGTATAAATTCAGTTTAAAAAATTACAGTAAGAGAAATTTTTATTTTCCATAATTATATAATTATTCGTGTTGACCTGCGAGGACATATATATGTTATCTGATGTTCAAATATGGAATCTGGAGTAAGAGCATACAGGTCTTCCAACTGTTTTGAGGAATTCAGCAAAAATATAATTGAATATGTGTGGTTAAGCTTCTCTCGTCATCCTCTAAAAGTTGCAGTTATGTCCACAGAAAAACATCTTTAAAAACAAGGTATCAAAAAACAGCTAATAGAAAAATTATACACAGACATGATGATGGTAATAGTCACCTCCCAGGTGGGATTATTTAGGAATGGGGCTGCCAAGGATAAGAAATGCAGTTTGTTTGTTTCTTTATCACATTTCAAGACCCAAAAATTTAAGAACATATTTGGTTCCCATAATGAATCAGAAAAATCTTGGAGTGGACAGCAACCAATATCTGATATTATTTCTGAGGCGAGTCAATATACCAGAGTTTGCATCAAGCAAATCTTTGGGCAAAAGGTTCTTTCCGATACAGATATATTTAGCAACACAGATATACTTCCGGGCTTCAGTGAACACAGCAAGGAAATCTATGGACTGTTTGCTAGGGTGGGGTGCTACCTTAATGAACAATGAATTTGAAGTCCAATAACCTGGCAATGATAAAAACTGCCCAAGCAAGATAGGGTCAGAGTTCTAATAACTGCCCTTTAGTGGCTGTAGGGGATGGGGGAGATTCAATATGGTTGTAGGGTAAATGGCTTTTTAAGAATTAATATTAAAATCTGTATCTTGATTTGGAGGAGGAAATGTTCCCTAAAATTAAGACTTTCTAACAATGCCTTAAAAATATTGGGTTAAGAAGCTGCAAAGTAACATGAAACCTTGTGTTGAGAAATAACTTGCATCTGAGAAAGAATAATTTCTGCTATTTAATTTCACTGCTGGATTTTACACAAACCATAATCACTTGGAACAAAGTGAACAAAGATGGAACAAAGAAACACAATGTCAAGAGTACAAACCAATCCTAAAGACATACAAAGAAAAGAGAAAATATCCTATTTTAAAAAAAAATCATGGGGTGTGTTCTGTTAAGGTAGTGCTCTAGTCTAAAATATATCTCAGAAATACAAATGAAGCAAGAATGAATTAATGGACATCACAGAATATTTTAGTAAACCACGTAAATTCTGAAACATTTTCACTTGTCTCTGAAAGGCAAAGGTTTGCCTGATGTGATGGTCACAAAAGTGTTGCTGAAATAGAATCAAGAATTAATATCATACACTCTGAAGTTAACCACATTTCTGATCCGCTGTGTCTGCTGTAGAAACAGCTCTCAAGTTTTAGATAGTTAATTATGAGGGCTGAGGGGAAAAACTTTCACTTCGCTTTCGCCTTACTAAGCTTGGCTTCGGATTCCTGAGCTTTACTCTCATCAGTTCAGCAGATCGAACTGTAGTTGTGTCATATCAGTGACCAATTTTTTTTTTTAATTGTTACATTCCAAACTAATAAAGCATTTGAGTAGAAAAGATATACTAAAGTAAGAATTTCCCGTACACAGCCAGTTTGCTAGCTACTCATTCTTCTCCACTCTGCTGCCCTACAGGACTTTAGGTGTTCTGGAAGACCGTGTGTCTCAGCTCCTGGAAACAAGAACTTTGAGTGAAGTTTTACATTCTGTGAACTGTTTCATTGGGAAAGGCTGAAGTGAGTGATAAAACTCATGTAACCTGCTTTGTTTTAGCATTGGAGAATTGGATTAATTACTCCCTGGGGCTTTTTGGATCCTGCAGGGAGCATCTTTGAGACCAAGTTTCAGAGCCAGGATTATATTTACACAATTAAGTGTAGCCTTTGAATATTTTATGATGCACACTACTGAATTCATCACATGCATGTATTAAAAACAGAAGCTGCTCCCCCTTACTTCAAATTGATTTTGTTCAGTGTCTTGTTAATGTAGACACACTAAAATATCAATTGCTCACCACTGTGCATGAACTTAAACTACCAAAAGTAAACTATTAATTTTTGCATTATTTGCATTTTAATTATTAATGAAAGCATGGCCAAAAAAGAAAAAAAAAATTCATGGATTTTTTTTTTAAATTCACTTATTTTTAAACTGACCTTTATACTTCATCTTACTTTTAATATCTTAAAGTAACATTTTTAATGTGGGCTTCACTTTGATCAGCTCTTTTTAATTAACTTTAGAAATGTGAGTGTTTTACAGCACAGCCTTCATCAATTCTTTTATTTAGCTATTAACACTTATTTTTTACCTTCAGCAGACCATTATCAGATTTCTATTGAGTCAGGCTTTAGTATATACCAAAGATCTTGATACATCTAGCAAGCAGTTAACCTCCTACCCTGCTCTCTCTTGTAACTGTGATGATGATGAATGAGTGGTTAGTTCTAAGCAATTCTGTTTTATGTCAATAAATGAATCAAACAGCCATTGGTGTATGGGCATTAGGAAGACAGAGAGAAAATGAAGCTGTCTGTGGGCACTTTATAACCCTCTCCCTTTTAAGTAACATGATTTCAAAGTTAACTGTTGGTATTGTTCATCCATACTGTAGAATAGCATGTTCTTTCTCTTATTTACGTAAAATGAAAAATACTGTATATAATTTATTACTTGCAGCATGGCTTAAAGAAAATTCTCTTTACAGCTTTCCTGAGATACTGCACTGTAGTTATTAAATTACCAGAAACTTTGGGTTTGTGATGAACAACCATTTCTTCCAGAAATATTTGGTCTCTGTAAATTCCAAGCCCTTGCTGAAAACCTGTCCAGGTATGGACTTGTGCAAGTACTTTGCTTCTACATTCTGAATTGGGCTTCTTAACAGAAATACTTCTTATTCCACTCTCCCAAGCACTGCATGCAACTTCAACAGCATATAGAATTGTTTGGATGAGGATTTGCATTTTATTGCTTAGCACTTTTGCAAAGGAGTTTTTAGACAGCAGATGGATCTAGTGCATTGCACGGATCTCATCCAGCACACATATGGAGCAGCAGCAGAGCAAGGAAGCCCCACTTAGATACAGAGCATGACAACCCTTTGAGAAAGAAAAAGCATTTCTAGCAGTAGCTTCACTAAACGGTTCAACCCCATCAGAAAGTAAGCAAGGACAACATGTGTGGCCCCTGTCTTTGTGAAATGTGTCAGGAGCTGGTTGGATGATGCTCTTGCCCACATGGGTGTAACCACTCCAGTAACTGCTAAAGAGTCTTATAGCCTGAAACCCCTTGGGTTTATGTGAATTAAAACTGTTATTTTGTGTATTTTCTCTTGTGCCATAAATTTCATTCTTCATACAGAACTGAAGGAGATTTCTGTGCTATACTAAATATCAAAATCCCAAAAGTAGCTTAAGTGTGCTATTTGTTTATGGTAAGAAAAATTGTCTAAAATGAGAACAATGCTTTCACAATACAAGTATTCTGTGTACCCATTTATTTGTTTACTTATTACCAAGAAACAGCCTGCATGGTCCATAGGGAAGCAGCCAAAATAATGTCTGCTGCACTCGGAAGGTAAACGGGAACTCAGATAGGAGCAGGTCTCTGTGCCAGCATCAGGCAACAGACTTTCCTTCTATTAGAACTACAAGTCCCCAGGTGACCTCCCACAACCACACAGCTTGAGAGAAAATCACACAGGGGAGTCCATCAGACATCCCAGTTGGAAGCACAGGCTGGGGAGAGAGAACTTCAGATACTGAAAAACAAACAGAATTTTTGGTATTTGAGTTCTGTCCTGTTCTTAGCAGAGAGGTGGCCCAGCCACCTTTCCCTCCCATTGAGTCCTTTCCCCACACCTTCCTCTCTTCAGGTACAACTATATTTCATCCAGATGGATGAAATAATGCATCTATCACATCCTCACTGGCAAACATGTTTGGGCACCAGCTGAGTATAAAGAAATGCTTTTCCTGCTTCCCTTTTCTTTCTCCTCAACTTATTGTCTCTTAAGAACATCTAAAATAAGTATATTTAGGAAATTATTCTCAGACAAAAAAGTTCTTCAAGGCAGGTGTGTTCTTTTTATTTACACCACATGTTATATACTGGAAATCTGTTTCTTACTAGAAAATTTGTGCGTTGCAACACTTGCATAAAAACAGCAAGATAGGGTTTCACTAGAAATCAATTTTATATTCACCATTTATAAAATAAACCCAGGAAAACAGAGCTTCAAATTGCTGAGGGTCTAGTTAAATGGTGGTTCAACCAGATTATTTTACATGTCAGGAGGAAAGGAGGCAGAGGAGGACAAAGGCCTCTGATACCTCCAGCACACACGTGCCAAGAAAGGTATGGATGTTTCAGCAAAGAGAGATGCTAGTTAGGCATCACTTTGCTGTCTTAATAGGTTGAAACACTCACCTCTTTTTAGAAAGAGGCATGTGATAAACTGGCAAACTTCTCCTTGACCAAAATGCTGATTAACAGCCCTGTCTTGTGAAGAGAAAAATGGAGATCAACTTTTTGAGACTTGAGTTCAGTACATTATTTTTGTGAAAAGTAGAGGCCACATATAAAGTAGAAGCTGATATATTTCCAAGTATATTAACTGTAATTCAGTAGAACATCACATGTTATCAATTAAACCAATAAGATAACAGTACCAAAGATATATGTCATTTGCTCCAAATAAGCTGTGCTTTCTTTGACTTTGTTATTGCCTTAAAAATAAGATTGGGGGAAAATACTAAATACTGAGTATGAAGAAAAACATGCTTCTGTTGATATGCTGATTAGAGTAAGTGCTTGAAAAGATAAAATTTACCTATCCACAATGTCAGTTTTCTTGTGTCATAATGTGTGTGCACATGCACATTCCCTAAGTGTTTCTGGTTCTGTTCTCAAGCCTTCTTAAAATAAAAAATCCCGTTGTTCATTTTTAAAGAAATTTGATTTTATTCCCAAATAAAATTATATTGTTTGCCACGTTTTCAACACAGGTTCTTCACTGTGGAGCTCAAGACACTGAAATTTCATGGGCTTTACCGCCCCTCACTTCAGGTTTTATTTTTCTCACTCTGTCAGTGCTTTTCACGTTGCAGCCAAGACACAATAAAATGTTTACACAGAAACTGAACTGCTAGTAACAAGGTGTATCTAATTCCTGAATGTACAAGCAAAATTGTGTTTAAATGCTGTGTTATTAGATGACATTTATTTTGCCATTTATTTCTTTAAATAACTATTGTAGTTTACTGCTGGACAAACCTACTTGTGAAGAACAATTAAATAAATGAAACCACGTTAAAACCACATTCTTGAAAAAAAAGTAACCTTTAGTTAGGACAATTACTCTGTGGGCATAAAACAAAAGCAGAAATGTCATATTTTCCATGAAATTTACTTTTGTATGAATCATCAATCCTGTTTTCCCCTGAACAAAACCATCCAAATATGACAAAAAATTCCCAAAGTTGCCTGAACCGGATGATCCAAGTAATTACATGTTACAGCAGAATGCATGTATGACAAAACTTTCAAAAATTTGAGGAAAAAGTTATTATAGCCCCTGGTTGAAATAGCTTTGGTATAGACCTATAGCAGCATTTAGCTGATCTTGCTGTATTCCCATATAAAAATATGCAGAGTTTCAAAGATCAATCTTCCCAGCCCTGATCTGCAATCCTTCCCTTTGGAGTACAGATCAAACAAACACGCTAAAAAAACATGCCCAAATATTACAGCATAACATGAAAAAGGTATACACTTCTCATTAGCATTTTTTAAATAGTCCTTAGAGTTTGTTCTCAAAACTCCTTATACAAGCAAACTTCTTGTCTTCCATGCCAACCCCTGAAGCTCCCATCTCCTCCTTTGCTTAGGGCCTATTTGTTCAGCCTCAGACTCCAATCCTGAGTCCATCAGCTTCCACGGGTCAGCTCACAGACATAAGTATTTGCAGAAATCAAGTCTTTAAATGGACATGTACCTCAGGTCACAACCTGTCCTATTAGTCTGTTTTATCAGTCTCATTTATGACATTGTATGTAGCCCTGCTACTGCATAGGAAGAATCTGTATCTGCCTAATTCATGTACAGAATATTTGTAGTTTGGGGAGGTACAACAGAGATAATTTAAGAAGATCCAAACCTGTATTACTGTAGAAGCTGTACTTCAATGCTTTTCTCAGTATGTGAGGAAACACGGGGTTGAATCCATCAGTTGTACCTCCTACGTTTTATTTTATTTTCAGTTTATGTGAACTTAAGGTTAGCATATGTTTCTAGATATATGGTGCTAAACACTAAAATGAATCGTTTAAGCAGAGAAGAACAGTCAGCACGGTGTTGGCTTCTGCAGATATTCATGTCACTGTGATTGAGGTCTGGGTTGCAGAGGCCAGGCTGTGGCTCATCATTTCATGGAGCCGTCAGCTCAGCTTTGTTGCTCAGGCTGCTGAGCCACGTCCCAGCTCCCATGGCCACAATATGTCAGGCATCTCAGCTGTACTAACAACTTTCCCTGCAACAGCCAGCGTGATCAAAACAGTCCATACCTCTCATGGAAGTTTAAATACTTATTTGGTTGACCTAAACACGAGGATCATTTTCAAAGTATTTTTTGACGTCACTTTTGTTTACTGCAGCTCTTTGTTTTTGTCAACTGAGAAGAGCACGACTCGGACCAGCAGTCCACAATATAATTACTAAAGCCCTTTTTATGTTTGCAATACTACATGAACATGAACTGAACAATACTTACAACTTCTCACCCAATTAGCTTTGTACACAGAAATTTCACCATGAAACTACCACTGAATTTATTCCATTGCTTTCCTTGGAAAGTATGCTCTATATTGAGGTATAAAGAGCTACTCTTTGTATAGATTAATACATTACTATTTCCATTTATAAAAGAGAAAAATGAAGAAAATAAACTGATTGCTAAAAAAAAATAAGCAGTAGCAAAGCCAGAAAAAATATAAAAAATTCCTCACTCTCAATTCAGTAATTACTTTATATTGCCTTCTCAGAACTCTTTTTCAATGGTAATACTTGGTTTTAAAGACTGTTTGTCTTATTTGATAATATTTTCTTTATCTCTGGCTGAGAATGTTCATTAAAAAAATGCTGACCTGTAAATGAAGAACAGTGCAAATAGAATAGCAAAACCATATGTGAAAATGAACATTTGTAAAGAGGAAGGGTTAGTACAAATTGAACACATTTCCATATTGAGAAGAGAACCAGCCATATTTTCCCCCTGATGAATGTAGTTTTGTGAACATCTTTTCCCACAAATGATTGAATAAATATTTATCCATAAACTATATTTGTGACTTAAGAGAACAAGCTGCATAGATTGGTTTCATTTATACTATATCATACATGAGGTATTACAAAACTTTATCTCATTCCAAGTCTAGGGTCCATTAGATTTTTCTTATTATACTTGACTAAAGCAGAGGACCATCCAAAACAGCAATTCTGAAAGCTTTCTATTTGTTTTATGAACAGCTATCTTCCTCCCAGATCCTCTCCTCTGGCCTTCCCTTTCTCAAAGCATTTCTGTTTAGGTGTAGTCTCATTTGAGGTATTTGAACTCGAGCCTACTCTGGAACATGTTCCTGAGCTGTGGCCTCAATGACCATGGTTTTGCTGAAACCATAAAGGCCAGGTTTCTCCAAGGCATATAAAAATGTACTCCTAGTTCAGTAGATGCTGGTCATCCTAGTGTTTCCTCAATAACACCACACAGCATTTCCTCTAAAACTCCTGTCTATCTTGAGCCACAGCCCCAGTTCTTTTCTGGAAGTGATTTTCATTGCAAAGACCTGACTCAGTGGTGTCGTTAACAAGTGCTACCCTTGCTGCATTACTGTAAGATGTTCTCCCATCATTGTTATTATTACAAAAAACAAAATAAAATACAAAAATATTTGTAGCTCCTCTGAATAGCAGAAGAGTAAGTTGGTAGCAAAAAAATCTAGCAAAAGTAGTGAGCTCAAATTCTTGCTAAATGAACATACTAAAACTGAGATACAACAGTGACATTTCAAAAATGCTTCCATTCCCCATGTCAAAAAAGTATTAAAAGGATGCACATATTAGGGAAAATAATAAATACTTACAAATACACAAGAAAATCAGCCCCAGCTCCCAGAAATCACTGGTAAGTTGCTTTTGAATTCATGAAACTGACCTGAAAATATAAAAGGAAAAAAAAAGAGTTGAAACAAAAGAAAGTCCAGAACTGATAAATGTTACTTTTTCATTATTATAAAATAGTTATGATTTTTAACTGTAAACCAAATAAAAGAGAACACAAGACTGTTGTCACGCTTTCAGCCAAGTAATTTACACAGAATTTGTTTCCAGGAAGCCAATACCAGGAGAAACAATTATTTCATTGTTCTGCATCTCACACCATAGCAACCCAGTCCATTATGGCTTCTAAGAACTGTCATAAATGCAAGCATGGTTATCTTTTAATAAGGAAAATAGCTGTGAGGGGGTTTCTGGCTTGGGGATTTTTCTTTTTTTATGTTCTCAAGTGTTACAGAACATTTATTACTTTTTTTTTCATTTAAGTAGTTTTTTAACAGCATTTTCCAGCTTACCTGGTGTAAAATTATTGTTTAGGTCATTTAATTGGAACCCATCTAAGGCAAAATTTATACAAAGAAGAAAGACTAACGATTTTGTTCTCTCATGGTCTAGATCGCAGTTAGAAGCTTAGCCTAAGTACAATGCAGTCACTATAAGGCATGATTAAATCCAACATTCTTTTTCCTGCATACCCCTCAGTTCTAGTTGGAAAGGTAACAGATGCAACTCAAACCCACAGAGCTCGCCTTATAAAATTCTTTAACTAGCACAATGACTCACTTTATGCCTCTAAATATCCATGGTTTCCTCTCTCCAGAACCCCCATGCATTAGAAGGTAGTTCAGTAGTTTATTTTTATTGTTTGGTCTACATACAGCACATTTTTAGTTCTTAGGAAAACAAAGAAACTTTGTTGCACAGCCCTTGTTTTCTTTCCAAAATGTGAGGATGGATATGGGTAACATTAAGCTGAAAATAGTAATGGAGCCTGAGCAACTAGTTTAGGTCAAAACCTTTTTGTTCTCCGGGAGCTATCTGATTAATTTGCAGTTCATAAAACAGTGGGTGTAATCTCAGTTTAAAAACATGTAACTATATTTAAAGATGAAATTGTCATTTTTGTTAGCCCCCAGTAATCTTTAAGAAACACCTTCCCACAACATTTCTGTATCCTAAAGTGCACCAGCCAGTACTGCACAGTGCCTAGAGACAAGGAGAGAATACCAAACTTATCTTGATGCAGAATATCCTCCTTATTTCATACACCCACCCTGAAGTGCATATTATTCATTCCAACCAAGCCCTCCCCCATCCCGAAAGTACACATTTAATTGTGTCTTCTCTCCTGTAATACCAACAGAGAGTCAACAAATCTCATTTGTTCTATCAATGCAGTGTTGTTATTATATATTTTAAAAGCAAGTCTGAATCTCATTATCAGCTGATTTATGCCATTAGTGTGCTCTGGAGCCACCAATTAAACAAGGACAGTGGTTCATAAGGTCACAGTTAATTAATCTGAAAGTATAAATACACTTTAATGCACACCACCTCATGTTGAGAATTTAGGAACAAAGCACCAAACCTTTATTCTGGGCAAGCAATTAGGGGGAAAGGTTATACATACAAAATTTCAAACTTAGCTTTAGCACTCTGGTAATCTATCAGGGAAAAAGTTCAGTTTGGTAAAGAAATCCTGCAGAACACTATGTATGTGAAGCCTTAATCCTTACAGCAACAGTGCAAATGAGGGAGAAGGCAGGGCTAAGTGTACCCAGTGATCCCCAGCAAAAGAAGGCTTGTTGCTCAGATAACACCTCAGAACTGTGAATCAGCTACAAGCTTATCCATTATGGAGATGGGCAGGGTGGGGGAAAAAAAACCCAACCCTGAAGAGCCTGGCCTCTTCAAAACAGACTCGTTGGAGCTGAGGTGTCTGCTGCACTTAGCAGACTGTACCAAACCGACTTTTCCTTCAACTGCTTTCCCTTAGCAAATTTAATACAATAGTGCAATCAAGGTTCAGCAACACCCAGAGTCTCTCAACACAAGCAGAGTGTAAGGAAAATGCTGAAAACAGGCTAATCTACCAGAAACAGTTATTCATAGCGACATTTCAAGTATGAGGTATCTAGAGTTTACATGGATGAAAATACCTTTTTCTTACTGCCTGGACTCATTTTACATTGCACAGTTCTCTTCTCAAAAGAAAGACAACGTAGCTAACACACAGACACATAAAAGTAAAACACACGACCTAACTAGACGAAGCAGTTTCTAACTACTTTTTCTTCTCTTACACCTGTATTCCTATATTCTATAACCTCCATTACTTTTATTATTTTTAGGTGTTCAAGTACTTTTTCCCTAAACTGAAAATAAACCCTATTTTCTTATCCATGTAGAAAACGTTCTGTCCATCAAATACTAACATCACAACATTAATTAAAAATTATTCTATTATGCCAAAGCATTTACGTTTTCACTTAAGGTGTCTCGAGTTGAACTCCAGGTGACCATACAGGTGAAGAGCTGTTGCATAAACATATACAGGGACAAAATTGTCTTCAAAGTATTCTGTAGTTTTAATTGGTAAAAATCCCACCAGAAATTTCACTGAGATATTTTGCAGTTGAATCGCTTTCAAAACAGTCTGAATTCCTGCAATTTCTGCATGTTTAGAAGATTGCTACCACCCTTATTAAAGACTTGCTCTCCCAATGCCATTATGAAAGGGGGGAACTAAAGCTGTAAGAGCAATTTATGCTCTGATTTCAGGCAGCTTTGCTAAAGAGTGAGTAAAGGTAAACACTTCTCAGTGACCTGACTAGGAATAACATACAACCATCCGACAATTTAACAGAATCCTTCAAAATAACTCGATTTTCAAAAAGGCAACCTTTGGCTTGTCTTGCAAGCACAACACTGGACATAAAACGGATTATGAACATCACTAAATGACAGTAGGATCCTGTTTACCCTATGAGTTATGAACCAAAGAAAATTCCATTGAAAGCCAAATATCAGTTATAAAATAGTCATCTTTTCACTTCATCAGCTCATAATAATTCCTATAGGTCTCAGTCTTCAGAAAAAAAAAATCGTTGGTTTTGGAAAGCAGAAAAAAAATTACTAATTTTAAATAATCCTTAATTAAAATATTCTGATTCTTCTAAGACAGAGCCTCTACAGGTAGCCTGTATTTTCTGTGCGCAGTCACCAGTGAGCATGAAGAAAGCCTGGAAGCAAAAAATGGAAGCAGTCATTTAGTAAAAAGCATGGCATCATGTTATATCATTTGAGAATGTGGCCTATCATTGTGGGCTGCTGGGACTAAAATATGTGTCATTTAAAAACTGTTAAAAAACTATTTTCAGAATTATAGCATGATGTGAAATGAGAAAAAGGAATAATACAGAAATGGAACTACACATTTAGGGCCTGAATCACATAGCAATTTCACACCCTTAAATGTGTAATATTTCACAATTAAAGTATCATTAATGACCTGTGTCTAGACACAATTACAAAAATGAAGGAGGCAGTAGGTTGATTGTAATGAAAACCTTTAAACTGGATTTCTAAAAATCTTCCTTAATTCAGGTAAAGGACACTTTTTCAAGATGGTTCAATGAAAAATGTTTTACTTACACACAGAATATTCTTCATATGTGATCATTTTGAAACAGGAAAGCAAACACAGTAATTAACCACTACGAGAAAATTCCTGATATCTTCCTTTTGTTTCACTTCTGTTCAGACACTCAAGGATTGTATTTTACTGCCATTACGGGCTTGTTTCTTGAAATCTTTACTCTTCTTGATTCTATGCACAGCCAAAAAAAAAAAAAANAAAGTCCCCAAACCAAAAAACAAAAAAATCCAACCAAACCAAAGAAACTACAACATTGTTTGCCTATTACTTTTTATTTTAAAATAGTCGCTCTGCAGTGATCTTCATTTGGGTTTTTGTACTCCCTAACAGAGATTGCAGTCAAATGATCTACCAAATAAGGACTCAGAGCACACCACCTGTTCCACAAATGGTCATTTTAAAACACTCGTTGCATCACAGTGAGGTAAGAGCCGCACCACAGCGCATACAGTGTAAAAACTGGTCTCCAAAGCTCTGTCCTTAGCTGCTGCTTTGGTTGCAGATTTGCTGCTCAACCTTCAGCCGGAGTTGCTTTGTGCTTCTTAGTCCTCACACACAAAAAGGAGCTAGTATTTCTTCCCTCTGTAGCAGAGGTGCTTTACAATTCTACACCCCAGAAGCTGTGATGTCGTTATTACAGAAAGGAGGGTCAAAAGAAGTACCTAAAATAGGCTGCATCTCCACAGATTCGCAGGGAGGTATGAGCCCACTCTGCCTACACTTGGAGATGACTGGCCACAAACGCACTCCAATCCAGTTTAGCTCTGGTTAGCGCTCACGTAAACTACATGACTTCCGGTTTAGAGCAACCTCACATCTGCCTACAAAAAGCATGTCAACAAACACCTACAGTGACGGTGTTTCTGTAAACTACCTCTTTAAAAAAGGAACCCCATAAACATCACCACTTTTGCCAAATTACACAGACAGTTGTTCCCTGCCTTTCCCAAAAGGGTGTCACTCAGTAGTGGCACATTACCTGGCAGTGTTACATTATATAACTGGCTATAAAAGCTCCTTATCATCTCTTCTCTAACAAATAATTGTGTTATTGTGTAAATACCTTCAGCAGGCAATTCGGGAAGGTTTCTCTGCTGTCAGCTTGCAGATCTATAAAGCATCCAATCATTACAGGATGTGAGAATACAATACAAAATATATGTAGTATCACGTTATAGCATAGCATCAGCTGAAGTCTAAGAAGGATTTTCATGAAAAAAAGTATTGCATATCTCCAACAACTAATTTAAATATATTATTACGTCTACCACTAAAATTACACTTGAAAACACCAAAAAACATCTAATTCACCTTAGAAGAAATACCTAAATATGCATTTATTCCTTCCTATAAGAGGCAGGGTGCTAGCATTCCAGATCTGATAAGCTCTGTGTGCATACTTTCGAGCAGATAAGAACCACAAGACATACACCATGCTGCTTGGAACGCTGAAGGGAGAGGAGGAACTCCAGTTATAACTCATCGGCTGCAGACAGCAAAAGCCTCCTCTGTTGCCCGGGGAAAGGTGGTAAATGCTGCTGGCTCCCTGCTCCCACATCAAGGGACTCAAATTTCCCTGGAGTTCCTGCACCAGTCCACTGCCACTCACACGGTGTGCTGGGACACAGAAACCACCTCTGAACTTCTGGTGAGCCACACGGCATTTTCACAGCCACAGGCTGGGGCGTTCCTCATCGATACGACTGGACTAAAGAAAACAGAGAAACCTTTCACAACAGGCTCTTTCTGTAGCATTTACATGTGCAGACCCGCGTGCTGAAGGCACTACAAGGTGAATTAAGCCCTGAATGAAAAGTTACAGCATTACAAGCCCCAAGGAGTATGACTGGGATTCCAAACGTAAGAAACCCATGCAGTACATGGTGCTGTTAGAAGGAGGTAACAAGCACAGAGAGAGGTTTACAGCTAATCCAAACTGCACTCCCAGAGTTACTCTCTACTCCTGGACAAGCTGTGGGCTGCAGAGGATGTGGCTTGGAAGTGACACCCAGGGTGACTCTGCAGAGACTCACTTTTGTCACGCCCCCGTGGAAATCAACCACGCAAAGACCAAAAGGGCAGCATTGGCATTGACCTGCATTGCAATATTTGGCTTTTTTTTTCTTTTTCTGTTCTCTCTCTCTCTCTCTGGGCCTCAACTATACTCTCACCATGTGGAATGATAATTTTTTAATCTCTTCCTACGGGTGTAGAGACTTGCAACAAAGCAGGGTCTCCTGGCACAACTGTAATATAGTCTCATGAGAGTTTTCTGGGTGCAACTTTAACACAAAATAGTAACATTTTTGTTCATTATATAATTCTATCTTTATGCAACAATACGCATACCAGGAGCTGTTAGCTTACCACTTGGATGTAATTTTTCTTGCCAAATTGTACTAAAATTAACAATATTTTTCAGTAGTTTTTGGCTCCCTTCATCTTTTGAATACATAATGTTTCAGGTTCCCTTCTCCTTCACATGTAGAGACCAATGTTTAAAATAATTTTGCTGAAGAATTGGCTTACTATGTTTAAAAGAGGGTATGCTCTTTCAGCTCAGTCATATGACTGAAAACAACAGTAAAAAACGTCTAAAATATTATTCGAATTATAGCTCACCGTGCAGTAAAGTCACTTTATTGAGCTTCATGAGCTCTGGATTGGACTAAAATGAAATTCAGTTATACAACAGAATGGAATTGCATTGACTTGTGATGCAAATCAACTGTTTATATTTATCTATTTATCCA
Organism: Cyanoderma ruficeps; assembly: GCA_008694505.1. NCBI lineage: Eukaryota > Metazoa > Chordata > Aves > Passeriformes > Timaliidae > Cyanoderma > Cyanoderma ruficeps. The sequence continues at coordinate 2,942,304 of VZDJ01007753.1, forward strand.
CCATTTTTTAAAATCTATTACCTCTATATATTTTTTATATAGCCAATGACCTCTTCTGAGCAGAAAGAAAAGATCTTTCTGGTGAGAAAAATACAAAACAAATTCCGTAACTGTATTTTCCTTGCCCAACAAAGCATCTAGAATTATGTAGGGTTGAGAACACGTTGAGCTGAAACCTAGATAACTTGGGAGGCTTTGAGTCACTGAATATCCATCCCTCAGCGCCTGATGCTGTCACACTCAGGCCACAGAAAGGGTTTAGGATTCATCTTCATCAGGTTCTTTCACTGCACTTTGACTTAAACACCTACTCAACTGCACTCGTGCTACATTTACCAGATGCAAACTCCTTGATACAATTTTTTTATAGTATAACACCTACATATGCATAGACAAGGCTTGGAATAGTAACAGGAAACTAAAGCCCTTGAGCAAAGATTTATTATATCTATATATATATA
>VZDJ01007753.1:2942773-2978067 GCA_008694505.1 Cyanoderma ruficeps
AAAAAAAAAGGACAAAAACAGAATATAAAAAGTGAAAAGAAGATAAGTCAGCTGCACACAAACTAGCAATTTTTCTGACACATCTATTTTGGAATATTACAATATAAGTGTGCAATTTTTTCCCATTGAAATGGATATTAATCTAGACAAAATATTGGGGTTCTCTATTGGAGAGTCCCATGTAACTGAGGATAAGATTTTTCAAAGCTAGTTAAGTAGGACATAAAAATCAATTAGAAGGTCTTAAGAATGTCTGCCTTCAGGTCTACTTCCCTGGATTCCCTGAGGGACAAAACCTCCTTACTACATATCTCGGAGTTTTCTTTCCCTGAAACCCTGAAACATAATAATTATAGCTAAAATCCTCTTTTTTTAGTTAGTCGTACACTAACTTCGCCTCTCAGCTCCCATTTTTGAAATTAATTTTTCCTGACACTATAATCAGAGAAAAGGAAGTCCAGGTGCTCTAATTTCCATTTCATTTTAGAAAAATAAGTAAATGAAATTTCTTTCTTCCAGGATCCATTCAATTAGGATCCTACCTCACTTGTGCATCCTCTGTGGGAAAACTGTTCCCAAGTATGTGGCACAGAGCGCCCCAGCCAGGATATTACCTTGTATTCTGCCCAAAGGACCCTTCTATTTGTGATTATCTACAATTATCACTCCTAAAGATAATTAACTCTCACTCTATTTGTCAATGGACAAATAGATCACACCAAAAAATATATAAATCACATTATCTCATCAAGCCCTCAAAATAAAAGCCTTTTGGCCTCCTTTCACTGACTCCTAAAGGATGACTACTTCATTAGTTAAAAAGGCAAGAAAAAATTGTGTTAATTAAGGAAAGAGTACACCTTGAAACAGAATGAAACCTTCAATGGTAAAACTATCAGTTTGATAAAATTTCACCCTTTGGAGACTTTATCAGATGTAGCCCTAGTTTCCTTGGATTTTTCACTTATGACATCTCTGTCAAAATCTGAATTGAGATTTTGACGAATACTTACTGTCTGTCATCTAAAGATTTGGATTTCCTATTTTTTCTGCAAATTTCACCTCTGCACGATATTTTGAAGCCAAAACTGAAATATGTTCACCACAGATAGAAATTCTTGTAGGCAACACTGCCCATCAGAAAAATGATATGATGACCCCTTACTCCCATTTATTTTAAGCACAGTCCTGGGTATTAAAGTCAAAGAGGTTAAAATGCTAGAGCACTACTTTCTATCAGTCCAAAAAGATCAGGCTTTTGTTCATAGCCTGGTTTTTGTACCCTTAATAGGAACCACATATTAGTAAAGTCAGAGTCAGGGTTATCCTGCAGTTTAGGACAGAATGTCCCAAGCCACAAATTTGAAGGCAACTTTGGGGGAAGGGTTGAGTTTCTCATGTGTTGAAAATGATTTAGATAGTCACAGCCTTTTTACATAGTCATATAAAACCATATCTCCAGGCATTTACCAGCATTGCTTGACATCTCTGAGCCCCAGGCTATCTGCACCTGCCCTCAGCAAGATACTGACAGGCAGCAATGAAAAGCTGATGGCTGGAGGGGTGGTTANAAAAAAAAAAAAAAAGAAAATTTTTTAAAAAAAAGAATTCACACTCAAGGAGTTGACAAACCTAAAAGTTTCGCCAAATTAACTCATCAGCGTGACATGTCTCGTTACAAGATCTTATCACTGCTTTAACTAAACAAAAGAAAGGAAGGAAGAAAAGAAAAATATACAGAGAGTAACTTACATTTCTCTAAAAAGAAAGTTCTATAGGAAGTACTTGAAATGTGTTTCTGTCTTGTGCTATATGAAGCAGGTCCTGCTGTGGAATTTTAGGGTGGTGTTTTATCCGTTTTCTTTTTAACAAACACCAGAGTGAACATTAGAGCAACATTCATCAGAAATCATCAGAGCACAAGTTATAACAACTCCCTGGCACCCATGAAGTATGTGGGATGTCTTCTTTTTTATTATTTATTATTATTGTAAAATTTTCCAATTCCTCTATTTTACTTTGACTTTGCTTCTTTGAGCTAGAATTTTCCTTCTTTCCAGGTGACCCTGCCCTGTTTTTCTGGCATTTGAACCCTTTGGAATGCACTGCAAAGTTAACCACTTATGTGTAAGTAAACTTATAAGAAAAATTTCTGGGACATCAAGAAAAGAGAAAATGTTGAAATTCGGCTTTCAAGAACCAAGATCATGTTCTTAGAAGATCTCTCTGTCTTTTAATCCCTATTCTCTTCCTTATTCTCCTTTTTCTTCATTAAAGAAACTGTGAAAGGCTAGTTGGAGTTCCAATGGTCACGTTTACACTTTCAGTTATTTTATTGCTGACTACTGCTTGATTCCAAATAACTTAATCCACTTTTTTTCCAGCTAAGGGTGTCAGGGTGATGCTGCAGGTCAGGTGATGTCCAAGATCCCATTGTTCTCACTGCTGTGTAAATTGTCACAGAGAGACTGAAAGGTCTACAGTTCTCAGAGGACAGGAATATTCAAAATATCAGCAGACACACTGTTCAGTGTGAATGAATATGGTCCCTCAAAGAAATATAGCAAACCCTAGGGTTTCCTCTGAATTCACAGGGAAGTGTGGTTATTTTGGGGACACAGGGTTAAAACCTCCTGTACTTGTTTTATCGAAGAACAACACATATTTTAATGGATCTGGAATTTTGCCCTTTATTCTTCCGTCCCCAAGAGGTAATGAACCTCTTAGAAATTTCTAGAACTTAACTGAATTATAATTACCTGGCAATTCACTGCAAAGTCAGAAATTACTATAGTTAATCACCGCAAGAATATATTTTGCACCTATTTAAAACTTCCTAAAGAAATTTTAAAGTACCTTACCAGAAGATAAATATTTGAAAATAGTAGAGTTGGATGACATTTTCCTCTGCACAGAGTGCCAACATAAAGTTTGTGGAACTTTCAAGCCATAATTTGAAGATCTAGGAACACACATTTCTAATTCTGGTGCCCTATAGTGGGTGAAATAACAAATCAGCTCCTTGAAAATCAGAGAATATGATTCTACCTAATGAGATCAGAAACAGCAGAATCCCAGTCTAAGCCACGTAGAGCTTTGCAAAACTCAGTAAAAATACTATTAAAATATTTTAAAAGTTTTAAGTTTAAAAAAAATTACATCGCTTTCAAAAGTCAGATGAATCTTCTGTGTAACCACGCTGACTCTGGTTCTGAGATTAACTCATCACAGGTTGCTTCAGTGCACGTACAAAAATTAACAGATAATTATATAAAAAAATTTGCAAGGTGGCTCAATGCCAACAAGTGATTCTCCCATCAATCATATATGATACTCTATTGATATCTCTCCCTACATGGAGAAGCAGCTGTGCTCCTTAGCAAGTCCCAACAATTTTTGTGACTCCTGCAGACAAAATAAGATGGTTTGAAAGCATAACCAGTTCGGCCCTTCTGGTTTTACTTGCTGTTATGTGGCAACATCAGTTGCAGGATTCTCACGTTCTAGTGAAATGAAATTTTACAGCACTTCAAAGATCCAGTCTGATCCTACAGAAGCCAAAGTACTTGTCTGGGGTGAGTGATGGCTGTACTTGGCCTCATTAGCTCAAATATGCCTCATCCGAGATGTATTTCAACAAGCTGACCCTGTAATCACACTGCAGTCAATGGTGAAACTTTCCATTATTTCAGTGACAATAGCAACCAGAGTGTCAGGCAAGGGTAATAGTATTCCTGTGTAAAAACTGGAAGCAAACGCTACCATCACTAGCAAACATATACAAATGCAAAAAGAAAAAAAATAAATAAAACACGCGCAGAACATTTCATTCAAATACATACAAAGCCCTCTGTGATTACAGCACACAAGTTACTGCTATGCTGTTACCAGCCTTGAATGGAAGGTATTAAAATTAAAAGCCAAATTTTAACACTACAGAAACAAATCAATCAACACTTCCAGCTTGAATGGACTCACTTTATGAAATCAAGCAACATTGCAGGAGTTAAAAAGTGTGCTATGTGATCTGCTATTTAATCTTTTCGTTTCTTTGCTCTAAATGTGGCCTGTCCAAATTCCTCCAATAGGAAAATTTTCTAAAAGAACAGACCATTCTTGAGCCATTTCAGACTAGATGTGGAAAATAAACAACACTGCTATACACCTGAACCCAAAATGTAGAATATATTGATATTGTAGCAGAATTACGCATTAGCAACACACCATGAAAACTGGGCATGCCGGGAAAATATCAAACTATTCAAACAAAAACAGTATTATTCATAACATAGTTTTTCCACTTTGGAAACATAACTTGGCACCCTCTCTATTAGGCCCAAGTATTCTGAGCTTCAGATACTCCTACAGAGAAACTAAGTGGGTTTTATTCAGCTACATGCAAAGAAATATAGAGTTATTTCTTTTCTGTCTCTGAAAATAACTTGTCCACTCCAATAAAAAGTATGCTGCTAGAGAGGTTGATAATTAAGCTTTTGGAGTTTGCCATCCATTAAAACTTGATGATCCCACCCAAAGCGCTTCATCATCAGAACCATCTGGTGCTCTTTCTGCACAATTACCAAAATACAGAACATATTTTGACTTGGCACTTGCATTTGGTAGACACTTTAGTCATTTTATAAGCAACAAGGCAGCATCTTGCCAAAGCACGGCCTCAGAAGGAAATTTCAACACACCAGAATCTGACTTCTATCCTAGGAAGTTCCACCAGGGTGAAAAGAAGGAATGTCCTCACCTTTGGCTAATGCCCTCACCTTCACAGAAAAGATACCTCTTACCAAACTCATTTCTCTGCATAACCTCTATATGTCGGTTATTCAAAGCATTATCTAGGCTATCAGGGGTAAATTGAACAGATTTCCAAACTGGTTAAGTTTGAAAATCACTTTCTTTGAAGATTCTTGGCTCTGAAATCAAACTAATGATCCACCAGAAATCAAATTATTAGGAGTAAAAGGAGCCAAAGGCTTCTGAAGAACACTATCAAGAATATTTCACATTAGACTCTCCTACCACATTTTTTTTTCAGTGTCTGCACATACTGCAATAGTATGAGCACAGCTCTAAACATAGGAAAGCCTGAAAAAATAATGGGAGAACTAGGGAATGTGGACTAGTCTTGAATGATACTTGACTTCTTTTTTGGCTCTTAGTTTCCAAGATTTTCTACAGAAAAGAAAACATGATGAGAACATGGAACATACTTCCAAAAGCATTAATAAGAGTCTTTTGCAGATTGCCTTTAATTGACTTGTTTTAGTCATCCCTGTCAGAAAAATATGCATCAGAAACTGAAAATTTCTATGCAGTAATGATGTTATTCTCAGCTTTCTCTGGACAGCATTGATAGCATGAAAAATAAAAATCAGAGAACTCAATATTGAAGTGGTTCTCAAATCTAAACATTTCAGTTACTCTTAGTAATTCTGACAATAGATCTACATTTAATGCCCCTCACCTACAAGCATCCCATAAGCAAGAACACAAAATGATGTAAACCTATTGGAACATATACTCTAAGGAATTTACTTTATATATTATCTCTGGTGAAAATAAATGCTTCTCTCAAAGACTTCTGTTTATTGAGCATACAAATTATTAACCTGGTTGGCATCAAAATGGGTCAACTGCTCCCCAAGTAGTAAAAATATATGAAAAAAACCCAAGCAAATATACATTTTTAAATAGTGCAGTGTAGAAATACATCCCAAATGCCAACTACAAGTTCCAGAGCAAACAAATAAGTGTTGCACTGCCTATGGCATGGAAACCAGAAAAATATATACATTAGAAAACACAGGACTTCAAAGCCAGTGGTCATACCAGAACATGGATTTGCACCCATCAAAGTTTTCACATATATAAATTGGGAGACTAAAGAAATAGAAATACCATATAGAAAGTGGATAATTTACAAGTAAGAGGACAAAAGACTGAATAATTGTACACCCAGAGAACTGAACAAAAATTTATGAAAAAAGGTAGTAAGAAAATTACATAAGAAATTTGGATTGAAATTGAAGAAGCTATTATTGCAAGTAACACTGAGAGGCTAGTCCCTCAATAAAACAACATCTTTTTGAAACAAGCTCCGTGAAATTATAATAGCAAAATGCAAAGAAGAGATGTATAAAATATGTAATCACGCTAAAATATATCTGCACAAAAGTGTAAGTGAGAAATTAGAAACAGTCAGTTTGGTGAAGAGATCCATGGGTGCACAAGGCAATCTGAGGCGTCACAATCACATTCATCCTTATTAGACAAGCCATCAGACACCAAAACGTAATGTATGAGCAAGTAAATAAACATTTGACTACACAGAATGTCATCCTCATTGGGTGACACTCCAAAGAGTCTATATCTCCCTCTTGGCAAAAACAAACTGCACATTACATCCTTATTTTTATACAGGATCTCGGAGCAGATTTCCTAACATCAGAGATTTAAAAAAACAAATATAGCTTATTTATTTCCCACAGCCTTTTTTTCCCTTTTAATTTCATCACAGCCAACAATATTGTAACAAGTAGCAAATTGCAATCAAGTCATAGGCCTGTATCTATTGAGAGCTAGCATGACTTTCTTAAGTCTCTACCAACATGTGAAAAGATAAAAAATATTTACTTCCAGGAAGACTAATCAGATGACTTCTACCTTACAAAAGCATCATGGGGTGTCCCTGTTATTCCAACTTTTTCATCACAGTGACGCGCAACAATCACAATGTGGTGATAATAATATACCGACCCCAAAAGGATCAATCCAATCAAAATGCATAACAATTAAGAGAGAAATCGTTCACATTACACCTTAGAATCTTGAACGACATCAGAAAAACTCTGCAGGGGAAAAAGGCTGGTGCTTTCGGGCCAGTGGAATTAATATTTTGGTTTAAATTTCACAGGATCTAGAAAAGGCTAAACCAAATAGAGCAGAATCACCAATGTGTTGTTGCCAACCCTAAAACTTCAGTTTTATTATTTCTCAGAAACAGTGGAGCCTCATTTGCTTTGATACACAGTAATTAGATATAGAGTCTACACTAAAAAAAAGAGACAACCTAATACCTCCATTTCACTTTAAAAGTAAATATATATATATATATATATACACAATAGGTCCTTACTTTACCTATTCCAATAAAACTAGCAGTTTACCATTCATAAAAATTATATATTCTGGCATATTTCTCATGGAAATTCTGTACAAATAATGACACGAGATAGTAGTAGACCTAATTTGCTTGAACATATCGAGACTGAGTTTCCAGCTTTAAAAATTGACATTTTTTGCTAAGCAGATGAGCTCATCATGAGCCCAGTGCATGGTTGTTCCTACAATTATGTTCTAATGCAACTGAGAAGCTGGTGGATATAAACAGAGCAAGATATTTCATCTGGCCCTATTCTTGCCTACCCAAGTAGGAGCAAGACCAGCAGAGATTTCCCAAGTCCTTTCCATGCACAAATATATTCATTTCTATATGTTTTGGCCTTCAAAACTGTGAATCAGAAACCAGGATCAGACCAGAAATAACTGCAGTCTGCTTCTCACAGAAACACAGTTTTCTTGTTATGCCTTGCTATCTTGTAATGTTATTCTTGTCACATCCTAAAAATCTGCATCACTNTTTTTTCCACTTTGGGATGAATTCTGCCTTCAGCTGCAAGCCAGGAGTCCCCACAGAAGCCACAGTGGTTGCTCATTGATGTACCGGGAAAAACAGAACTTGCACTTCCAGTTAATCATCTCCTATGTATTAACAGGCTTTTATAGGAATATAATACACACAGTTTATGTCATGATTTAAGAATTAAAAACTAATCACATGTAAAATTGAGCCATTCAAGAAATAACTGCCAAGTAAGTTGGAATTAGAGCTGTATATGAACCATTCGATGCTTGCACTTGCACCAGTGAACTGGAAAAGCTCCGTAAGCCAGCAAGGCTTAGGTAGAGAAGCTGACACTCCAGCAGCATCCACAATCCCCTCTCCCTTAAACAATTAAAACAATCCTGCCATTTAATGGCAAGGAAGAGGGAAGGAAGAAAAAAGAAATGAAGGATAAGGAAACAAATCCTTAACAGTATAACCAGCAAGGATCAATTTTTTTCAGGGTCTGGTCAAAAATTATTCCACACTGTTTAATTCTGAAAGCACCTTCCTCCTTGTCCTTGTTCTTCCTAACAATTAACTACGATACAAAATTATGTGGGACAAAACACCTTTTCTAAACCATAAAACAAAATTTTTAAAAATGCAGAAGTTTGCCAGTAAAAAATACATTTCTTCTATTCTAATATGTGTTTCTCGATTTCCTGTGTACTTATTATCGAGCACTTTCATCACTGTCTGGCTGAAAAACGTCTGTACTGAACAAACAATGCTATTTTTCACTGAGCTCAGTGGTGATATTTTCCTGGAATTTAGAACTGCAAGTCGGTCACATGACAAATTAATTTAAAATATCATCAATTGATCCATATATGATCAGGTTACAGCCGGGCATATTAGCCTTAGCAAATTATTGTGTTGCTCATACTCTGGCATCAGCAGTCTTTATTTTATTTTTCTAGCTACTTGGCTGCCAGTTAGAATGAAATTTTCATTGGTTCTTTTGATGAACAGCAGATATAAAAGCTGAGCTATATCATTTATGGCAGGCCAACTGCTTTTGGGGCTATTATTTTAGTTAACAGACAGTATAACTTCAAATTATAAAACATGTTTATACACATATATTTACATTCACAGCTAGCCAGATGCACACAGAATACTCCTGATTTGAGAGATATTCAAGAAAAATGAGAGCATAACTGTTTACCTTTCTTCAACTTTTAAAATCCTGTGGGAATCTATAAATTTGGGGGTGAGGGTGGGGGTGTCTAAAGGGGGATTGTCCCTTTCTCTTTTTTTCCCCTTCTTTTTATTAACAGAAATCCTGCCACACCAATATGCTTTTGGCCAGACTGCTGCATACAAAATTGCCCTTTGGCTTTCAGGTACTGTTTCTAACACAGAACACATATGACAGGATGTTCCTGTGAAACAGTGGAAGACAATGTAGAGAAATGGGGACACGGGGAATCCTGAATATGCAGAAGGAAAAGATATCCAAGTCTTTCAAGGAATGGAAAGCTGAAATCAAATTATACGTAACTTAACCAAACTGCAGCAGCTATTTAAGGGTACTTAAAATGAATCTGCTCTTAAAGTAGTTACTAATTTTGTAAGACTCCATCTTGAGATGACCCTGATTTTTCTAAAGATGGTGCCAAAAACTGGTTCAACAGAGTCTCAAGTTCAACTCTAAAAACAAAAGCACACGCAGCTGCTTTTGCATTGAAAATGTTGACATTTCATAGCTTGTGAGCTGCTGGAAATATACTGAACAAATTCCTTGAACTTTAAAGCTAGGTAATAGGTATAAGGAAAAAATCAACCACTATCAAATGAATTCAAGCAATTTTAACATAGCTCTAAAGAGAGAAAAATGTACCCTCTTATAAAAGGAGAAAAAACCCCATATATCTGACACTAAAAATAATCTGGGTTATGTAATAAGCCTCAGAAATAACAACGTATAGTAGCATATTTGGCCTGCTTTAGGCCCACAGCAAAAGTTTTCATCCTCTAAAAAATGAATGGAAATTCACACATTCAGGCAGAGATAACATCTATTCTATATATCTTTTCACAGATGCAGATATATGGAATACAGCATCTAAATATCTGTTTAATTATGGAGGAGAGAGCAAAGGGTACTTAACAAATCGGAGAGATCGAAATCTTATTGAAAGACCCTGTTCTTAGTGGAAATCTGGAGTAGCCAGATGCTGCTGCATAAATGGATTAGCTGTTTGTGTATGCTACACGTTGGGGATGGTCTGGCAGAGTAACAGGGCTGGTAGGGCCACAGCCCTGATGAGAGGCCATCACTGAGGACCTGCAGCTTTGGTAGCTAGCAAAGCCATAGAGCTGCTGTATAGGCTGCAAGAGACATTGAGACACACCACAGTCCATGTTTGATCCTGTTCTTGCCAGGAACGCCATGGAAATTCATTTGTACAGCTCCTGGCAAGCCTACTCTCATTTGTAAAGCAAATCTGTACCAGTGTTGCTGCTGGGAAGAGTTGGAATTACGCGCAGGTGAAAAATTTGACTTTCCATCCTAAATTGCACTCAACTGTGACTTGTGCCAGTGAGATGCCTGAACTGTAGTGGTGTGTTTTTTGGTTTCATCAGTTTTCTGTATGTATTTATTCCTTGTTTTATACTGCTTTATATAAGTTATAATGGTTCGTCCCATGTTTTACCCCTTTATGGTTTACCCCAGTTATTATTATCAATCAATCATAATTATGGGTCCAGTCCATCACCTCGAAGCCTCACCCCGATGTCTAGAAAGTTCTAGTGAGGGCGTTGAGTGATTGGCTAGGATCCTGGTTGTCCCCTCCCTTGCATTATTGATTTGTTATAATATTTGTCATTTATGTAGAGTGACACCCTTCACACCCCGGATTGGTTCCAAGCTGTGTCCTACCCCCTGCTCCTCCCCTGTTTATAAGGTGCTGTACGGGGAGGAACCCCGCTCTCGTGGGTAGATCTGGTGTACACATGGTCTGGCATGGGCCTCAATAAACTCCAGCAGAAGTTCCTCATCAGAGTCCTTCCTTTATTCCTCGCCGTTGCTCACGCTGCCACTGTGGCAAGGCCCCACGGGATCGGGGAAGTATCCCAGGATGCCGAACTGTACCTCCACCGCGGCCGGTGTCAGGGCTGGCCAGGCAACGCGGGACAGGGGGCCCGACACACACCCGACCACCGCACCTGAACGAGTTGCCCACTGAATCAAGCTTAGACAAAAAGCCCGTCACCTCACCCCTATGCAAACAGATGAGAGTTACCCACACCTATGGAAGATGCACCAGAACTCCAAGTTAACAGTTTCGCAAGGCACCTCTGGTTCTGTCTAGCATTAGCTAAAGCTGTACCACAGCTGTCTTTTAATGCCTAATTTGAATGACATCTGAAACCTCCTTAATTTACCCAACACATCCTGAGGGCTCAAATAACCAGGAAAAAAGTATTTTCACAGTAAAAGACCACCAATATCAAGCCAGGTGATGTCTGAAATCAAAACACTGATGCTTACTCTTTCAGTGCCAATAAAATGAAAGATAAAATTGCTGATAGTTCACAAAGTTCTTTATTTTCAGATTTAAAGTATGCAAGATTTCTCTTGCAAGTAGAACTTGTGAATATTGCCACATAAAAACTGCAAGTAGAACTCTTGTGAATTATGAAGGTCCTTCCTTTTTAAACAAATTTAGAAAATGTAATCATCCTTCACAGGTGAGATATTCTGTTTATTCTATAGAGAATCATTTCAGTCTAAATTAAACTCTTCAAATGGTTTTGATGATTGCAATAAGGACACAACAGGGAAAAGATCTGGGAAGAGAATAACACGTGTTAGATGAATGGCTGACAGAAATATTTCTAGTATAAGAAAACCACTGGTGGTTTTTTAACCAAATAATAGTATTATTTTTTCAAAGCAGATAAACTAATCCTGCTTATCTATTCTAAATAAAAACACCAATCTGCACTCTCCTCTTGAATTACCTTCAAATTGTAGTGAACATATCAAAGAAAAATTAAACATATAGGTCTTTTCAGCATTCAAAAAATCCCACCAGTGGTACAAAGATACCTTCCAGATACCAGTGTCAGAAAACCATGCCCATTCACCATGCAAAAATGAGCCCTTTTTGGGTGTCTTGACCTTAACCTGGCAGAGTGAAAATGGCTTGTTTGTTAACCATCTAAGACATAAGTCCTGTTAGAGATTGCTTAGAATTTATGCAATTCAGAACCTAAATCAGATTTTGATAAGACAAGTAGTGACAAAAAGTAAAGAAAGATGTTAGAAACACAATATATGGCATTCTCTGCGCATTCTGACCCTAACCTCAAACCTCACAAACAGAAAGAACATAACCAAATAGATACCCAAAAAAACTTGTGGAAAGAATTGTTTCATATATTCCTCTCCTCCAGGCTGTCTTTACATTCATACTCATTTAACAGTGTGATTAAGAACAGGACTGCCAACAGACATGGAAAATTCTAATATGAAGTCACAAAACTACAGCATTACCAAAACACAGGTGCAAGACATCCTACTACATGTTTGAGGGCTTTTTTGTAGTATATGACATGCTTGCCGGTTCATGACTTTAATTATCTCAGCAGCAAATGTTTTTATAAGAGAAATCTCAAAAAATAACCAGGAATACTGAAATCCAAGTGACTTAAAAGCTGTGTGAGACATCCCATAATCTGTCTTTTCAACCTATATAACTTGATGATCCTGCTGCTAGCACTCTTATTTCCAAGAAACGCTCAGTGATCCTTTACACATTGCTCAAGGTGAACTCTAGTCAAGCTCTGTTTATTAAGTGCCTACTGCAAGAATCATTTGTTTTCCTTAAGGACATTTGCCTTCTGTAGCAATGCACCTCCTAGAGGCTTCTTGTACACACGAAGCAGTCAACAAATGGACTCAAGAAGAAGGACAGGGCCAAGAGAGGCTCTATTCACCTCCCTGGAGGATGTTTCCATGGAGACTCTTTACAAAAGTCAATGCAACTCCAGACTGCACCATTTGCACTTTTAGCCTCCTCTGCAATGAAAAAGTCTCACTGAAACCAAACTGTTCCTGCTGTTGGAGTTGCACCAGGCACAGTGGCAGAGATCAGATTCAGGCACACACAGTTTCTGCATGGCCATGCTCAGTCTGCTGCTGGTCCCAAGAGCTTTGCCAGGTTTATGGACATGATTTGAGGTGTAATTTGCAGTGCAGTCCCTGCCATCTCCATTGCAGTAAGATAATGGGGAATGCAAGATATGAGCCTGCTGGCAGACCCAGAACAGAAGAGCTTAACTGCTTAACTTAGGCTTAGACCATTGAGACAAGAGAAGGAATTGAGGAAAAGGACCTGAGGTGCTGCTCTTGCTAGTGGGTCACTTTTGGGTGTTGAGATTTTGGGAGATAGGTAGTCCAACCTCCATAAGGGTCACAGGTCTAAAGTTACCATTGTACATAATTAGGCAATAAGAAGCTTATTACGTGCCCTCGTAATCAAGGGCTTGTTCCAAAGCCTCTTTAAGTCAATAGGAATCTTTCTATTGACTTCAAAGGGGCTTTTGATCAATCCCTGCCTACTTAGTAGGATACCTATCTCCCTATGTCATAACTTAGCATTTGCCATCAGGAGGGCCTCAAACTGACAGGCTCATGGCACAACACAAAGGTGCTGCTGTGAGGACACTTTCATTTAAAGACTTTTGACCCGCTTTTTTAACTTCAGCCAACTGCTGATCTTCAGGACCTGGGACATTTACTGGGTAAGAGAAAAAAAATCACTGACTTGACGGAAGGATTAGGACTGAGAGATCTCCTGTGGTCATTGGGTCTAATTTTTCTTGATGTATGTACAGCCACAAGAATATTGCCACAGAATGTACACATACATTTCTTAATCCAAACAAAAGAAACAGAGGAATCACCAAGTTCCCACTAATACACATAATACATTATTCACAGCCTTCCCTGACCATTAGGCAGTAGCACATAATAATCATTTATACAGTTCCACATTTCTACATACATATTAATTTTGAAAATGCATACTGTGTGGCCACACTGTAACTTGTCACTGACAGACGTTGTGGAAATCCCCCTTATTTCATGGATCATTGATCCAATGTGTAAATCCTTCTTAGCTTGCAAGCCATTGACCAGATAAACCATAAGGGCTCCAAAGGGAAAGAGCCTTTCTGGTCTGTCGAACAAATTCACCAGTAGCACACGTACTTCAAACCCACACGTGAAAACCTCTTTGAAATCAGGGTCCTGATCCTGCAAATCCTTATCCCATTACCTAGAAGTCATCCCAATGAAACCCTGATACATTTATCACGCACCCCTAGAAAAACAACACCGAGCTACTCAGGTTAAACATTTCTATCCAGAATCAAGACCGAGATACAATCAGCAAAATAATGTCTAGAATAAATCAGCCCTTTAAGGAAAACGTTGAAGGTTTTCCACTCAAAATAAATAAATACTATGCACTACATGAATCAGGAAAAAATGTAATTTTTTAAATTAAAAAGTGGGAAAAGTTGCATCTATATATACTGACTTTTTAAATTTATGTACTCCAGCAACTTTCAAAAGAGCTAATTGGACTTTCTCACGATCTTTGATACTATTAAAAACCACACTTTTTAAGCCAGTTCTGCAGATTTACAGCTATAATTCAGCAGCTGAACGCCTTTGAAAACATATCTGCTAGTAACACGGACAATGCTGTTACAATAATATTTTGCCTTTAAAGCAGTTTGTTAGATAACCTATATTTTTCTTAATTTCAGTTCTGCGGCAAATACAAATTCAAAGTACAGAAACACAAATGTTGTGTTCTGTGGTGCTGGCACACTGCTATTTTCCAGATCACCCTAACATGAGGTAACTATTATCGATTGTGAAAGCACAACAGGTGGGTCACGTGAAAGGTCACATTAGTTTTGTTCACAGGGCCAAACAGAAGGTTTTCATTATCCTTAATAAAAACAGAAGCAAGTAATAAAATATATCATTGCAATAACATATCTCTCCATTCACATGCAATAACCTCATACATTAGATCCTACCATTTCAAAATACTGTTGTTGGCTCCAGCAGCACGATTATTTTTGCGGTTGCTACTTAAAAAAATAATATTATAAATCATTGTTTGACTTGCAAATTTCCACACTGTTCATTTGAACTGCTTTTTGAAATGTTTTTCTGGACAAAAGTCCTCAAAAGCATGAGCTCGCTTAGAAAATTAAGTACCCTAAGTGGTCAATAAGGCAGTGAAGATTTTTAGTAATTCCTGTCATTAGTGTAACAGCAAATCATGGTTTCTAGAAGCAGTCAGGCACCTTGTTCAAATCCTGATGGTAAGTTATAGTGGAGTCATAACTCAGGCATGGTGCAAAAAAAATCAGAACATATTAGATCTTTTCACACGAGTCTTCAGGACAAATGGATTGATCAGCTCTGTTCTGCTTGTGACACACGCTGATGTACACAAACACATCTGTGAACCAGCATGGAGAGCAAAGGTTCACAGCTCAAGGTCAACGTAACATATTGCTGCACCTACTGAAAGCAGATTTCATTTTTGTCACTTAGGTATCTCACAGGGATATCATCCATCTTAAATACATTTCAGTACAAATTCTGGAAGGCCTACATTTAAAACATCAGTTAGTCACATTTAGAATCTATATCAGAGAAAATGGTTTATGTTTTCTGTTAATATATACATTTTAAACTTAAATTTCACTTTTATTTCTTTTTAAATGATGCCTAAATATTTCTAGGCTCAACATTAATCAGTACACTGGCTTTTTTTCCCCTGCTTTTTCCTAATTTCACTATTCTCCGACGCCTTTTTTTGCCGCTGTGCATCCCCACCGCATGGTGAATATAACTGGATATTACACAGAATCGAAACCAAAAAATATAAAATAATTTGTATTTGCCTAAAACATTATTTCCCAAAATAACTTGGGGTATAGGCACCAGTATTAACAGTCCGGTGCCTCCCCGCTGATACTGCAGCAACAAAGAGACGGCCTGCTCCCGAAAGCAGCAGCAACTTCTTATCAGAGAGCAACACGTGTTATTGGAAACAGCAAATGTATGGAACAATGTATGGATATCTGCACACGGAAAATACCCCTGGGAGAATGACTTTAAAGCCTGGTTCCAAAAAAGCGAGCTGCTTATCAGTCTGTCACCCAACTGTACAAAGCTCATCCTGGGGCATGTTGTGTCTGCGGAGCGCCCGGCATTCCGGCAGCGCAGGGCCTCCCTCCCCGCAGCCCCCCAGTCCTACCAGTTGGAGAACAATGCCTTTCTTTTCAGAGCCACACCTGCTGCCACTTCTGACCAACTATTCCGTCACGTGCTTCCTCAAGAGGTTTTCAAAATCTTTCTCACGATTCGAAAACACGGAGCCGCAACTTCACGCTATTTCACGCCTTTCCTCCTCCCCCATCGCAGCTTGATGTGCTAATATTAAAAATCCTAGAACATAAATCAGTAAGTATATTTCCATGTCGGGTGAGGCAAGGGTGCAGAGCATCTCAAGCATTTTAGGTCAGGGGAAAAAGTCTCCTCAGTTACCGTCTATCTGATACAGACATGCTGTGTGGTATTCTCCAGTTTACAGGCTATGCCAAAACCTCTCTCTTTTAAAAGTACTGTCAGGTAAATAATTTAGATGTGAAAAAAATGCATCTTGAAAGCATAGTTTGTCCAAACAGAATGTGTTTTGTTATCTTTCTGCTTAAGCTGAAAATTCCAAGGAGTTACTGGAATTATTCCAATCAATTCAGATAGCCAAATTTATATTCCATTTTTTTGCTTGCCCTTCTATGTGCAACGTACTGAAAGCAGTTTTGAAAAATAAATATAATTCAAAATAAAACAAAAAACTCCTCTAACTGTATCTCTGAATTTTAGAAAAAAATTAGTACTTTCTGACAAATCATCTAAAGCCAAAACTAATAAAGTGGCAAAAAGATTTTCTACCTCCCATATACTATGAAATTGTGAAGCTAAAGGAAGGTAATCTGAAACTTGCTATGTAGGAGGCTTCATGTAATAAGAGTTCACTGTAGAAAATAAAAATATTGAAGGAAAATTTTCAATGTCAATGACATTATTTATATGATTTACAAGAAGTCAGTAACTTTTGGACAGTCTTTTGAAAGACTTACAATATTTACAACTCAGCTATTCCTACATCTTTCATGGTAATAGCACATTAAATTGAAAATTTAGCTCTAACCAGCACTTATATCAAAGCATTATATGTGCTATAGATAGAATGGGAACCAGTTTATAAACAGGGATGGTTCCACATGAACATGGAGCATTCCTCTGGGAATCCATGAGTGACCAGCTTTGTTAGAAGTCCATGGCAAATTAAAGATTCTTCTATGGTAGCACTGACACCCAGGGATCCATTTCTAAAATGTAACTGTTAAAGCAGCTGAAACAGGAGCACCTAAAGCAGGATTCCTAATCCTAAATTCATATTGTAACCACCGAGTCAAAGGGGGCCCGATTTTGGAGGCTTTTGGCAAACATCTCTGATTCCAGCAGCAGACAACTTTCAGAAGTCTATCACACCTACACTTTGAGGTGTTGGAGTGAATCATAACTCTAACTTTAGAATTTCCTACTGAAAACATTATCCACAGGATCATGCATTTGGTCAAAAGCTGGGCTGGATCTTGCAGGTCTTTTCCAACCTTACTGATTCTATGATTCCTGTAAGACTTCCCTAACAAGAATTTGCAGCATGTGATCGGTTTTGCCCCTCTAAGACCTTCCCTGATCAATACATATCATGGCAGTCTCGTTTCTGCCACCATTCCAACCTCCCCTAATTTCATACAGGAGTTTACACATCCCTGTATTTAGCATGTTTCTGATCTGACACTAATTGGCTTTTTTGGCTTAGCTTTGAATCAAGCTGTTGTCTAACAATAAACCTAGCACTTCCTTCCTTCAGGACCAGACAAATGTGCATGCACCCATGCAGACATTTCTGATGTATATATACCCCTTTGTAGGGAGAAAGGCAAGCTCCCTCCAAAAATATATGAAAACAGATGACAGGCACCTGTTGCATTCAGTCCTCCTGTAACATATAAGATACAGACTGAAGTGCTTCTGTATTGCTCCTATTTGTCTGCCCACATCCCGCTGAAAGCTACAGGCATGAATGGTTAGTTTCAGAAATAAACATTATTTTTCATCTAACAAAGGGAGCTGGCAGTTTAGACTAAAATTTCCAAAAGGTCATGAAAGTCTGGAAGAAAGCCAACGCATTCCACACTCCAAAATTGCAAAGCCCTTCTAACAAATGTATCCTCCTCCCTCTCACTTAAGTGTTGCTCTCAGGTCTCCGATACATTTCTCCAAAAGCACTGAAAGTATATGCTAACACAACAACTCTGTCCAGCTGGGAAAGCCATCTATGAGACCAAATCAGCAGCTTAACCTTTTAATTTTACTTGTTTGATTAACATGTAGTATCTACAACCTTGATAGCAGTCACGTGCTTTTAATTAATTTCACTAATTCAGGTAGCATTTCCATCAACCTGAGGAAATTTCAGACTTTGGTCAGTATAAGAAATTATATTACATCCTGTGGATGATGAAAAAAAGGAAGGAAAAACCTTTGTACCTACCGAATTGAGCTGTTGTGATTTCAAATCAGTTGTTCTGCACGTACGGATATAATGACAGGAAAAAAAGTAATTATAATTAGGTGTCTATTTTGATTTTTCTCTTCATAGTATCCGTACTGAATGTCATTTGATTTTAACAAACTCTAAAGTCATTTCAGGCAGGCTCTGTATATCCTTGCTGCTACCGGTCTACTTGGAGTCTCTAGTTTATTTCTACAAAATTTTCACATGCAAGAATTTAAATATTTTTATTACTTAGAAAAAGAATACTTAAGCAGTAAGTTGATAAGTTGATAATCTAGAAAGGCGAAACAAAACTCATCTGAGCAATTTAATAACAACTGTTTTCAAGGGATGCAAATAGAGAAAAAAAAAGAAAGAAAAAGAGAGAGGGGGAAGAAAATAAAGACAGAAAACCAGAAATCAGTGCAGGTAAGATCAATTAACAATCTGATTTTACAGCTGGAGCAACACTACAATTGAAGCCCCAAAAAAAGTCTTATGTGACTTTAATGGGGCTCCATCATGTGCCTAAGAGACTGTAACTATAAGTAGGACATTCATTAGTATTGAATCCTTCATTTTCAACAGATGTCTTCACTGAAATTAAATTTCTACAACTAAGATGCCCAGTTTGCTACTCTTATTTGCCTGGAAATTTTCACTAACATCAACTTCGTTGGCAGCAGAATAAAGCTACTCTCACATTCTCTCATTACCGAGAAACTGATAAATCAGATAAAATGATAATTCTAATCAGGGAATATTAACACCACGTCAAATATCTTGTGCAAATGCCTAAACAAGGAGCTAAGACTTTCCATACAGTTACCAACGTTCCCAGAATCATAAAAGCAACATGAATAAGAGGCCTTTCTCTACTCTGCATAAAGGGGCTTGAAGCTGGATAAACTCTCCATACTACACAGAGAACATTTTCATTTTGAAGACAACAAAGTTTCTCCAGGGAAAAAAAAAAAAAAGATATCTCAAGTTAAATGAATGGAATATTTATACAAGAAGAAAATCCAACACATGAACAGAGTTCAGGAGGTGTCTAGGAATTGCACTTCAAGAGAAGTCAGACTTGGCAGTTTCAGTAAGTTTTAAATGCAGATTTTCATCACAGGATGTTCTGATTAATACTGAAGATTCGTCAGTGGAGAAAAAGTTAGGTAAAGGAAATTAATTCAATACTGATTAAACAGATTCTGATAATAAAACCATCAACACAAGGAATGTTTTCCCAGAGATAGCAGTAAAAGTCAAAGAAGTCTGTGGATCATGCAATAATATACTAAAGGTGATTTTAAAATGTATACAGGGATTGCAATAAAGACGAAGTATTTGTATTATTAGCTGTAGAGTGTTTTACTAACTTCCATTTGTTATGGTAGTACAAATAGGAAAAATATGTTTCTTTAACCATAGTATGGCAATAGTATCTAAATAGTAACAAAGCAATAAAGCTCTTATCGGAAATACAAGCTACTTTTAATTTTGTGGACATACAAAATGTCATTGTTTGTAATCTGTCCAGGCTTTCTGCCAGCTATGTCCAGAAATGAATCTAAAATTTCAGACCTGGTAGCCCTGAAGGGAGCACCGGAGCTCTCATTTGACACTTCTGTATCCCTGCATTCTTCTCAAGACCACAAAACCCCACATCGACCTGGGATATCTGTAAATAATCCATCTTTATGTAGACGTGAAAATTAAAATTGAGATGGTAATATCACCTTCATATCAAGGCAATTGTCAATGGCACCAGCTTTATAAGTGGACACTATTCACACAAAACTGTTTCAGAATCACAGCTTTAGAAATTGTGCATTTTATTTAAAAAAATGCTAAAATGGCAAGATGTAAACTCACTCCCTATTTCCCTGCTCTGTTCAAGTTAAAGATTTTGCTTCTGTTTCTACCATAAACCCTCCCTAAAATACACAATATCACAAGATTTCTAATCCATGAGAGACTTTCATGGCAGTAATAGTGCATCTTACAGTGCTGGACTTGGATTTGTTGAAAGGCAAAAGTACTTCCAGAATAATTTTTCTCCCCACTCCAGCTTCAGTCTGATATCACCTTCATTTATTCTTTCAGACCAAGCCAATCACTTCCTAAAGGCTACGCCCCATTTTCTTTTCCAGGCAGTTTCCAAGAGTCCCTGGCATTGAAGGAGCTGTGAAACAACACTGAGGACTGGATGCAACTGGATGTTCCCTGTCTGCTGACCTCACAGCAAGGAAGATTCTACCTCAAGCCTCCTGCGTGAACAAATAATTTTAGATTAGAAATCCTGAGCAGAAGATTGCAAGAATCCTGTTCGAGTTCACGTCCTGTATTCTGCTCTGTTTACCAAACACAGATTGTCTGACAGACAAGTTTCCTTCTCCATTTGTCCAGTCTGTTCTCACAAAGAAAAAAATGTTGGCACAGTGAGTGCTTTTTCACTCTCCTTGACTCAATGCTGTCTATCCCAGTCCCAGAGAAAAAGCAGTTGGAGTAACCCTAACCTACTTTTCTCTACTACTTTTGCACATGGGCACCAATTAAAATATTGAATCTGCGAGTTAAACAGGAGGTGTCTCATTCAACATCAATGACAGCCCCACACCACACATAGTCTGAAAGTTAAAATGTATCTCTTTTTAAAAAAAAAAAATTAGTTTTTAATATCAGCAAGCGTGTTAATTGTGGTAAAATGAACAATACTGAAATTGTTTGAAGACAGAATTAAATTTAATGAAATTCACAAACAAACCCCTTTTAGAAAGTAACAACAGTTTTTTGAACATTAAAGAGAAACTCATTATATCAAGACAACTCCAATGTAAAAGGCAAACCGACTTCAATCACTGCATATCTGCATGTTAATGAACTTGCTGTGTGCAGCAGGGACTGAACAGAGTAAGTAATGGGAAGACTGTCTTAAAGCATACAGTACACTTTAAAAAAAACCACGCCACCTTTAATCAATGAAACACCTTTTCATTCGTGCCTTAATAGAAACTGAAATGATTTCAAACGTAACACAAAGGGAAGATGATACTTGGTAAAGGTTTCTTTAAGACATAACATTTCTTGCACATTCTTTCAGCATTCACATGCTGTCAGCATCACTGTGGCAAAGACTTTCAAGTTTCAGCAGACAGATACCGCCTAGTACAAAGTCTTTGTCATAATAATTTCATTGCAGCCCCCTGATCAAACATCTAGACAAATCTGAGACTGAAAAGTGAGAGCTAACCAGTGACCTTTGATTAGAACCACAAGCACCAGTTTTAATAAAATGCCTCATTCATTGCCTTCCACTGCCAACAAGGAAGGTGTGTTTGAGCCTGAAAAATGTAGTCAATATACCATTTACACCCATATAATGATTCCTATTATTCACAGTTAGAATTTGTGACTGTAGCAAGTGAAACATAGACATCTTAAAATAGCTAAATGAAAACACACTGACAACATTCTACCTTTAAAATATATTCAGGAGCCTGCCCCTGCCTTTCTGTTGCCTGCTGCTGGCTTTCATGTCTTGCTGATCGTATTGTAATAGGCTTGGCTTTTTTCCCCCTACAAGCCTTCATTTACACAATGTTTGGTTTGTTACAATTTCTCAAAAATCTCTGAGTGTTGGCAAAGTCCAACAGTTTTAAATTTGTACTTTACTTAAGAAACAGTGTCCCATTCAAATATACATTTATAAAGCTGCCTTTTTGTATATTATACATGAATATTTATATATTAAATTTTGAGAATTCAACTCGTTTTTGGAGCTGAACTTCCCATCTAACTTTGAGGGAAGGTTGTAAAAAGACCTAACAAACTTTGCAGTTGTTCAACACATGTTTTTGCTCAAAAGCATCCAAATTGCTGGTCTCTAAAACAGAAGTTCAAGGAAATACAATTAAAATCCATTTCACATATTTGTGCCTTAGCATGTCAGGCAAGAGGACAGAAAGGGGGTCTTATCACATTTATTTCCCACTTGAAAAGCGAAAGTCTTAAGAAGGGTAATAAATATTCAAATGACTTTGCACCACCGAGCTACCATATCAAGCTAATGATCTGTAGTCTGGAGCTCTATAAAAAGAAAGCTTACTGCCTGCCGTCACCTAGAGGTGTTGCTGTAAACACTGTGGGGGGATATTCTCCTCTCAGTGTGTGTGCATGTAACTACACTTAATGTTGTTTTCAAGACAGAATATATTGCTGAGTTGTAAAACAGAAAGACGGGGATGCAACGCACGGCAGGGAAAGAATGCAAGGGCAGGACTAATTGAAAGAAAGTTGCTGGAGACTTAACTCAGCTTCATTCTTTGCCATGCTCTGAAAGAGTAGGTTTGTATTTCAGGCCCTGCTTTCACAGCCACAAACAGGAGAGATACAGATGTTCAGTCATACACAGGCTGGGAGCTCATGGCTACTTGACTAAGAGCAGGATGAGTGAACTCCACGCCCTGCCAGAGCCTGCTGCAGTCTCGAATTCACTGTAACAGAACTGCTGAGGCCCTAAAGTTGAATAGTCCACTGCATAAGGGAACAGACCCCTTCAGGCAGGAAGAAAAGAGGAAGAAATGGCAGATTTGTCATGAACGCTGCACTCTCCCTAGAGCACAGATTAAGCAGACTCGTAGTCCATCAAAAGCCATGGAGAAAAGGCACCTCCAAGTACATTAAAGAATCATTTCTAATCACATATCTAAAGGTACATAAAGTCTTATCTTTATTAAAAAGTATTGCATAAGAAGGAGAGATGGCCTTGCCATTTAAGCATAGGCCTGGAAATGAGCCATATCTTCCAAGTTCAAATTCTGGCTAGGACCCAAACCATCTTGAAACCTTCCTGCTTCAGTTTCCCAACTGGAAAAGTGAGAATAAACATGCTTGCCTACGGTATTTCTCTCTCAAGAGTGAAGGAATAATTAAACACAGTGTACTAGTATCTTGTCTATTTGGAAGCTCCAACACCCCTTATCACCTCTAAACAAATGTAGAAGACAGACTGCAATTGTGCATCTTCTTTCCTGCATACTTTCACTTTCTAACATGCAAGAGAGCTTAATCATGGTTACATAGGTTATTTAGGCTGTTCAGAGAAAAAGAAAGACTGAAAGAAAACTACATGGAAAAGGCATACACAATCAAAAGTAAAGCTCCTCCAAGGTCCACATTTACTTTCCTTTGAGTCTTACTCTTATAAAAGCACTAACCTTCTAAACCTGGAGGAAAATGCCTGTCATCAGAAACCCACAGGTTTCTCTCACCAAAACCAGCAAATGACAAGTAACCTGGAACAGGATACCAAGGGAGACTGAAACAGGATTTTTTTTTCTCCCAACAGGGTGACATAGGCCAGGTTTTTACTGTCTCTGCTTTTTGTTCTTATAGATTGCATGGCAAAACCTGCTGGCCCAAAGGTGATAGTGGTGCCTTCTTGTCTAACACATATTCTAAGCAGCGCTTCCCCAGTTCTTTGGACTTTTAAATCAGCTGGAAGAGACAAAGTTCTGTTCAGTTATAAAAATAATATATTATCTGATAGCAACTTTTGACCTATTGTGATTCCATCACAGCTGAACTATTCAGGTTTACTCAGCAGACATTCAAAGTCTAATACCTGAATCACCCACAGTTTCTCCCATACCAGGACACAGAGAAAGGTTCTGTTCAGCCTCAGTAATGAAGGATGGTGTACAACAGGCTCTCACAGCTTCCTTCCAGGACCTGCCTACAGTATCTCCAGCACTGCTGGTATCTCCAAAAATGGGCCATTCTCCACTGACTTTTCTATTTCTGGCTCTGAAACAGAACTGTGAGAAAGGAAGTGAGGCCTGATTTTGTGAACACAGGTAAGATGCTCCAAAAGAATGAGAAGCTAAGATATCTAAGACCTCTGTTGCATCTAAATGACTATTGTGACATTAAAAAAAAAAAAAGAAAGAAAGAAAAAGAAAAAAGAACCCTTGTTATCTTTCATTTGAAGGATAAAAATACCTCCCCATTGGTATTTTAATTGTAACTCATGAGGTTTGTTTGTCTTCCAAAAGCCACCTTCTGAACAGTCTAAGCTCAAAAGTCCAGCTCATGCACAACAGACATTCAGACACCTCGCAGCTGCAGAATCGGGCTCAAGGAATTTGATTCTGTTTACACTCAAAGCCAAAGTGACCCCTGAATATATAATACAGGTTTAACATCCTGATTCATTATCTATTTACCAAAGCAAAACTGAATGGCTGAGAGAAGAAACTTTATCACCTTCTACTGATACTCTCCTGATTGTATTTATACATTTTAAACATGCAAGAAGAGACAAAGACAACTTCTCAGAAGTGTTTTAAGTGCTCTGGAGTCTAACAAAAGCCAGGGAAATCTAGAGCTATCTATCTGAAGCTGGCAAGGGATACTGTCTTACTGTCTATGTGTGTACATCCTATACCTTTAATGACTTGGCAATTCTCTTTCGTTCTATAACAAAAAAAGCTACTGCTAGACTGACCTATCAGGAGGTCAGATTTCCTAGGGTTTGTTATATGGGTTCTGTACAACCACAGATTTTAAAACATCTTTTAAATTAAGAACAGAATTAGTCTTTGTTTCCTCTAGATAATTAAAAAATTGCTTAATGTCCATTCACGCACTAGATATTTTTTCAACTTTTCACTTGCAGATAACCAAATATAATTACTGCTGCAATACAATATAATACTACGGTTTGTTTCTTCCCTAGAACTGCCTGGAATTACATGACTATTGCCACCAAAATGGAGCAAAACAGACTGTTAAGCATTAGCTCTAAGTTAAGTGGTAACATGATCTATTTAGTGGCACACTTATCAAGTCAGTTCTGCTGCTGTTTATTTAAATAGAAATTGAAATATTAGCTGTTCAACAAACTCCAGGCATTCTGGGCAGGAAATTGAGAGGACTCTAGACCTTGCTATATGGAGAGATTTTTTGACATGCTTTCCCTAAACAGTTTCCTATTCTGAAGTACAGTAACATCTCTAATAGTCAAGGGAAAAAAAAAAAAAAAACATAGCAAAGCTGGAAGAAGAAAAATGTAGTCAGGGCAGACGCAGTGCAGACACATCCACATAATGATGCTTGCCAGGGTAACAGTCCTTAGGCTCTGCAATTACAGCCAAAGTGAAAGGATACTCTATCCAAAATCATAAAAGTCAAATGGATTTCACACTGTTCATTAAAAATCTGTTTTAAAACACAGCTTTACATCACAGAGAAATCTACCTACAATCTTAAGCTCTCAAGGGCATTAGAACTACTCAACAAATACTTTAGCCACACTAGCTAACCAGATTTTTGTCATGCACCTTTATAATCACTTAAAAAATTCTCTGAAAGACCCAGCTCTCCTACCCACATTTTCTTCTAATATATCTATATATACACTTTAAATGTTGTGATTTGAGATTATAGAGCTAAAGGATGATTTTGTATTCCACTGTTGCCACCTGTCAGCAAGTATTTCCTAAGGGTAGTGCCACTATTCCCAGAGCTTCACACATCCATATAAAGGGCTGAGTTTTCATTCTAAACTATCTGGCTCTGAATGTTCAGCCATAAAGATTTTGATTTGCTGATAAAAGTGTTGCAATGCAGCAAAACCAAAGGAGAAGTCAAGCAATGTTATCTAAATAAACTAAAATCATTACGCCTGATCAAAGCTATCGTACAGCCAGCTTTGGTCAATCAGCATAGCACAAATAGCATATTCTACTGCAAGATAAACTTCAGAATTCACCCTGCAAGCTTTCAGTGAACAGAACAATCCCAAAATAATCCAATTACCTGAGCAACAACTTCATAATCATACATGAAAACAGCAGAATCAGAAAGAAAGAAAGAAAGAAAGAAAGAAAGAGAGAGAGAAAGAGAGAGAGAAAGAAAGAGAGAAAGAAAGAGAGAAAGAAAGAGAGAAAGAAAGAGAGAAAGAGAGAGAGAAAGAGAGAGAGAGAGAGAGAGAGAGAGAGAGAGAGAGAGAGAGAGAGAGAGAGAGAGAGAGAGAGAGAGAGAGAGAGAGAAAGAGAAAGAGAGAAAGAGAGAAAGAGAGAAAAAGATCCCACTACAAAGAAGAGTTACATTCTTTATGTAATTTTTCTCATGCCTGAAAGTATTAAATAGATAGCAAAAATTACACTGGTGTCTTGTATCTTATGTCTTATGACTAAACAGTATTGTTCTACTTCTTAGTTGTGGTGATTTTTCGGGGGTTTTTTTCACTGGGAAAGTACTACTCCATTGTACACATTTTCATTTTTAATGGATGATTCACTTGCTTGATACTAAATGGAAGAAATGCCTTAGTAACGTAATCAAAAATATGCAGGCATGTGTTTCCAAAATTAATTTTGATATTTCCTGTCACTGAACTTGCCTCATCAGAGCATAATAGTAATTTTATAGTTGTAGCAACGCTGATTTCACCACATAAGAATCTACAGGAACATTTGAAGTTGCGCATGTTCAAGATTCTTTTTTTTTGCCCTGAACAGCTACACAGACAGTAAGTTTCAAATTCCAATCATCTTCCCAGTAAGTCACACAGAAACTTGATTCAGAATTTCCAAAGGGCAATAGCTGATATTGCAATCTATGTGCAGCTACAGCTCCTCTCTTATAAAAAGATGGAAGTCTAAGTGATGACTATTAAGCATTTGCCCACCATTTAAATTGCTTTCCTACTATTTAAAATGTGTATCTCAATCCTTTTAAGTAATTAAGCAATCAGTAAAAAAAAAAAAAAAANAAATTTGGGCTATTACAATTACTGTTCAATGGTTAATTTATATAAGCACTGCAGGGGCTATACTGAACACTTATTTCATAAAAGACCTTTTCCTCCTGTTTCGCACAACATTTTTCAGAAAATAAGCAGTTGCACGAAAATGTTAACATATGGCAGTATTTTTGGAACTGCTATAGAAATTAAAGGCAATAAAAATTGCCTTGGACAAGAAAGGACAAATAGGCCAAACCAAATAATTATTCTTGCAGCTTTCTTTAACCACTAAGTCCATTTTTATATGCAGTTTCCGATCTCTCATATTAAATCTGATCATATATATTTAATTCCATTCTTAAAAATTTCAGTAGACAACTTCAGTGCTAACCTACAACTGCCCTGTCAGAAAATCTTTGATGTCACAGCATAATAGCTCCTGAAAGAACAGCACTAATACTTAATGTAACATGAAACCAGGGCCCTGCAGTGGGGCTGTCTGCTGTCAGGAACAAACAGTTTCACTGCTGTTCCCCAGAAGTGACAAGATTGAGAACTAACAGGGCAGCACCTCCTCGGTGCTACAGGAGACCTGTGCACCAGAGTCACTGGCAAATCACACAGAGCAATGTTACTAAATTACAAACAAACAAAAAACCACGCTAAATAAAAATGTCCAGCACTGCAGCCATAGATGTTCTCTTCACCTCTTGCAAATACAGCTGGTGTGAAGATGAATTATTTCCATGCTGCAATTGATAAAATAGGAATCTGTTTTATGTGGAATTTCTTTACATTTCGTGCTTTTAAATAAACATTCTTGTGCTGCCCTATGCATCTTAAATTCTTTTCTGGAATCTATTGTTTTGTCACCATGATCATTAGATCTCTTTAGGTTTTGAATTGAAATGTTAAGACTTAAACCGTTACTAGTTGGCCTTCAGCAGAAAACACAAGATACTTTCTTCTGTTGCTAACACAGGTGCTTACAGGTCCACCTATGAACTTATTATCAGATTTCTGACTAATGAAAACCATTGCACCCATTGTCAGAAAGCACTGGAAAGATCAGATTCCAAAATCTTGTGTGTCCCCTGTTCTGAATGGCACCAAATGTTTCTTGCTCAGTGCCCCTTTCTATGGAGCTAAAGGCTCCCAGGGGAGGGATGAGAGACTCCCAGAATCAAGTCCCATATGTGTCTGCTTTGTGCTCCATATTTTTTACCTATTTCAAAACATTTTTAAGATTCACGTGTAACATTGCTTTAGGTCAAAATGTATTACTATACATGAGAGTACCAGGCTCCCATGGAAAGCAGTTCCATTGCTGGATTTATTTTCTCTCTTGGAAAGCTGACTAGTCTATTTTATAAACTAGCAATAGCTGTATTCTTAAAGTTTATAAAACCTGGCCTCTGGCTAACTTGTAAACATAGGATATATTATCCTTTTGTTTGTAAAGCTTAATCCTACAACTGTCAAGCCGAATAAACCTTTAGAATAATAGCAAAAATATTTTAAAAATAGTCATCATTAACAGAAAATTGAACTCAGATTGAGATAAAAATGTCAGTGGCACAAGTTTTTGACACATTTGGCACTACTCATAGAACTGGGAACACTTTTACCATTTAAATTTCTTAAAAACATTCTTGGGCTATCTGATTTTAAAAGGCATAAGGCGATAAATGTTTTAAAAATTATCTATGCTTCACCTTCCTCCTTCAATGAATCTCTGATAGTTGGCAAAAAAAAAAGTCATCATGGTTTAAGCATGTAGGACCTTACTGACACTGAATTGGAAATTACATGCTTCTGGTAGAGTCAGAGCACATGTCCATACAGCAGCATTAAATTTATCTGCTCATGCATTTGCAGCTCTTAGCATTTGCTCCCAGAACACACTTAAACACACTAACCACGGCGCAAACGCTGAGCTAGAGACATTCTTTATACCTTGTAGTGGCAGCAGATTGCACAAGAGGAAAGAAGGGGACTGTGAGTAAAGTAACATGTCAGTAATCACGGTCTGTGGCGGTATCAAAACAATCGATAACGCCAAGTTCTCCTCCCTCGCCCTGAGTGCTGGCGCCCACTGCTCCCCGGGCTGCATCAGAGGCGTGTGCTGTTCCTCCTCCTAGGAGTGCAACCAGTGCTGCTCCCTCTGCTAGAACTGGCTGTCCCTCCACTCAGACACTCCATGGTCTGAGCTGTGGTTTCAGCCAGCTCCCTTCGCCGCACAGTGACACTGCGTTTGAGGCAATCACACAGTCATTTACTGCACCTCGGCTGGGAGGCAGGAAAGAGGAGCTAAACGTATGATTTCTTCTGTCCCTCCAGCTAGACGTGCAACAACATGCCTGTCTACACTCTAATCTAGGCTATATAAATACTTTACCTCAGCTATTTTAAAGACAGAGCATAAAAAGAAAGACAAACAGTCAAGATTTAAGCTGGCACTTAACTGTACCCCTATTCCATCCTGGTGGGAGCAAGCAAAAACTCTTGCAGTAAGAGACAATGAAAGTCTCAAAAATTTGAAAAGATCAAGGTTTGTTCCTGCTGAGGAGAAATGGCATCTATCACCTTTACTAGAGACATCTGGGATTTTCCCCTGGCTTCTTTTTTTTTTTTTTAATTTTGTTTGTTCAATTTAGCCTTTGTGGTGTCTGGACGGGAATTTGGGGAATAATGGATAAATATTTATTTAAAATTCATATATCATTGACAGCAATAGCAATCATACAATTACAGAAAAAGATTCTCTGGCTTCTTTAATACCACCGAGGCCATGCCAAGATTATGCTTCTTAACAGAACAGGTGAGAGGAGGAGGAGAAAAACAATTAGAACCATTACCTTACATGGCCAAGACATTTTGAGTCAAGACCAAATATCTGACAGTACTGCCTAGAGATCTCAGCTCAGATAAAGCTCACTGCTGATAATTGTCTGAAGAATGCTCATTTGGAACAAGTTTAAAAAAGGGTAGTAGGAAGTAGAGAGACCTTGGAAACAGAAAAGTCAATATAAACAAATATAATTTATTTTCAGAATTTTATATGCTAACAGGAGACAGGCATTATTAATTTCTGCAGATAAATAACACAGTTCAAACAAAGAAGAAGTAAAATCTGGGTCAAATGTTGGTCTCCTGATCAAAAATCTTAGCAATTTCACATTAAACATAAGTTGATTATAAAGAACATATTTATTTAGCATCAGTAATTATGTAAAATGAGCCATTCCCTCTGGAGATTATCCATAGCCTTCTAGACAAAACAAGCCCCAGAAGTTTTTAATCCTGACCATGTTGCGGGCTGACCATTAAACAAAGGAGCAGGTCAGTGAGGAAATTCATAAGCCAAAAAAATATATAAACCACCACTAGTGAATAAGGATTCAGCCCTCCAAAGTGCTAAGCATGTTGGCCCCAATCCAATGAAGTACTTAACTACATGCTGAATTTTAAGCACATACATAGTCTCATTCCCACTGAGATTATTCCTGGGTTTTAAAGCTCACCATGTGCTTGTATAGTTTTTTGAACTAGGACCAGAGTACTTGGTGTCTTCGAGGACCTGAACCCTTGAGTCTTAGGAGCTGGACCTGGAAGAGCTCAAGCATGTGAGTTTTCTACCTGTCTTAGTCAATAACTCTGAACTTCGTTCCAAAGAATGTGTGAACCACACAGAAATTGCAAGATCAGATTTTGACACCCCAAAATTAATAAATAAATAAACAAACAAATATTCTCCCCTAGGTCTAGACAAAGAACCAGAACTCATCAACTCCTCTGTCTGAGAAAACACATGTTCTGCTGGGTTCAATTGTAAGAATCAATGCTGGCAATAAATGCCAGCTCTCTAATTTGTCATTGCTATTTATTTTAGTACAAAAATGGTGAGAAGAGGCAAACTGCTCTTCACACTTTTGATAGTAGTCTTTATGGCTCCAACACCAGAGAATAGGCAGCCTGTGGCTGCCAATGGCTTCTGGCAAATGAGAACCTCTTTACCCAGCAATTGCCTTCACCACAACTCTGGAATTCACCACCAGGAGAAGGAGGCCCGAGTGTGACACTCAGTATGCTTTTGGACAACCAAAATACCAGAAGAGCAAAATGCAAATAAATTGATTTTTGCACATCAAACAAGTCATGGCTAATATTAAACAGTCTTTTATCTGCATGCAAAAGGGGCTGGTTTTTTAATGCTCTGCCTTTTTTTTTATTATTATTTCAGGGCCCTATTCACTCAAAAAAAAAAGCCCTGAAATATGAAATATTTTTAAACACAAGTTAAGTCACTTTATTAGAATCTGAACTTTAAAAAAGCTTGGTAAGATCCTGACACATTAATCAAGTGAGTACTTGCACAGAGAAACATAGGGGGAATAGAATGAACCATATGCACCTTTATGTCAGAAACAAAATGTGAAACAAATTGTGGAAGTCTATTTTGTGCAGTGGCTGCTGTGCCTCATTTGGACAACTGTATTACACTGTGGCATAGAAATGAAATAGTGAACATGCATAACCAGTCATAGAGTGATCCTAAAATAATCAGATAGTCGGCTGCCACGATCTAGCAGCTTTAACTAGACGGAGCATTGCTGTGGGGACCATTTGCTGGTCCACGGCATTCACCAAGAAAAAGCATTAATATGCTCCGTGGCATTTTTTTCATGTTTAAGAATTCCAATGAAGCCACAGTAATGAATGATCCTGCTAAGATCCTGCTTGGGCACTCTTAGAAGAAACATTGAGGATATACGGATCCTTCTCTGGAAGTTTCAGTGGCTCAATGTCTTTTGTGATAAAGCTTCACATTTCTTGTATTTTTGGGCTGGCTCTCTGTCACCTCTGCATCTCAGTTATTGAAACATGGGCCCAGCCCAGCCTACCACACACAGCTGGAAGGCTGCAGGCCGTGGTCCAATTCTTCTAAATGAACCGTCTGCCACAGGAAATCCAAAAAAACTTTTTGCTAAAAGTACAAGAACTGCACTATTTTCCAGAAAGCTGAGAATATAGAAAAACTCTTTCCTTTTTACATAACACAATATTCACAGTTCTGGAGGTTGTACATCCCAGTTATCAACAGCTGTTCAATCATTACTCCCCCTCTAACCTCAATTAATAACCCATTTGACTGTGAGTGAAAAAAGAGCTGATTTTGATATCGCATCCTCAGTTCTTGGAAAGTGGAAGAGCTTAAGCAAAGAAGGAGAATAAAGTAATTAGGTATCCCTTGAAAGGCTGCAACCACAAATGCTTATTTGCCCCCACACATCCTAGGGTTTTTTCCTGTCTGTCTGCTTCTCATCCTATCCCCTTTCTTCCTTTTGTTTCCTCTCATTCAAGTATTCTCCTTCCCTTCCCATCCCCACAAACTACTTCAGATTCTAAAGTACATCTTTAATTTCTCCTTTGCTTTTAGCTAGTCTCAAAACTTCATCACCAACAAGATCAAAAGGACATAAAATAAAATCTCATTTCACATCCAACATTCAGACCACAAACTGGTGTGCAAGCGTATTGGGATTACTAATTTACACTGACCATCTAGAATCTGCTAATCCTTTCAAAAATATTTGCTATCAACTATTGTCAGAACGATCAGTAAAACACAAAAATGCTTATGATTCATGCTAACCATTAACAGGCCGATCATATATGTAATATTTATGTACACGTCTAAAAAAGATTGATATGACCAAACTGATCCACTCAAACCTTTCCCAGAAACCTACATTTTCTCAGACAGCAAGGACAGATAACTTCTGTCCCAAAGAATTTGCTGTGAATAACTTGATGAGCAACAGAAAAGGAATACAGAGTTCAGTCTTAAATACCATAAGCACTAAAAGGACTTCTTCAACCACTGCACGTTATCTTCTTTAGAAGACAGCATTACACCACCTACATAGAGAAGTCTTAAAAATTTACATATATCAAGCTATATCCAAATACTATGTGACTAGAGAAAATCTCTATACATGTTCAACAGCAATATGAGCAGTACAGTTGCTATTCAGTTCAATTATATATGCATTCACTCACTCTTCCCTCCCATCTTTGTCCTTTCATAGCCCTTCCCCTCCTCTTCCTCTCCCTTTGTTTTTTCATCCCCTCTTTTCTCCCACACACTTTCAAGAAGGCCCAATTCAGCACAGCGCGGCATCGGCAGAGACCAGCGACAGCTGCCGCTCCAGCTACAACAGTGAGTGGGTTCAACAAAAAAACCAAGGGACAGCTTTAAAGTTTGGGAGAGGAGCTGTTTAAACTGAATATGTAATAATTCTACTGAGGATTTGGACTTTAAGTCCACTCAATAGGGGTGCTTCATTACCTACTTGTGGGAATGTCACTTGTCTGCGGTGAGGTCACAGCCTCCTGGCGGTAAATTCCGTATGTGCTGTTTAGCCCGGTCAGCTGAAAACAAACTAGCAGATGCCACCCTGATTTGCATCCAGTTACTATTGATGCTAAAGGGACAATTTGTGAAAGACAGGAAGTATCATGTGGGAGCCACGCTTCGCCCATGTGAAGGGAAACGAGTCTTCACCTTCTTTATCTAATCATCCCAAGCAGAATTACTGAAATAGAAAAGCTTTCCACAGCAGGAACGTGGCAATCAAAACCAGTTTGGGGATGAAATTGACTCTTACTGGTTTATTGGTTATCCTAGGCACTTCTGTGCCACTTTGACTGGAGTGGAGGCAGGATTCATCAAAACTAAAAACAGCAACAGCTTAAATCTTGATGTTTGCACTTCTAATGGAAATCGCCCATACAAGTGATTCAGCAAAACAGTTTCCTCCTGCTCCTTTGGGGTTTGGTTATGTCACACTCATATTGTGAAAAAGTGAATTCAACCTGTCCAAGGGAAGGCATATATTAGAAACTCCAGCTAATTCTCAGTGCTAACTCTTTAGGTACATTTTAACTCTCACATCCACATTTTCTCTTTTACTGAAAAGACGATAAAACGCTCACAGCATTCCTAGTCTTTCACTTTTACACCATTGTGATGAGTTTGTGTTTGTAATTTGATGCCATTCCATCACAGTGTTATGCAATGGTGTTTTCAAGTCAACCTTTAGTGGGCACACCCATGCAGCCCATAAAACACATGGCAGCGTGGCTGCAGTAAAATACATACCAGTGTAGCTGCACTGCCACTGCTAATCAGAGATTTTGTTACATTCTTAAACATCACAGATCAAACCCTTCTCATCAAAAGGGGGTAGAGAAGTTAAAAAAAATGAGAATTTTCACTGACTGAAGAAAAACACAAATTAGGAGGAAAGACTGCGTAGAGCAGCAAGGAAAGAAAAGCCTTTTGGCTTTCACCAAAGGTCGAGGGAAGATCTTTGAAGCAGGGAACAAGGGCCCACTGAGCTGCTTGAATACATAGACTTGGCTCCCTAAAGTCCAGGTTGAGTGTTGAGGATAAGCAGAGACACGCATGAGAATGAGAATATGCTTTGTCTTATTTAGTTTTCTAGAGCATTGTGTGGCAATACCTTTCTTTCTTGGTCTCTTCGGTTTCACATTTTTCCATCTCGCTGCTCTTCTCTAAACTGACGCCTCAGAGTCCCATCCTCACAGTGGCTGTCATCCCATCCTAACACCAGTCTACTATCTTCTAGCTCATGAAATCAAGGTGAAAAGCAATCATCTCGTCATAAAACTGTTAGATCATATCTAAATTGCTTTGAAATAAACGAAGATTCCATTGCTACCTCCAAAGAGAAACACCATGGGCACCATCATTTCCATGTGCAAAGAATGGGCAGCATAATGGGAACCAGAGCCTATACAAGGCAACCAGAAAGCATGAAAGGATTTTCCTGGAATTCATCTTTAACCTTTTGGTTAAGCAATGGAGTAGATTCAGACAGCAGAGTGTAAGAATGTATGCATGTAAACCAGAGGTGAATACACAGTTTTACTCATAGGGATTACCATAACAAAATCACTACTAAATATATGTTGAAACACAACCACTTAGGGACACAAAAAAACATGTCGTGTGCATATCTACATATATTTGCACTAAAGGTTGGATAAAGTATAGTCCCACTGCTGTGACCTACATGAATCCCTTAGCAGAAGAAAAATAGGAAAGGGCCTTCAAGAAGATAATCTGCCCTCAGCAGATCAGGTACGAATGAAAAAAAAA
>VZDJ01007753.1:2978077-3045539 GCA_008694505.1 Cyanoderma ruficeps
AAAAACACACAGCCACAGTCCCCACAATTACAGGAAGCTGGCAAGCCAGCAGTCAGGATCCCCACATGCTGCACAATATACTGCACCAGAAGACCTGCTGGAAGATAGATATGGAGGGACAGTTGGTCTAACATGCAGTTTCTATGAGGTGAATTCCTGTTAATATCATCCTAAAGCCATAAAAAACACCATATAAGCAAACCTGATTCCACCCTGATTGGCACAAAATTATTCTCTACAGTTAATCCAATGCAAACAGGGCCTTGACACGCAAGCCCCATCCCCACACTGTCACAGAAAGTTCTTTCCATTAAACCCAGAAGGAACTGCATTCTGGCCTAAGGAATGTGATTGTGGCTAGAATAAAAAGGCACCCTCCTGCTTAAGTAAACAGAGTTACACTGGCTTATACCAGCTGAGAATCTGTCAAATACCAAATTATATCAAAATATTCCTCTGAAATAGCTCAACACTCAAATTGCATATATGTCAAATCCTTCAAAATGCTCATTCTAAAAACAATAAGCCAGTCAGACTGGTTTATATGACCCTGCTCTTCTCCAGAAAGCTCCCAAAATCCAAGTCCTCGTCTAGTTCCACCAATTACTTCAACAGGTGGATTTGGTCCGTCTGAGGTAAAATGCTGAGTGTCCTTAGCACAACTACTGCACTGAGGAAAGGAAGGGAGGATTCACTGAGCCAGTTAAAACTATAAGAATGTAGACGGGCAACTCCATCCCATCTTAGCTGGAATTAGGCCATGACACTGAGGTTAACCCCCCACTTGTGCAAAAATACCATGGGTTTTCACTGACCACAAATGGTCAGGAGCTTGGTGGAACAAGCCCATCCACAGCAACCTCCCAGATGTCAGAAGCATCAGAGCAGTCTGAAAGGGTGGGATTCCAGCTCAAAGTACCCATGGATACATCCGTCAATTGTCACCTAAAACTGGACAAAACTAAGCAAGACTGCGAGATTGCTGCAATACAATCACAGTCCAAACATCTGTTTAAGCACAAAGACTTCCTAAAAGCTTCACCTCAGTAGTTCTGGAGCATTAATGGACAGAGCCTCCGTGGAAAGAGCATCTCTGAGTAATGAGGAAACTCTCAGAACTCTCTGCCTCCTCCGCACTGGGACCCTGACCAACGCAGTTTATGAAGTAAACAATTCAACAGCAGCCCTTCCGGAACAGCTCAGGGTGATCCACTCAGGAATTAAAGTCACATTTATACCAGAAAAGAGTTTCCAGATAGGGAGCACCCTGCAGTATTTTATGTCAATTTTCCCACAATGGCAGGTCCTTGGAGTAATATATAAATTCTCCTTATGCTGTGTAACAGTTAGTTGGAATTAGTAAACACATATTGTTTCATTAAAAATACTGTGTTCCAGCACATGCATTTAATTTGCCATAAAGTATGGTATGTAAGAAGTCACACCATTTGCAATAAATCTGAAAATATATTAGCATTTTTGTTTCTAATACAAGATATTTTATGCAAGTCGTAAAATTTCAGTGGTATATGGAAGGGGTCTTAGCGAAACACACAAAAAAATATGACTATAAACAAGCCATCATTCTGGTAAGAGGAAATACAAACAACCAGAATAAAAATAGTTGATGCACAAAAGCCATAATGAGGGGGTTGCTCAAAAAATAACTTCTACTTTGAATGGTTTGGATGAAATACAAATTATCCACAGAAAAGTGTGGACTGGCATAAATGTTTGTACAAAATTATAAGTATATTTCTAGAAGTATGCGAGAGACAACCGCCTGCATGCTGCACAAGGTCCCAACAACGCTCTGCGTAAGTGCTGGTGCACAGAGTCCAAACCACTGCATTTTAATTACTATGCAGCCTCAGATATATTGCCTTTGATATGGAAATGTTCTTGTTCTCTCATCTTCACATACGGTCTCATGCACAGAAATCTTTATCTGATTCATAAAAAATAAACTAGAATCCAATCTCAACACCTGACCTCAGTGCTTAGAAGTTTTTTACTAAGCATGGTGTCACTATAAAAAGAATGGGTAATATTGGTGTAAAGTTAGATATTTGGAGCAATGATATGAAGGATTTGCAGTTAGGAATCAAATCAATACTTCATCTCTGAGGTTTTAGAGTTTCCTATTGCCTTTTGTCAGTCTACCAGAGACTGGAGACACAATTGACTACACCTTTCTGTCTAGCTCAAGAAGAAAGAAAAAATATTTAAATGACATCCTGTCTTGCCACCGATGGGAGAGATGCAACTCAGTCACTTGCTATATGGAATAGGTTCTGAAATCTAATAAATCACTAACATCAAACTTTTCACCTTTTTTTTTTTTCTGAATTCGGATGCTACATTCTTGAACATATTTTAAAGGTATGCACTACAAAGTTTGTACAAGAAGAAGACAAACATATCCCAAGCTTTACTTCAACAAACAGGTAAAATAAACAAAAAAATACTTAAAATACAAACCCGGTGCTTTCCTATATCTTATATTAATATGCTGCCCGTAAGAAGACTAAAAGTTTTGGCTTGACAAATTCTACTAGTCACTCAGAAAAAAACATTAAATATTCAGACCTATTTAGGTAATTCTCCTAGCTCTATAGAATTACATTCTCTTTTCCTAAAGAATATGATCTGTGTAAGCTCTCTATAGATGATAATGACCCATCTGTAAATCATTTTGTTGCAGGTTATCTGTTTTTTATCACTGCTAGTACCTGTCTGTCCCTGATATGATACCCTTAAACACATTAACTAGATGGAATGTTTTGCCTGACTTCAAAAAAAATCCATTGATCCATTCTGCACGATAGATGAATTACTCTGATTAACCTTGTTTAACAATATACCTAATTTTATCTTACTCTTTCCAATTCACAAGATTCAAGAAATATTTGGTTGAATTAATTTCCAAGCGATGATTTTCAGACTTGGGATGCTGATTTTTTTTTTCTTAATTTAAGAAGACAAAACAGTAAACTTAAAACTGATATGAGTATTTCAAAATATACAAGAGGAGGAGAGAAACGTCTGTGTACTGATTCTTGTTTCTTTAAGAGAAAATCCATTTTTCAGGTTCCTGTTGTACTAATTGAAAGAGAATTATTTAAAACTTCACTGAATACTTGAATATACGATGGGTATCTGTAGCAGTTTCACGAGTTCCAAAGAACTCTAGACTTTCTGAAAGACAGTAAACTAAAAATTGGCAGGAAATCTCTAACAATGATGTCACAAATATTTGTTGTTGCCACGGAATACTGTTTTAAGAGAACACCTACTTCTGTGCTGAAAAGACTTTGGGAACATGTAATTATCCAGTTTTATCACTGCAGAAATCAGCTGCTTTCCAGAAGATGTCTATCAGATCTCTCTCTCTCCTGTGCAGAACTACATCTAAATAAACAGGCACGTATTTCAGACAGACATCACACCAGTCCAGTACACGACCTTACTAATGATAGGATTTTATGGATGTTCTGTTATTTATACGGATTTATGGCGTTCTGTTATTTTCATAACATGATGTAAAGGCCTGAAACGACGCATGTACAAATACATACTGTGGGAGAATCATGTGTCTAAAAAAACTCCAAATGGCTCATACAAAAGAAAAGAAAATTCAGTTTCTGTGGTTTGGTAATAAGTCCCCTAAAAGTTCCCATCCTTGCTGTTCTACCTGAGGAAAAATAGAAAGTTGTCTAAATAAAAATTACACAAAAAGCCACTGAAAGATATGAACAGAAACCAGCTTGCTACAGTACAAACCTGAAATGTGCACCTCTGTGTGTTTTGTTGCTACTTAAGGAGTGAGTTCTATGTGAAACTACTGAACACATCACAGAGCAGCCCTTCTCTCCTGGGTTCTGACACCATGCAGAAATGGCTCTGCCTCTGTGATTTACAGTAGGAACTGAAATGTTTTAAAAATATGCCACTGTATCACTGCAGTTGACATGGTTCACACGTACACAAACACCCCTATTTACATAACTTCTGAAAACTTTAGCCATTACACGCAAGGTCTGCCGAACCAGCCCACTGATCTCCAAAGTGAGACACTGCGGAAAAAAGGAAATATACAACATCCCATTGTATGGGGTGGAAAGCAAAGTGCATCCCGGCTTCTCTTTCTGAAGTAATTTTTGTTCTGGGAAGTAAATAAATAAGTAAATAAGTAAATAAATAGACTGAAGCTTTTGGAGTGTGATCTGTACACTTCCAAGGGGGAAATCAACCCAAATGTAAAATGATTGGTGGGTAGGCTTCCTGAAGTGGTGTCTCCCAAGGTGATCACAGTGTTCAGCAGATAAAGGAGGCCTAAAGAAACTTTCCAATGCCAACTGAGGAAAAAAAAAGTATTTGTTACTGCTGTCATCATGCAAAGCTCTGGCCTTTATTGCCACAAGATATTTCAAGGCCTCCAAGAAAGGCAGGGATATGTGGATACTTTGGACTAAAAATATGATCAAAGATGCAAAAAACATGTCCAAAGAGATTTTTTTTTTCCTGTCGAGCAGAAGAAGTTCGGCAGGAAATGACCACGAACAGTTGTTGGCCACATATTAAAAACCACTGGCGAGGGAACAAGCACTGGCAGTTCCCACTTGTGAACAGAATGAAGCTGACAAGCGAAGGCGACTAACTTTGGACATCAGCTATTCTTTTCTACAAGTATTTTCTACTGGTAAGGCACTTGTGGCCTTACCAGTGAAACTGACGGGCTCCACTTTGTTTCTCTTGTCGCTTTCCCCGGTGTGTAAACGCAAAAAAAAAAGGAAAACGCAGCAGTTACATAAGTTGAGCGGAGAGTCGGGAACGTGCAGGGAGAGACAGCCATCTGTCTCGCTCCCTTTATGCTGTGTTATACACATGGCACTGGCTTGCACCCTGCGATCTAGCAGAGAAGGAAACCGAGGGAGCGCTGAGGCAGCCCAGTTCAGCCTCCCAGCAGAACCGAGACGGAGCGCCGAGCTGCAGGGAGGAGGGAGAAAATAATACGTTTAGCAGAGGATGCGAGACTGCCGACCAAAGGGCCTCTTACGCGCTCATCGCTGAATGAATTAAAGTTCCCGGGGAGGAGGCCGGGGGAAGCGACACGAGAAGTGTGACAGCAGGGAAGGGGCCGGGAGCCGCCAGCCGGGGGCAAGGCGGGCACACGCCGGGGCCGGAGCCCTGAGGAGCTGCCCTGAGGGGGCGCGGGGACCGGGGGCCGGCCCGCCCCAGGAGTGGCTGCGGGGCCGGGAGCTGCGGCCCGGGGTCCCGGGCAGGGCCGGGCTGGGCCGGACCGGGCTGGGCCGGGCTGCCCCGCCGGGCCCAGCCCCGAGCCCCCTCCCCCGGCTGCGGGCGCCCGGCGCGGCCCGGGAAGCGGCCTGGAGAGCGGCGCTGGGAGCGATGCCCAGGGCTCACCTTCCCCTCCCCCCGGAGAAGCGCGCTTCAAAATGGTTTTGCAGGCGAGGCTGGCCAGGCTGCGCTCGGTGCAGGGCTTCCAAGAGCAGTGCCTGGGTTGGTTTCCGTATATTCTTTGGCTTTTAATAGCTAGCTGAGGGAAAAAAAGAAAGCATTATTGTTTTCTTTCTTTCCTTCTCTCATTGCCTATTCTAAATTTGACTCCAAAGTTTAAGCAGTTGAATTGGCTAATTCTGAATACAGTCTATTGAGAGACCAGACACAGCAGTATATCCCTGTATAGCAATAGATACAATGTGCTGAATTGGCAGTCTAATTATAAATGTGGCATTTGGACCTCCTTTCAGACCCAGTGCCACCTTACCTTATGAGGGAACTTCAACTACAGCAACTGTTCAAAACAAAATGCCATTACAGGATCAGCTTCACCCAACACTGGAACCAGCCAGGGGATTGTTTTACAAACAGCCTTTCTCACTTAACACAAGAATGTATTATAAGGAAAAGTTATGGATAGTGCAGAGTCTGAAGAAAACGCGTATGTAGTTTCTGCCAGGTGTCGAGCTACTTCAAACTGCAGCATACTCCAGATGACCTCATTATTTTCTTTTAAATGTACTCACTATAAATAATTATTCCTTAGTTTTACTAGAATGAGCTGCTAGGTATGCTTGCTGTTTATATTCCAAGCGTAGTGTGCATGTAACGTCATGAGCACAAAAACCCACGAAGTATCCTGGCTCAGAACAAAAACCTGCAATAAGATCTTGCCAAAGAATCATGGGGTGCTGAAAAAAAAGTTTTTTAAAGGGTCTTTTCCAGGGAAATATTTGTATATAATGGCAGGCTACATGCACATATCTCACAGTCATTCTTATTATTTACTTTATGGTATTATAATGGCTTAATTAAATGAGTGGGCACAAGCACGTCAATAAAACAAGTCAAGTCAAGTCGAAGTCTCAAAACAGGTTTCAAAATTGCTCCATTACACGAATACAGAAAGGGAAATTCGTTAATTTTTGGACTTCAAACAGTTTGAGGACTGGATAGAACTGTTCTCCTGTCCTCACGATCATCACTGAAGATGGAAATGACAAAAAATGTTAAAGTGAGGGTAAAAGAAAGCAGTAGGAACAAAGTGCCGGCTCGTGTGCCGAGGGCTATTTAAATTTGCTTAATAAACATATACCTTATCTACAAACAGCAGGCGAAGATATATTACTTTATCACAGAAAGTTTCACCTCTCTGTTTTTGGGAAACACCCCTAGGACAGCACTAATCTGCCGTCCCCAGGCTCCCACCGGGCCGCCTTTCCCTGCGGCCCCCCCTTCCCCCCACCCCGGCCACTCAGACACAACACTAATTGTCCTTTCACGGTGCCACTTTCACTCCTTCCCGTCCTTTCACAAACAACAAAAACCGCAGCAAACCCCACGGTGAGACGGCCCGCGGGGAGCGGAGGCAGCGCTGGGCTGGACAGGAGCGGTGCCTGCCCGTGACCTCCGGGCCCTGGCCGCACGGCTCGGGCCGCGGCCGGGGCTGCCGGCCCGGGGACGCGCTGTGGCGGCTCGGCTGGCGCTGCACGCCCGGAGGTACCTGCTCTCATCACGCCTGTCTGCTCTCCCTCGCCTCGACCTACACCCAGCCGCGACCCCGCCGCCGGTACACGCGTGCATGCATTACACGAGCGGGCAGCGCCGGTGCCCGCTCCTCCCCGGAGCAGGGCAAGCCGCAGAGGCGCACTCATTAGCTGCCACTGATGATTCCTTTCAGGATCGTGAATGGAACAATTGTCAAAAACTGCGGGAAAAAAAAACAAGCCCCCGAGACTATTATATACAGACACAGCCTGTGTGCGCGCATGTGACAGTTGCAGGCAACCCAGATTTGGCCGTAAACTCTTCAGCGTTATCCGAGATAAAACATCAAATTGCTTGTACGGTAAAAGAGGCTCCTTATCCCCAATCCAAAAAAATTTAACAGCTTCGAAGGTAGTGAAACCCAGGAAAAGAACAAGCTCTCCACGAGACACACCTTGCCTCACTCGTATCCTGCAGCACCGCCTGTAAATAGCTGCGCTAGCTTGTTGCAACTGCCACTATTTTATTTTAAAAGAAGAATAACAGTAATAATAGTAAGTGAAATACTTCCTGAAAACTTACTTTGCATTTAGTTTAGGCACTATTCTTTTTTTCAGCTCGCAAAGGAAGCCGTTTTGTCCAGGTTAGGTATTGTCTACTTATGGATCAGCCTCTGGCTAAGGGTTTATTTTAATTTATGGCTTATGCATTCTTTTAAGGTCGATTTGCATGACCTCCGGCAAAGAGCTAAGGCAGCAAGAAATCCCAAGTCGACTGTTGCCACAAAGCGGCACGCATCTCCCCTTCCCCGGGTGTAAACAGAGCTCTCTGATGATGGACTGCCTTCTTCCCCCCCTCCCTGTGTATCAGGAATTAGGGCGCGATATCGATTTTAAAGTTTTCGGTATAACTTTATCCGAAGGCTCTGCCGGGAGAGATAAGGCGGCGGCGGCTCCCCGGGACAGCGCCGCGCCGTGGCCGAGCGCGGCACGGCCGCCGCCGCTCCCGCAGCTTTGTGTGCTCCCCGCAGCCGTCCCCGGCCAACTTCAAAGCGCTCACCCACCTCAAACTTAGCGCGGAACCCGCAAGCACCACTAAAACTCCCTTCGCCTTCCTCCATCCCGCGTCTCTCGGGGTTATCCGCCAGGAGAAACCCACGCGAGCGCTTCGGAGCAATGACAGCAAGCGCTCGGCTCTCAAAGATTTATTTCGGATTTTATTTTTCCTCTCTTTCTCTCTTTCTCCCTCTCGTGTTAGTTCCTTACGTACAATATCTTCCCTCACCATGTGTTCGCCTGCCGTGGGTGATCTTAAAATACAACGCTGATCTGTCACTACATTTTAAAATAAACTCTACTCGGGAAGGATGAGAAAGTGTTGTGATTTCAAGGTACTGGGGTCCCTTAACGTCTCGGAAACCTCGGGATTCAAACAGCCCCGGAAACTCGCACGGGGACGAGACTATAACTACTTTTCCCTAAAGAGAAGGGGGAAAAAAAAAAGGAAGAAAAAAGAAACACAACACCCTCGTGATATAAAAGTAAATAATCGTGCAGGGGGAGGCGGGGGAAGGGGTGAATTCAGCAATGTTAAAAGCTAAACAACAGATCTATCTCCGGACGCTTTGCTTCACTCAATTGCAACTAATAACCCATTAAAGACAGCGCAGGGGGAACCGAATTCTCTCCTGCAAAGCGACATAAATCCAGCGAAAACCCATTAAACCACCGCCACCGCCACCAAGCCACGCAGCACTACACACCACAGCAAACAACAGGTATACAACACAATAGGGCTGGTTTTCCTGGTTACCTCCTCGGGATCCAGTGTGGCACAAAGCACTGGGAGAGCCTCCTTTTTTTTTTTTTTTGCAACGCGCTTCGGTAATTTTNAAAAAAAAAAATTAAAAAGAAAAAAAAAAGAAAAAAAAAAGAGGGAAGGAGGTGAAGGGGGGGGAGGGAGAGGAATAAATGGGTAGTAATTCGGTAAAATAAAATAAATGAACTAGAGTCTGCTGGTGTTTCTCCGGGCCATGGATGTGCAGGATCCCGATCGTTAGAAGTTTGCGGATGGGTTGCCTGGAGATTTGGTTACAATCAGGTTCATTTTTTTTTTTTTCCTCCTGAAACAAGTGAAGGCGATGGTTACTGCTGTCAATCTTGGCAATCAATGTGAGCGGCCATGTCGTAAGTAT
Organism: Cyanoderma ruficeps; assembly: GCA_008694505.1. Classification (NCBI taxonomy): domain Eukaryota; kingdom Metazoa; phylum Chordata; class Aves; order Passeriformes; family Timaliidae; genus Cyanoderma; species Cyanoderma ruficeps. The sequence continues at coordinate 2,987,280 of VZDJ01007753.1, forward strand.
TCAAAGCATTTCCCGTCGTGCAACATCAGAAAGTGAGTGGCCAGGGCATTGATCTGAGGAAGGCAAAAGGAGGCAGGGCTCCCCCGCCCAGACAGCACAGGCAAGATGAGACAACACAGGGAGAGAGAGGAGGGAGAGGGGAAGGGAGAGAGAGACACAGAGAGAGAGAGAGGGAGAGAGAGAGAGAGGCTGGGAGCGAGCGGGGAGAGCAACAACTGCGGAGAAAGTGAGCACAAAACAGAAAGTGAAATCGGCGCGGGCTGCCAGCCGCATCCCCGCGCAGCTATCACCACTCACAGGGCCATTAGACACATGAAACCCTACACCGCTCCGCTCCCGCTAATGACCACTGATTGCCCGGAGTGGTGAGGAAAGGTACTAGAAAGTTACCGGGGAGGGGGTGCGAGGGCGGGGCGGGGGCCGGAAAAGGAGGAGGGGGAGCGGGGGGGTCCCGGGGGNGGGCCGTGTCACACGGGGCCGGCCCGCCCTCCGCCCGCCGCGCTGCCGGGGGACACACACGCCGGCAGAGTCCCGCCGGCCAGCGGGATACACCGGGAAAATAAAATTATAAAGGGGGGGTGGAAAAAAATAAATAAAGCTGGAGAAAGACGATGTGCAGGAGGAGGGAATGGCTGGCGGCGTGGGGAGGGAGCGGGGACGACGAGAGGGAAGCGCTCAGCAAGCGCTTAGTGACAGCTGATAAATGGGTCTCTGAAGAGCCCGATCCCACAGCACGGCCGGGAGGGGAAAAAAAATAATAATAAAAAATAAAGTTTAAAAAAAGAAAAGGGGGGGGGAGTGGGGGATGGAGATGAAATGGAAAGTATAAATTACACCAGAGATGGGAGTCCAGCTAGAGGGACCCGGGGGAGAAGAAGGGGAGAGCAGGCACTCAAGAGTCCACAAACTATTCAGTGATGGATTCAGCAGAAAGGTGAAAAGTGAGCGCAGTGAAAAGGGAAAGACAGGTATGGCCGGAGAGGAAAAACTGATTTAGGACGGACTCGAGCTGAAGTTGGGATTCTCGTGGCGACGACGAGAAATTTTAGCAGCGGCAATATATAAATATCCCTCTCTCTGCCTACCAAAAGGCAACAGATAAGGACTGGAATATCAGCTTGAATACCAATTTAGGAACTCACGCTCTCTTGGAAGTGCTAATTGGGGATGGGGAGGGTGAGGGGGGGATCTGGGAGAAAGAAGGGAAAACTATAAGGAGCTGAGGAGAAAATCAACCAGTGGCAGAGTACTGCAAACCCAAGAAAGTCTCCCTGCTGTATTTTTGCATTCCAAAGGTAAACATAAAAGAGTCTTTCAAACTGTCAGGGGCCCGCAGATCAGGTGGGCAAACAGCGCTGCAGAGCGAACGTCTCCCTCTTTTGATATTATTCACACCTAGGCTAAACTGTTGTTAAGATGGGAGTGCGGAAAGCAACCTCAAGCCCACAAAATGAGAGAGAGAGAGAGAAGTTGTTGATTCATCTCTGTATTTTTGGCACTTTCTCCCCATTTTCCAGAAGGCGCCTGGAACAGTTAGTAACAGACAAACTTTTTAATTTTAAAATAGCTTCATAACTTATAGAGGCCAAAAAGACGAGGAGAGGGAGCCTGATTCCGCTTTCCTTCTCTCTCGAGTAGAAATTTGCAGGCGAGGTTAGCCCCAGAAGCACACTCAGCCCCTCTGCGAATGAACCTGGCTCCAGCAGGACGTGATGAAAATTGAGCATTAACGCGATGGCACAGGACAGATATGACCTGGCTCTGATTCATTTTGTTAACAAGCTGTAAAACTCGACACACTGCTGGAGTCATGCACGTTGCATCCTCTGCCTTTGCTATCCGAGGTGCTATCGCCCCTCTCTAGCCGAGTTCAGGGAAAAGGAGTTGTAAGTCCGAACCTCTTGGAATAGTGGACCTGTTTTTCACAATATTTTTGGCAATTCCACTACAATAAAAGGAGTGACCAGGTCCTGTTCGGCAAGTAGCAAGCACCTCGAAATAGAACTTTATAATTGTCTAGTAAAGCTTTATCATCAAATTAGCTGGATGAGGGCATAGTAGCTAATTTCCATACATTCTTTCAATTTTAATAAAAGACACTTTAAAAAGTGAAATTCGGAGATGAGGGGAAATCGTATGATTGTAAATACCGAATTTGTATTCACCTGCATTCGGCTAATTTAAAGTATTCACCTTGCTGCAGTTAGCCGGTGTACGGAATTAACAGCAATAAATAGCTGCCTTTCGAGATATTGCTCTGTCCTTTTTAATCTTTAATTATAAGAATTCCCATGATTGGCCACTAAGGCTTTCCTTATAACACATTTAAACCTGCTGCAAGTATAGGAAATACCTTGACTTCTTGTACAACTAGTGTAGCTTTGGCGCGCAAAAGGATTTAAAAAAAAAGAATAAAATGAGCTATGTAAGAAAAGAGATGTAAATCAGAATACAAGGACGAATAGTCTGCCTCAGTCTGCAACTCTAGTAATTTGTTGCTGGAAGTTTTTTTCTTCCAAGAAACAGAAAGGAAAAAAACAACCCAAGCACTCCTCAAATGTAAGTCCTTATTAAATACGAAGCGGGAATGGGACAAGAGATGATTAAGGCATCAGATAAATCTAACCGCCCACCTAGCTCCAAATCGGGCGAGCATCCCGCTGCACTCCCGAAATTCCAGCGCAGGGAATGACACTGGGTTGGGGCAGGACACGGCAGGGATGCGGCCACGCTGCCATGCGGAGCGCAAGGAACGCTCTCCAGCTTGTTGCTTCCCATGTGTGATCAATTAAGTTTACAGATGTAACGGTACCGGAGAGCGGCAACTCCTCGGCGGCAGGACAAGAGGATTCCTTGGGCATTGTATGCAAATGTGCGTGTGAGAGTGACTGCGCGCCGCACGGGGGTAATTGTGATTCCCTCTTTGTTTGCATAAGTGAACACCCGCCGTGCGGATCCCTACACACGTGCCCAGAAACGAGAAAACGCTTTCACTTGGAGTGTTACCCCACCTTTAGAAACCGCGTTTGGAATCATTACTCTTGCCTTGGCTGTGTGAAGGCAGATGCTGAGGAGGGATGCTGACCTGCTGGGGCTCCCTGCACAAGGAAGGGACCGCAGGCGCTCGCATCACGTCAGGGCACTTACCTGTGCACAGCTGTCACGGCATTTTGCGCCGTGTGTCTCACTAAATGCCTTAAAGTAAAGCAATATTCAACAAGCGAGGCAACCTGTCTGGGTGCTAAGTTGTACGTACCGCATCTTTAACCTGAGCAGCAAACCTGCAACTCCTGGAGAGTTGGCGGAACAGTCTCAGAAGTTTTGGATTCAAAGGGCAAGAAATTTCACTTTAAAAGTCATTCACCCACTTCTAAACTGCCCTCTCACCCCAGTTAACGCCGGACAATTAAGAGGCACGTTTATAAATTCCCTCTGCGGACACTGTCCGACAATGAAGGCTTGTTACAGGCTTCCTAAAGATGGTCAGAGAAACTTTTGCGAAATAATCAACAGCATCTGAGAGACAGCTAAAGGAAAAAAAGTTAAAGCCTGATAATCCGACTGGGAAAAAGTTTTGTTAGACTAGATAGAAGTAAATTACTGCACGTTTCTTCAAAAGCAAACCCATCAGCTGATACGAGTTCCCCTAGAACAAGAACCTCTGGCGAAACTCTCCAAAATTAGGGGACGTTTGCATTTTGTAACACTCAAAGCTAAAGATCTGCCTGAAAACAAAAACTCTGAATTCCTTACAGCGTCATCTGCCAACAAAATGTATTGTCTTGGCAGAAAGAGGATCAAGGAGATTTTAATTTCATTTTAAACTGTGCATCATCTTGATAGCGAAGGGAAAAGCCGCAGCAACAATCTCCCTGCTCCACGCCCCCGCCGTTCAAAAAAAAAAAAAAAAAAAAGGNNNAAAAAAAAAAAAAAAAAGGGAGGGGGGGAAGAGAGAACTGGAAAAACCACATAAACTTTTACAAAGAAAATAAAAGCAAGTTCGACATGAAAACCCCTTCCTGTCTCGGAAAGTTCATTTTAAAGGTCCCCTCTGTAAATCTAAAGTGCAAACACCAGGCTAAGGTAGTGAGTGGCTGGAATTTGCATGCTGATAAGAGAAGGCTGTTGTACTTACAGTGACAGAGGGCAGGCTGCGGAAGAAAAGCTGTTTGTGTTAGCCTGAGAGTCACCCAGGGCTGCAATGAGAGGAGAAGAGAGGAGTGGGAGTGCCAAGCTGGATACACCTTCACCGCATCTCATCACATCTGCCAGCCTCTCTCTCCCTCTCTCTTTCATTTCCACATTCCCTTTGTTCCTGAAAAAAAAATCTACACGTCACATCAGTCCCCAGATGCAGTCTACACCAAAGAAAAAAAATGAATAATTCAATCAAACTGTGCATAGTCTCTAAGGCAATAAATCTATTGCACTTAAAGAAACGAAGGGTAATTACCGCTATAGAATTAGAATAAGGCCAGAGCGCGCAGGGATCCCAGGGTCTGTAAACTCCACGGTCAAATAAAGTTTCATTTATTTAATCCTTTGACAACCCCAATGTAAACTAAAGGGGAGGATCAGAACTTATTCCGGTTGGGTTTGAGAATGCTTGAAGTGAATGTTATAGAAGGAGAGCGCCCGTGGTCTGTGACAAACACAATGCAGGGGAGTAGAAGTGTTTCACTGCATCACCTCCAGGGTCCGTTCCCCCCTCCCTAATGAAGAGCAGACCACACTCCCACTTCCACCGGCTCCTGCTGCTCGCTGCAAGTGCAGCGGGGATCGCTGGCAGCCAGCAGCCGCCTTACCTGCTCCCGAGCGCCAGCACAGCCTGACAAAAACTCAGGGGAACCGGCAATTTTGTTCCACGCTCTGGCGGAGAGAAGCCTCGGGGGATTTGCACCGGCAAGGATTGTCTCAGAACGGTGCCCCCGACTCGCGGATGTGTGCGGGGCTGAGGCGGGGGACTGCCCGCCGGGGGCGGGGGGAGCCCGGCGGGAGCGGAGCCCGGCGGGGCGGGCGCTGCCGGAGCGCGGTGACGGACCGGCCGGGGCGGGAGGCAGGAGCCGCGCTGCTCCCGCTCCTGCCTCGCAGGCTGCTCCCTCGGCTCGGAGGTAAGATGTATCTACGTTGTGTTTGTCCCCCCACGGGTACCCCGGGTGCCAGGGGCGCGCTGCTGCGCTAACGAGGGCGGCGGCTCGGGGCCGTGGCTCAGCTCCCCGTGCCCGAACCGAGCCCGAACTTAACATCGGCATCTGCCGCTTTGCACTCTCCATCACGCTCTTTGCAAACTTCTCCTGGGGGGCTGGGGGAGGAGTGAGCCGGAGAGGGGGAGGGGGAAACTAACCCCAAGTGAGACCGCGCTCTTCAGATGCCGCAGACCCTCGCTCCGATGCCGCCGGGCTCCGCGCCGGCCGGGGAGGCTGAAACGCCTTCCGCGGGCGCGGAGCATCGCGCACCTCCCGTCCCCGCGCCGCTGTAGCAGCGGTTTGATTTCCCCGAGACATGACCGGGACTGTTATTCCAGAGCGGAGCGCGCTCCCGGCCGCCCGTGCCCGGGCCCGTCCATGTGCTTACCGCGCCACCGTGAGGCGGCCGCGGGCCCCGCACCGAGCGCCCGCCGCGCTCCCGGGGCGGCCGAACGCTCCGCGGCCGCGGGGACCCCGCGCAGGGCGGACGGGGCGTCGGGGCTCCGCCGCGGGCAGCCCGCAGCGCCCGGGGCTCCGGGACAGTGCATGCCGCTGACTCCCGCCGCTCCCACGGGCTGGGAGAATTTAAGGAGAATCGAGGGAGATGGGAATACACAAAGCGAAAGCAGCACACCGGTGTTTTGCTTAACCCCCTGCCCCCGAGACTTTCTTCCTCCTTCGCCTGTCTCGCCGTGGCTGGGCGCTCCCCAGAGGATTGGGGTGAGTAGGGCAGAGCGCATCCCGGCCCGCTCCTCCCGCCAGCACTGCTCCCTGTAAATCCCTCCGAACCCCGTGCTGGAAGGCAGCGTCCCCTCGTAGCGTCTGCCAGGGAGCACTGCTGGCTCCTCTGCCCATCCTCTTTCCGCCTCCTTCCCCGGCCAAAAGCAGGCCAGTTGCACTGCCCGGGCTTTCCCAGAAGATTTTCTTTCTCAAGTCTTTTAGCTGATTTCAAGTTTAAGGCTGGGGTTTTGGTTATATTTATATTAATGGAAAGGGAATGGGAAAAAAAATAAAAAGAAGGAAGACTAGGCTGTCACCATCCGTGGACAGTACCTGGGGTGACACTGCTAAAAGTTGTGGACAAGGCTCAGCACAATGACTTTCTTAGGCACGCTCCAGGCACACAAAAGCTATGGAAATGGATCTACTGTAGGTGACAGGTCTTTTTATATAGGGGCACAACACATCACTTACCTCTCACGGAAAGCTTTAAACCAGAAGGGAGTTCCTCTCAGGAGGCGTTTAGCAGCTGGTGGAAAGCATCCCAGCTACTGGAAAGCATCCATCATGTCAGGGCATCCTGGCACCCAGAAAAAGCAGTGACTGCAGTAGCAAGGTTGAAGTGTCTTAACTCCTACCTACTAGTTGCACTGGCAGAGTAAGCTCCACACATGAACCATGAGAACTCTCATAACAAGTTCCAAAAAATGGCAGTTAGATTCAGCTGTGATTAGGAATTACCTTAAGATTGGATACTTGATGCTTTTCATGCATAGAGTAAAAGTAGAAAAACATTAGCGTGATGGTGGAAAGTGCAAATATTGCCACTGAAATGCATCAGCTGCTCCTAATCTGGGAATTTCACCTAACAGCTGGATTTGCCTGTTTGTCATCTTAATAATTTTTCAATTCCTTTCTCTGTACAACAGGATCACCATAAAACACGACTAACATACAAAACCGCAGTGATTACAATCACAAGATTAACAGTGATTTTAAATGTATTTTTCCAGAGGCAACCCAAAGCCATGCCAGAGATGTTTAAAGCAATCATCACGCTCATGCTAGGACATCTCTTCCTTGAGCATGCACCTGTGTAGCCTCACATATTATCCCAATTTTCCCAGCTTCAGCTGGGAATAGCAGAGCTTGTCTCAGGAATGAGGGGGGCAGGAGGATCTGTGTCAGGTAGAGCTATACCCACATGCACATTTGAGGGGCTGGGAGGGGACTTGTACTACAAGGATCCCCTTACAGCCCCACAGCAGCTCTATTTCGTATTCCAGCCCAGAATAAGCTCCAGGTCAGCGATGTAAACATGAAAGTTGCTGAGGATTTTCCCCTAGAATCTCAGTGACAGGAAAGCCCTTGCTAAAACATGATGACTGCAAACCCCTATCAGCACACCACGATGCTTTTATTTTCTCACTGGCAATGTCCCATTCTGACAGCACATGCTGGAATTCAACAGAGCATGTATAGGCTTTCTATTGTAACACTGCAATTATTCCATCCTTTTTTTGTTTGTTTGTTTCACACAGCCACCCCCCTCAAATAAAAAATTACCCCACCAGCAAAGCACAATTTTCAAAGACGCTGACTGAACTATTGTGCTAAAAACATATACTGAGTAAAAAAAAAAAAATCCAAACAAACAAACAAAAAGACCTAAATAAAACCAAAGAAAAATATCAAAAAACAACTTCGAAGGTTAGGATAAATAAACAGAGTTGTCTTTGACCTGGAGACTGGCCCACACTGCAAATAAATACATTACCACTTAGCCACATATACATGCCACATTTACAGAAATAAAAGGAATTCTCAAGATAGGGCAATGATTTTGTATTTTATATTACTACCACTGTGCACTTCTAAATTGCATTGGTTTCAAGATGTTCTTTAGGATTTGTGACAATATGGCCTAACCTTGTAGGCTCGTGTCACTGCCAGTTGTTTCATCCAGAAGCTCAAGTCCTGTGCGTGTGAAGTACATGCTTCTTATAAAGAGACTCAAAACGAAGATGCTGGAAAGGATTAACAGCTTAGACAATACCAAGACAAGAGGTTAAAATGTCTACAAAGACATTTTGGGGTACGGAGTTGTTTCCAGCTGTCCAATTTTATTTGGAGCTTGTAAATATCATGGCATATCCCACGCCATGTCCTCCCTCCTCTTCGGGCACTTCACATTTTCTTACCCAAATACGCAGTAGTAACTTCTTGCAACCAAGTTGACTAAGAAGCAAATCACTGTATAAATCTTTCAAAACGTGTTTAAATATAGCTTAGTAAACCAGGAATGTTGGGCAGAAACTGCTGAAAGCATTCATACTGGTAAAACTGAAATGCGACATGATCTCAACGTATTCGAACATTCAATTATATGAAACGTTTTTCCAGTGTAATATCAGATTTAAGACTGAAGTGAAGTAAATGTGATTTGACTGTTTTGGAATCTTCCTAAGACAAATGACTGAAAGATCAAGGTGTTTTATTTCCTATTTGGATCAATGATCAATAAGTCTTATACATGAGAATCACGCATTTTGAATAGAAAACACACTTTTTAATAAATGCAAGCTAGACTGAATAAAATTACTATGTTTGGAGAGCAAAGCTCACTATTTTTTAAGTCATTGCAATCTATATAATTATGAAGTAACTTGAACAAGGCAACTTACATTGGTCCTAAATTTTTTACTTAAGTAAAACACTCATTGATTCCAATGTGAGTGTTGCTTGAGTAATAGAGTTCCCTGTCAAACTGTTAAAATCAGCTAACTTCTAAAAGCCTGCAGATTGATGGAATAACGTGATTATACTAAAGGTATGTGTTTAATATGGAAAAAAAAAATCAAGTTACCAGGCAAAGCCTTTTCACTTTTCACATTTACAATAAAACAAGGCAGTAATGTAAGCAAATATTTTTAGGGGGTTTATAACTCTGTGCCTGGTCATGAAGACACTTAAGCTTGTGATTTTATTTATGTAAGTCATGCCAGTGAATCAGTCCTCTCATGTCACTAGCATTTGAGGTTTAGCATCTAGCACAATAGACATAGCAATAAACTGGCTTTAAATATTCCGCTAGGAAAACAAGACTGCTTTTTGCCGTGGATTGCACTGTAAGAGTTACTTTGGAATGTCGTGTGTAAAAGTTTGTGAGTGATGATATACATTCTCTTTGTTTTGAGTGAATAAGCCTTTCATCAACATAACGCAGCAGAGTTGGATTTTAAAAAGGTTCTCATAGAAAGCCAGAATTCCTTCACAGAAAACCCACATCAGACAAACGAAAAATACCGACATACACCTTTTTCTGATTTTTTTAAAATGAAGTATTAAAAGCTTGGTTCTAATAAGAATATTAAGTAAATAAACGTTAGCTCTACTGAGTGCTATTAGCATAGTTGAAATAGTAGTTTATAAATTTTTGAGAACATCAGCATCATGATATGGTTGTCATAGAAACTGCAACAATATGTCATTTCAATTAATTTTACATGCAGTGATGCTGAGGTCCGTGTAACAATTCTTTTAGGAAGTTCTAGAAGTAAATATTGAATAGCAGGAGTAAAAACATCAATAGGTAATGGCACACTTAAATTATTATTTAATTAACAAAGCAGGGAGAAATCTAAATTATTCTAAAATAATGACAGTGCTGGAGGAATTAGTTAAGCAGACTTTGACTTCAAAACACCAAAATTAAAAGACGAAAGCTACAGAAACATTAAAACGCTAAGCGAAAAAAGTATCTTTTCCCAAATGAAGGAGATTTGGGGGGAAAAAAAAAGGTAAAAAAAATTATTTCTGTCCACAAAATATAAACATGAAATGGTTTTAAATCATCAATGTTCCTTTTGTGTGTGCAAGAAGCAAAAAGTCAAATGTTACAAATCCAGGACCATAATACAAGATTTTAAAAGAAGCTTTAAAGGTAGGAAATGTAACATGAAGAGATTTATTTTTCCTGTATAATGCAGCTACTGTGTGTTATGAATGCTACCTTAAGTAAATCATTGCCAGACACACTCAACTGACATTAATGACTTGATTATTAGAACAGAAAAGCTAACCAAAATAAAGGCAGTGTTTCTAAAAAATAATTGTGTTGTAGCAGTGTGAATTTTTTATTTATTATTTTTTATGTTGCGTATGAACATATACTTCTATTTTCTTACTGCATATGTATGATACAATACCTGACCTGATAGTGTATATATGAAAAAAAAATACTGAGCAGATTGTAATGAGAAAAAAATTTAGATTGTCAACACATTTTATACAGCAATCAATAATTCCATAGTATATTTTGTTTAAATTTACTGAGTTGCCACACAGACTAGAATGTGCAAGACCTTTCAAACTGAGATGTGGAACGAACTGTTTGTAAGTAAATAAAAGCTACTGATATGACCAAAAAAAAAATAAAATAAAAGGAAAAGGAAAAAAAAAAGAAACCCTCAGCCTATGGAAGCTATCTGCAGTGAGAAAGGAGAAGCATCTAGAGCTCTCCTTTCTGATAGGATTAAGGAATGCTACAAAAGAAGCATTTAAATCTCCAGTTTTCCCTGACAATTAACAATGAAAAGCAGATGTTTACAAAGCTATTTTACATGCTCGTTTATAAGATGCTAAAAGATGGTTTGTGGATGGTAAGAAGGAAGAGCTGGATAACTGCTTGTCTGGTGTATATTTAAAAGCATTTTCATTGGCTCAGTTATTGTTAATAATGAAAGAAACACTTTGTGCTGTATAGCTGTGACTATAGAAAACTGCCGTCGTAAAGTCCTCAACAAACTCTTAAGATGCAATTTACAAAGATAATAATAACACAGAATTATTTCACTTCTCTGAATGCTACACATTTGCATACCAGGACTGTGTACAATATACTCATAATGCACATTCATAACAACAAGGACTTCTTAACATTGCAACAGCACAAGATCTGTGCATTAAAAATCTACAGTTCCAAGTTTTCCTTTTTGGTGGGAAACCATTTGTATAAACCAGATGCTCTGCATCTACTCAGAGAAAGATCACATTCAGCTCTTCACCTTTATTGAATGGGATCATATCAAGAAAATTACAAAACACTGTAAGGTAGCAGCAATATTAATAAATCCCCCCCCAGAGAGAAACACGGCCAATTAAGTTTTCACACAAATTTGAGCAGAAGTCTGGTCTATAACTGTGAGTCAGGAGATGTGGGTTCTATTCCTGGCTGTGCTACAAACCTACAGAGTGTTTCTGAACAAGTCACTTACACCAAGTCACTTGAGTAGAAAAAATGCTAAGAATGCCTGCCTCGAGCTCAATTTAGACAGATCCATATCTGCCTCTATGGATGCGTGCAAATGTGGGCATAAGGCTCTAAAAACCTGGGGCTACCCTTTGTGGACTTAGCATCTTACCCTATTTCTCTGCCTGGAGGGAGCCTGTTGGGGGACTTAATTCATGAAAGACTCCTCACGTAGCAATTATATTTATGCATAACAACATTGCCATTAAAAGCCCCAGACCCGCTTGTTTCACGCTCACATTTCACTTCACACACTTGTAGGAGTCCCATTTGCTGTAATAGAATTATTCACTCTCTATGATTCTGGGCATCTAAACTTCTGCGGTATCAGGAGCTAAGTGAATAGAATAGATAATGTGTAGAAATAATCATAGTTAGCAATGAGCTTCAGCCTTCACACTTAAAATCCTGCATCACATTTGATAGGAGGATTTTTAAGTATTGCTATTACAATGTCCTGGTGCAAATAAGATGACTTGACATTAAATTTTTTTGAGATCTTAACATATGTACATTTTCAAAACAAACAAAACTCTCTTCGCTAAATGTAAAATAATTCCAAAATCTGCAGTTCTAATCATAAAAGACACTCGTAAATCACCTGTGTGTTGCCACCAACCAAGCTCCCATTTGGTTTCTGCCTTGGCCACTGAATAAATTCTAATTTTTGTTAATGCTTATGTTATTCATACTACTTCTCCAGTTGTGAATGAATATATTACACTAAAGTACAAAAAATATTTAATTCATATTAGTTGGCTAGATTTCATTTCCTCGATGGACTCTTCCGCAACTCAGACTTCCCGTCTCCAGGACACTCTCTTGGACTAAAACTGTGCTACATGCATAATGATATGCAAAGTAGGTCAAGTTTCCAACGTGCAGCTACAGCCATCCTTAACTTCACCCAAATGGATACTGCTCACATGGTGAAAACTAAACATGCATAGAAATGTTTACAGGATTGGGGCTGAAAGTAGCAAACAGTCTTCCTGCCTTAGATGGATTTTTTTACCATAACACAAATTATTTACACAGAAATCTAACAGCAAGGGATAATTGAAAATATTTTGTCTACCTTTCAACAAAACACCATGGGCAAAATACCTTCTCAGCAGCTGTTATTGGTAGGGCAGAAGGAGACTAAAGAAGGAATCAGGTTCTCCCTGAGTCACTAACAGCCTGAACTGGTACTGCACTATTGTCAAGTACCAAATCAGCTAATAAAACACAGCTCACGACTGCCCACTTTTTCTAGTACCACATTCCCCAGCCCAGAAACACAAACTCTCTCCCCTCCTTCCCACAGAAATTATACTCCCGGCTAGGTCCTGGACTGCTGGCCTGTCACAACCACAGAGGAGGGGACACAATTTGCCTCTGTCTCAGTATTTGCCATGATTTTAATTTGATGGTATTTTAATAATACAGAGTGGTTAGACTCAGACTGCCATCTGAAATGTTGGTGACTAAGGGTTCTGTTCTGAAAAGGTTCTTTCCTTCTTCTTTTTTTTGTCTTTTTTTCTTTTTTAAAATTTTTCCTTTTTTTTCTGGTTTGAACATTTCTTTCAATTAGCTTTCTCATTTAAGCAATAGAAAGGTTAGCTTTATAGGGTTGGGGTTTCTTTTAAATTAACTTAGGAAATGTTTATGGTGTTCATCAAGGCAGCCCATGTTCCTGGAAGTTGGAATTAAAAGGAAAAACATGTTAAGCAAAAAAAGAGCACTTTAGAATCAATATGGTCACACACGCCTCAGATCCCCAAGTCGTATAGTCAGCAAGCAATCATTTCTTTAGTATGGCAATTTTCCACTTATGCACTGAAACCTCAACCTCGATTGTAAAGCAGTATTCAGGGGGTCATAGCTTCTGTCTGCTTTTCTTGTCCTTTCTACAGCCTAGAGCTGCAAAGGAAATTTGTCATGTTATGTTGTTTCAATGTACAAAAAAGTGGGGAGAACTGAGTGTGGAATTAGCAGTGTACTGGATTTGAATGCACACTTTTACCACAGCCACACGTGGTGAACCTTTTCTAGAGCATCCTCCACAGTCGTGTTCAGCACAGGGAGCAATTCCTGAAAAACAGCATTAAATTCTCTGACACGTTTCCTAAGGTTCTGGGTCAAAGGAAGAGAAACAGGGATTTGTCAAGGTCTATTTAATGAGTCTGAGAAAGGAAAACACTCAAATCTGTGGTTTAAATGTAGTACTCTGTACCAAATCCTTTTTTTTAATTCGAAAAAAATCATCCCTCTCCTATACAGCATTTGGCACACTTGTTTTCCAAGAGTAAGATTCAAACTTTTCAAAGCCCTTATATAAGGAACTCGCTTCTTTTTGCTCAAAACATTAATGAATGATACAAATCCTTTGATTTAGAGAGAAGCTTTATTTTGTGGAGAATATTAAGAGATTTTACTGTTGATATTTCCACATTAATATACATTATTTATCTCCACAGGGTGGCGAAAAAGAGAAAATTGCAAAGACTTACTGGGTGGCAGGAAGTGGGATTCACTATAATCAACAGCAGCAGGGGACTCTTTGAGGTTGTGTTGCAAGATATATTCAAGATTTTAGCAGAAAGAAAATAATTGCATTTAATATTGTGCTGGTAGGAAATAACATATGTTCAATCTTTTCCAGCTTTTACACTTACATTTAGATTTAGACTCTTGCCCTTTCGATGCAGAGATGCTACTCCTTAAAATCTGGATTTATTTTTTTTAATTCTTATTTTTAACCACACTTATGCAGAGAATATCCTGTTACTAGCCAGCTAGATTTTTATGCTGCTTGCAAATTTTACTTCAAAAATTTACTAAGGTTTCATGAACATACTCAGTGGACTAAATAAATAGTTGTACGTTCAATAAGCAAGCTATTGCCAAAACACAGTCAAGTTTCCAGCATTATTTTATTTTAGATTTTTTTTTAATGTAAAACCCAAAGATTATATATTTTCTCTGATGTTTGCTTCAAATTTCTTTCTGGTTCAAATCACTACATTTCTTAGAAATCCAGAACTTCTTAAAAATGGATGCAGCTCTTTCAGTGTAAAGAGTAACATATAAGTTGATGAAATATTTTCAGTTAGCTAATACAAAAAAGCTGACAGTCATATAAAGGTTTTCCACACTTAAAGGGATTAAAAATTTGTGCATATGATAACTGAACTTCAATCTTTGTGGCTCATAAAAGTTCAGGAAATTAAAAGTAGCTGTCTAGCATAAGCTAATTGTGCAGAACTCCTTTATAATCAAATACATACATACATACATACATACATACATACATACATACATACATACNTACATACATACATACATACATACAGAGAGGTATCACTATAGCAGATTTCAATACTGCCCAGTTTGCCCATGAAGTAGAAGGGAAACTGACACTGGAGAAGTCTGTCCCTTTCTCCCACCGTGAAAAAGACCCAGAAACAATTCATTTAGGCTAGACACCAGTTTTTTAGACACTAAGGCAGGTGAGATGAATTCCAACTTGCACAATAATTGCAACTCTTGTCTAGTCTTACTATTTACTTTTAGTTATTTCCTTTGTGCTACTCCAGAATGGGTGTCTCGGGGCAGATCATCAGATGCACAAAAGGCTAAAGGAACAGTCATCATTTAGGCCAATAGGCTCAGCCTATTCTTCCCTATGAATTTATTTGCACACTTCAGAGAACCATATGAAGTTATTTTTCAATGAAAATCCGTTCAAGTTGTTTTGGGTTTTTTTTCAGAACCCTATTGCCTTATTGATTTTCTCCATAAATATATGTATGTATGTGTAAAAACACATCATGGATTTCTGGAATAGGAAAGATGCCAGACCTGGACTTCATATTGACAGGGGCTTACAGGTGGCTACCAAAAGACTTAGAGTGGGAGTTGTGAGTGGGAGGAGGAGGTGGGGGAGAACAATCTTCCATTCAAGAACAGTCTTCTTAAAAATCATGTCAAGGCTAAACAGACTGGTTCATTGGTAAAATGTAATAAATATATATACATATACTTCACAAGCTGCAATTCCACGGTTACTTTACATGCCTTAATGACTGGCATGTACTTTTTCTACTTTTTTTCACTTTTTAAAAAAAAATATTTACTTTTCTTGCTCCACCCTCACTTCCAGCAGTAACATGACATGGCTCCATGCTCTGTCAGCTGAAGCAACTGCTGTGGTTTTGGGGGGCAGGGAAGGNAAAAAAAAAAAAAAAAAACAACAACAAAAAAAAGAAGAAGAAGAAGAACGAAACAAAAAAACTCTTCAGGCAGATCTGCTCCAAGGAGCAATTCACAGAAGGATCAGACAAGAGCCAGTGCCAGCACAGCGCAGAAGGTGGAAACACAGAGCCAGAGCCAATAGAGGAGAGGACAAAGCAGCCCAGACTTAGATCAACTCCAGCTGTGATGGACCCAGAGCTGGAGCCAGCCTGACCGCTTAGAAGCTTCCTAAAACCTCTGCACTTTCTCTAAAAACGCTGAGATGGAATGGGTAAGTATGCGGAGTTTAAATTACCACGATACCAGAGAAATAAAATCAGGATTCCTATTTAAACACTGAACGGGTCAAGAAGCAAGAAAAAGCCCTCATGGTCCTAAAGATATCTAGCAGAGTTTCTGTAGTGTGTAACAGGCCAGGAAAAATCCTTCCTGAGCTACATAGATCGCACTTGTGAGTAAATTTCTCCTTTCTAAGCCTTCACTGTGTAGATGAGAAGATCAGGTAGAGGCAGTTTGAGAAGGATTGGAAAAGACTGAAACTAACAAGAATAGGAGCTAGCATTTGGAAAATTAGTAGTGTGGAAGACAGCACATTTTTTTCTCTGTGCAAATATCTAAATTCTGCCATCCCACACCCTTAAAATATGAATATTTTCTTACTTGAGGATATGTAAGTTTAGATTTATCTGGCTAACATTTGTAAGGGCAATTACATACACATGAAGAAGTGTTGGAAAACTGAATTTAAAAGAAAGGAGGCAAATACTTAGGAGACATCAAGTCCAGAACAAAAAGATTTCTAATATTACACTCAGACTGTAAATAAAACAGACAAAGTCTAATATGTTGACTACAGTAACAGCAGCAAGAAAAAAAGTCTCTGTAAAAGATCAGTTTGGAAATTGCAGACAAAAGCTGCAGGGAAGCTATAAAGGATCGGTGTGTTAATTCCTAAAAGAGAATAGGCTATTTGGAAGTACATAAATAAACAGATATTAGTTAGTAGGTTTAGCTTTCCCATTGAAGATTGTACTAGTTGGAAGGAAGATAAAATTTGTCCCTGATTTTGGGGAAAACACCTAAAAAAATTTTAGAAAAGTTTATATTGACCATATACTTGCCAAAAAGGCCCAGAATGAAGAATTCTAGCAGACAACAAGGTGACACATGGACTGTTCCCAGATATGCATTGACTAGCAGTCAGGTCTTTGAGTGTAACTAGGATAGATCAGTATCTACAAATGCTTTTGTACTCCCTCTTCCTGTCTTCTGCTGATAATTTATGAAATTAGCATAAATTATTTGCAGATGCAAAAAGAGATGTCCAAAAGTAAAGTAGGGTGGCCAAGGTATGTTAAAGGTTAACACAAAGACATTCTGGAGGACAGCAGTGGAGACCACTATGGAAAGAGTGTAAAGGATACTTCAAGAGGAAAACGCTGCAAATGAGAGGAAGTCAAAACAGAGAAAAGCAGGCAAAAGTAATTCACATGCAATCAACACATTTTCAGATTTGGAGAATTATTGGATGACAGTTGCTAGAAATAAAAGTTTCTCAGAAATAAAAGTTTCATGTGTGATGTCCTTTGGTCCTATGTACAGTTATTGAGGAGATTGAAGGTAAGGAACTTGATTTTTGAAGTTTTGTTTACTGGCCTGCCCTGGCTGAGATAATAAAAGCAAAGTTTGGCTAATCCAATTTGGATGTGTATTGATTTGTTATTGTTAGCAGCATTGCTCTGCTGTACTTTCTGTGTCCTTGAGCAACCAGGAAGAAACTTGGGAAGGGAGAAGTGCATGGCCTGGGGAAGAATAGGATGGCATCCCTGAGGCTGGAAAGATGTAACATGGGCTTTTATAATACAGCTACAAAAACACCTGTAAATGCCATGTCTTTCTGCTCAGCTTTGTTTATACACATTTGGTGTATCCAGTCCTCAAAACTGGATTTTTGTTAGTCAAGAAGATCAAGTCGGTTAAACTCAAACTGCCTGCAGGAGCGCAGCTCAAGGATTCAACCACCCTTAGTGGATGGACTTAAATTTGATTCAACATCTGATTCATTAGCTTCAACATATTTCCTTAGGGAATTTGTCAGATACAAGACATTTTTTAACTGTTCTCAAAACAAACAAACAAAACCCCAAGAAAACCAAAATAAAAAAAAATAATGAAACAGAAGTTTCTTCTTAACAGTAGACATATGAATAAGAATATAAGGACAACAGAATGTCTTTCCCATGTATGTTAATTTAACCTAGAACCTACAACTCTTGTCTAAGCCAGTCTCCACAGAGTGGAGTGCCCAGATTTTGACCAATATTCTCTTTAATCAGTATGTGTAGATATACAACTGTGTACCTTTAGGGCAGCCTGGAACTGCTGTCGTCAGAGCAGATGACGCAGGCCACGCTTGGCCATTATCCCATGCTGTGTGCCATGGGGCTGTTCAATCCAGCATGCTTCCTCACAGTCCTGCCATCACAACAAATCATGATATAAACACAGGAAACTTGACAATAACACAATTATGAACTAACCACCTTAATTTACTAGACCACATATAGTGTTCCAAAACTGTAACACGTTTCTTACCTTAAAAGGGTATTACAAGTGGGCACAAAACCACTGGTCTCCTCTTAATGAGTTCATGATATCAAATGTCCTCTTTATTGAATGTTGGTCACTGGGAAAATTCATGGGTAATCAGTGATCTCTTAAAATCGGCTGGATTGTCACTCATCTCCTGTAATACCGTAAGATGCCCGATTAGATGTTTTGGTACTATAAAAAGTAAGTAATAAAACCCCTCCAAAACACAGTAAATTTCAGATCTGCAAATGCATATCAGTACAGCAAATATAAATTACCTTATTTTATTAACTGCCTTATTTTACTTTTATAAAGCTTTAAAGTAGTTAACCAACACACCAGGACCCTAGAAACTAAGGCTGTCTTTTTGGTTTTTTTGAACAGACTGAAGCCACCTCAACTCACCCAAAATCTTAGCTCCCCTGTGGAAAGGCAGATAAAAGATTAAATCTTTAGAGAACAAAGAGAAATCCAAAGAAATTCCTCCATCCTAAATTGTCACCAGGATTACAAATCAACTAATTACAATACAAGAATATGAACTGGACTGCTTGCAGGACTGTGTGTAAATTTAAAACTGCTCTACACTGAAGGGTTTTTTTAATTCACGCTGTCCTGGATTAGAACAGTGAATTAGAAGCACTGGATTAGAACCTCTTTTCCTGCACAACTATTAAAAGTACCTGTAAGTGTACATACACTCTGCATGTTTCTCAGGAATTACAGATATGAACATTCGAAATTAAGAATTCTTAATTAAATTATAAATAGTTACACAGTGTCTTTCTTACAATTTTAATTATTTTAAATATACAGTACTTACCTATTTACACATTGAAAAGTTGTACTTTAAAATGGAAACAGTTATGGTTCCAATCTGCTACTCATAACATACAAAAATAACAGATATACATAATTCCAGTAGGCACTGTAATTTATTACTTTAGCCTTTACCAAGAAAAACATTTTCAAGCAATTTTTTTTTGGACCAGAAGTTTATGAACTAAAGTTGGAACGCTGGTTCTATAAGCCAAGTAAACAATTTCACTATCAATGACTTTCTCCCTTGCCTCCAAGTATCTGTTGCACACAGAGACTTCATTAAAGCAGATTGCAAAAAAAAAAAAAAAAANNNNAAAACTGTGCAACAATATTTTCCTTTCATGTTGCAGCTTTAATTTACTTCAGTATGTTATCACACACTTTCAAATAAGTAACTTTTGATTTATAATAACTTACTTTTTTTCACCACCACCACCAAAACCTGAAAAATAATTGTTATTTTAATATGATAAATATTAATTTCATTGATAAAAATTAATTATATTGTTATCCAAGAACAATAAAGCCACCATCAAGGATAAAAACAGCCATTGTTGGCATGTTAATTTCATTACATACGTAAAAGATTGATATCTCTGTTCAATTGCTCAGCTGCTCAACAGTCAGAATTCATTTTTATCAGCCCATCAAAATAAATTCAGTCACTTTTAGCTGTGATGCAAAACGACCAAAGAATAGAAAACCCAACTCACAACTGCATTCCATTCCACCAGGCACTACTCAAAGACAGAAGATGCACAGTAAAAGGCAGGTTCTATCCTGGTAAGTCCAAAATTTAACAGACCAGAGAAACAGAAGGCATGAGGAACGAATGTAATGCCTAAATAAAGGTGAGCAATGTGGGGAAAAGAGAAGGTAATAAAATGACTATATGGTCACAGCCATTACATTACACACACATACATTTGCATTCCTACAGATATATACATTTATAGATATAGATATGGATATAGATATGTATTTATATGCATGAAGACATGGGAAGACAAACACATACATAGAAGATTCACAATGATGATTTTACTTCCTGAAGAAAGCTAAACATTTGGAAAAAAAAAACAGAAAAACACTTTGCTTGACCATACTCTACCTGTTAATGAGCTGCTAATTAAGACTTAGAAAAATGCACGGTCATAAATTTTACTATCAACTTTTTTCCCAAGGAAAACCTTTGTCCAGCAGATTTCCAGTCATACAAATGAAATATTTTTTGTTCTATCTGAATAATAGATGTATCTTTTTTGTATAAGTGTCTCTAACATTTATAATCAGAAAGCAAAAACAATTCACAGCTTTCTAACAGAAGTGAAATTAGTGCCTATTATAAGAGAAGCTAATGGGGGCCAGCACAAAAAACAAACAAACAACAAACAAACAAACAAACAAAATTAGGTTTCTTCATGGTCTTTCTGACAAATCTCTTCCTATACCAGACTGTCCAATACTCTCTTTCATTGGCTGTTTCTCTAATCCTAATCCTTGCCTCCATGACAGAGGACATGAGTTTTGTGGCAGTCAAAGCAAACTGATCAGTAGTACAAGATGTATACTCAGACAAGGTCAAAACACTCATGGAAATAGGGAAATCAAAGCCCACTCCAAGATCCAGGACCACCCTCCAACATGACTTCAAAGCTCCTCTGCTCACCTCAGTGTTGTAATCTTTGACCAACATCTCTGTCCCACTTCAAACACACACAGGTATCACCATTACAGTCACCAAACTGCTGCTGAGGCCACAGAGTTTAAAATAAAGGCAATACTGTTTAGCAGAGATGCTAAATGAGATAAATGATGTGTTCTGCTGAGCTCCACAGAGAAGTACTGGCACCACGAAAACCCTGAAAGAATTCTGCACCTGCTTAAATTCAGAACAATCTTCCAACAAAAGGTAAGATTTTATTTTAGGTGCAAGCTATCCTTTTTCTTCTGCTGTATTTCTGCAAGCATACTTGCCCATCATTTTACACTAACTATCACCAAATTACATGTTTTGTTGTTTTGTCCAGCAGAGATTTTGTCATTCTTATTGTCACCCGAGGACACCAGCCAGAACAATAAACAGCTCCAAATAAGTTCCCCTTACACAGCCTTGGACATGCTAAAAACTTAATTGCTGAAGTTTGATCGCACATGAATTGTGCTCAGACTTTGTCAGTCCTTAAAACAGAAAGTTTTCATTTATCCTGACAGAAACATGAGGAAATATAGATTTAAAACTTTATTAAAAAACCCCAAAAAGATTCATCACTTAAACACAGACCTAAATGTTGTATTTCACAGTGGCAGTCAAGGAGAGCACTCTGAATGTTCATGTAAAACAGAAAGTAAAATATTAAATACATACATGAAATACAATGCATAGACTTGTCAAACAGAAGGAATATTATAACAGCAGATCCAGGGGTGTTCCTTTTTTTTACTTTCACTAGTCCACAGTTCTCCTGATTTGCATTAACAAGACTGCTGCCACTGGTAAGTCTCTTTGCATTTGACATGAAAATTAACAAAAGACTAATTTTAGGAATATTATAAACATCTTTCTAGAAGTATATCACTTTTTTTTCAATGTGCAAAACCTTTTCCTCCTGAATACCAAGGAGAAAACAGACATTTATTATCTAAGTTCCTCTTTAAATTATAGCTCCCCCACATTTCTCAGTTTTAGGACAGCTGGCCATCAACAGGGAATAGAGGGCTGAAATTGTTAAAATAATTGACAAGACACTGTGCAGACTCCTAAAGGCTTTCAAGAATGGGTGTCTCCTAAATCACATATTAGAGCATTTCCCTGAGTTTATAATATGTGTGATATAGTCCAGTGATTTGTTCATTAGAGTAATTTTCCTTCTCTTCTGTTTTCAAGTTCCTGTTTTCTTTTTGATACACATTTATGTCTATTCCCTTTCTGTTAATACAGAATATATATCAAGAGCTGTCCAAGAAACATTTTATGGTGAGAGATTATCCAATAAACACTGTTTTAAATGTCCCAGAATAAGTTACACAGCTCACAAAGCACCTAAATAAATGGTTATTGCATTGAAGCATTTTGCACCTTTAACACTGTCCACAGCAAACCAAAGTTGTTTGAACAATTGAAAATGCAGAGAGCAGCCTATATTGGTCCATCTCAAACACAACTGCTTAACCAGCATGTCTTCACTGTAGTTTCCAGACTCACTAAGCAGAGATTCCTGAAAGACATCACTTTTTTGGAAGAGCAGCATTGCCCATTATGAAATGTTTTTCAAATCCCAACACTTAGTGGAGCCATATTGTACCTTTAAAGGATGCACCTTTCAAAAATATTAAAGCACATCTTGAAATAGCCCACTGAGTGCTGCCAATAAAACATTGCTGTGTCTACACGTGCTGTACCTACAGAGAAACAGAGATACAAAACAAGGGCTTGATTTACCCCACACACAAAAACCATCTGTCACATAACTGCAAGAAAAACTCTGACCTCTCAAGTCCCTATGCCTTAACCACTTGACCAACACAGACACCTACACACACTCCTTAGTAATTATTTCCTGAGAAACAAACGTAGCACAGTTGCAAAACTGTAGCATAGATAGACTGAAATAATTCTTCAGCTGCTTGTACTTGCAGATATAAACAGTACACAGCTCAAAATCCACCTGCAGTTTTCAGAAGGTTTTGATGTCAATGCTGTTCAAACACATCCTCTAAAATGTTGAGTCTATAATCCCACAATATGTGTCAGATAAAGGATTTCTTATTGATTTGAGGTCAGGATTTCAGCATAATGAAACTCATGCAAACTTAAGGCTTTTTATGTTGTTTCTTTTCCTTTGTCTGGCTACTCCCTTTCCATTTTTAAACATGCAATCTGTGATCCACGAGACTTAGGAAAAAATCCAAACCTGTTTTCCTTGTAATTCAGTACATCCAGATAAAACCATGCTAGAAGGTTATTATTGATGCCATGTTTGCTCATGCTACACTCACAATCTATTATATGTAATCCCTGGATATTCTAAAGAATCACTGCTAGAATTAAAGAACCTTTGTTTGAACTTAAAGTTTTGAGTGAAAGACACCTGCTAATAGAAGACAAGCTTAGAAAAAAATCTGCAGAAAACTGTATTTCCTCACTACTTTTTCAAACTAGACACAAAACCAGCATCCAACCTCAATAAATTGGCTCAGGTGCCTGAGGTTAATATTCACAGTGTTTTCCTGGGGCATATCTTGCCCTCCTTAACACATCCAGCATTGCATCATTAACTCATTAAGTTTATTTAAAAACCCATCTCCCTGTTTGCGTGATAGGCTGCAGCTAACAGCCTGTTTTGTAAACTGAGCAAGTTTATTCTTGGTCTGTGTTCATGCAATGCTGAAGATTTGTCTACATACAAAAGTTATGCCTAATTACACTGATTTAATTTAACCAGCTCAAGCCCTGTACTGTGATGAGATCACAAGGTTGCTTTCTACATGTCAAGTTCCTCATTGGGGAAGATGGACACGACCCTTCTACGCTACTAAAGTTGCATCCACATGCTGGCTACACCTGCACAATTACTTAAATAAAAACAGAAAGTGCACATTTACATGTCTCTAGAACCTGTGTTTCAAACCTGAAGCACATCTGGGAGTACATGGCCCTTAGAAATTTAGGTAGGAGATTTTACCAGGAATTAAAATACTCTTTTTTTTTTTTTTTTGATGTGTATTATTTGAGAGCTGGTGCAAAGTTTCAAATGTAATAGTCAGTTTCTAGTCTGAGTTCTGGCAGAACCAGCTTCCTGAGCTTCTATGGCACCCCAATAGTTGAGAAGGTGTTGCAGTTTTCACTATGAACAATCCCTAACTTTGGATGCTTTTAAATAGCATTCAGGATGCATTTCTATTTGTTGCTTAGTAAACTGACAAACTGAAGCTGCAAAGTCACCTGAGCCAACATAGCCTAGTAAATACTAGAAATTTTAAAAAGTGCTGAAAATATTTCAGAATTGTTTTCAACTTAGGATGAGATTCTTTTCAGTAGATTGCAAAATGAAATGGCTCTTTGTTCCATGATAGCACGGAATTATAAAACAATGTGAAACATTAATAATCTTAAATTTTATTAGTGGAAATACCTAATAAGAACCTTCAATCATTGATGACATTGCCATTTTTATAATTGAGCAGGAATCTCTATTCTAGGGCACTAGGAACTGAGGAAAAATAACATTACTTAATAATGTTAATAATGTATTACTTAATAATACAAAGCCCTAGAATATGTGGCTTTAATAGTGGAATTTCAACAGATATGTTTTAACAAACAGATTGTTCTGTAACCAGTGGAAATGTTTATAGTGTGGATAAAATGTGACTTGTGCTGCAAAGTAATCCTCTACTTCAATAGTATAAAAACATTATTAACTCCAAGGATATGATGATAGAAACATTTTAAATGCTAGCAGACTGTAAAAGCAGTATGTTATAGAATCTTGGATTACTGGGGACAAGGTTATGGAACACCCTATATGAGTTTTCAGTGCTCGATAAATAACACCATTTACATGTGGAAATTTTTAGGTACAATATTCTTTCCTCACAAGATTCATAGAGACAAAAACACAACAAAAAAGTAAGATTTTTATATACATATATATGCAAATCAAAGACTGCATGAAAAAGACTATGTGCTTTTACTCGTACATTATATAAAGATTATAGATGCATATTCCCTTATGAATTGAATATCTTATGAAATTCAGTATAAGATAATGAAAATACAGATGGAGTGTTTAGGCTTCTCACTCAAATTACTGTTATTGACCGTAAAGCAAAAATAGTCTGAAATGGCCAACCCTGTCTACAACAGACACAGCTTTTTTAGCTGGACAGAGGAAAGATACACAAGGCCCAAAAACTTCCATGTTATAAATCACTCCAGAAATAATGATGGATTTATAGCTCCCTCTCAATAGTGCAGACAAGCAGTACTCTGATCCAAACCCCGGGGATCAGGCAGGTGGCCTGATACACCCTCACTCGAGACCGTTTGGATCCAACCAAGCATCAGCACTGAAAGTTATTAGTAAGGCATAAAGCATTTGGAACTGTAGCATATTTACCATTGTTCATATTTGAAATGTTGGCTTAAATATTTGGTGACTATCTGAAGTTTTATTGAGGAACATTTTTTGGTTATTAAATCACTCCCCCACCCTGTTGCTCTGTAGAACAACACTGAACTCTCTTGAAGGCTTGGGTGGCCCAAGAGTCTGTGGCTGCTCTCGGACTTCCTTTCCTAGATGTATTTACCTTATTCCTACCATTTCATATGGAATTATTTGTTGGTTTCAGTGTCATTCCTTCCTCTGAGGCTGCACTTTCATCTCACTGAATTTTTATCTTTTAGTTTCATTTTGCCTCTTCATATGTTTTCTCAATACAGAGACTGAGGAAATGATTTCAAATGTAATTCCTATGCTTCCATCTCTTTGTGATTAGCAGGCACATTCTGAAAAGCACAGAGATAGATTCCTTTGTATAGCGATTTCTCTGCAGATCTCACAAATAAGCAACAAAAAAATTCTCAGCTAATATGGAATTTCAGCTTAGATGGTCACAAATTAACCAGAGAAGGGTGTATGTTAGTTTAAACAAATTACTCACATTTTCCATTTTTGGTCTATAGCACAAGAAATTAGATAGTTAATTTTAAACGCAAAACTTTGTACAGCGTGCAAATCATGCCTGTATGTCAAAGTAAAATAACAAACCTAATGAGGAATGTTAAAAAAGCAAGACCCATTAGTTTAAAGATACATGGAAGCAGCCAAAGATGACAAACATGCATAAAATTCAAAACATGATGGAAAAAGGAACAGGCACTGAACCACATAAATCAGTGTTTTGAATTCTATTTCTCTGTGGGTATAATTGTACCTTAGTTTCTTATAATGATTTATTGAGGTAAATAGTCTGTATGGTTTAACAGCTACAGCTTCAAAGTGTCAGGCACAGACTCTCCTTTATTCATGAGGCAGCTGAGTATTGGGATGTGAATCAGCTTCTGTATTCTGGGACTTGGCAAAGTTTGTTTTTAAGGTCCTTATAAAGGATTCATGTTGATGCAGCTATTCAAATGTGAAAAACACTGTGCCGTAAAGGATGAAATAGAAAAGCTTTACAGTAATTCTGGAGGAAAAAAGTAAAAACACTGAAATAAACCATTCAGAATTACCTTCAGGAAAAGAAAGGAACATCCCAGAGTTAATTTTAATGCATTATATCATTAGGGGGAACATAGAAAAAAGCTAATTTCTTGATGAAGCACAAAAGCGTGATGGGATTCCAGAATTTACTTTTAAGTTAAAACAAAATCAAGTGCAAGAAAGAAATGGTAGAAGTTTAAGCTGCGACATTCGCATTTTGGGTTGATTGCCAAACCACACGGTGTATTGCTCTCAGACCAGGATAAACCAACCATTAACTAATCAAAAGAATCATTATCCATGAAAGCCATGATGGCATTTTAACAGTTCTTAATCTATTAATAAGAAAGAATAATTTGCAAAATATATTCCCTCTTCTGTTTACATTCACAGGGCCATTCTTAGCAGAAATTATATGTAGGCTCCCATGGTGTAGAAACCCTATGAAAGCCATGAAAATTCACTAAGCTTCCTTACGTCCCGTGCCAAGATATTCAGCAGGAACTTTGGTCGTTGCCAAGAAACACGTGTGCCTCAGATACAGAAGCTCTGCGTGTACCGGTATTTCAACATTCCTGGAGAGAAATGTGACCCCTTGATGCATACACTGGTTTGCTGGCATGCTCGCATTCCTCCCCATCTGTCAGAGTGGCATGCTGCCTTCTCGCAAGGTGGGATGCCAGTTCTGGAGCACAGGTGCCAACCAAATATAGGTTTGGACTAATACTCTGCAAAATGTGGCAAATGACATTTCACCTGCAAGAGGACCGTCCTACCTGTGGCCCCTGCCAAATTAGGATTGCATGCTTCATTAGCAAAGGGGGTCATCAGCTGAAAATCACAGGCAGAACCAGAAATGCTGGCTTTCTGGATAACATCTCCTAGCTGAGACCCTGCAGCACCACGGTTTAATTTACAATACGCCAAATTTTCCTAACATTGCAGCCATACAGCCCTTTGGAGCAAGCTGCAGCAGACCATGGACAGAGATCTGTGGAATTCATCCTCCCAGGCTCATTTCTGACAAATTTCAAGATTCTTTAAAAAGGCAAATGAATTAACAGTGAGGGAGAAGCATAAATAAAGATTTGTGTTTCCTCTAAGGGAGTTTGTAGCACCACAAAGAAAAACCATCTTCACTGTGACTGTCAAAAAAACCCCCAAACTAAAGATAAAACTATTTTCAACCAAATTGCTCATATAACTCTAAAAATCTTATAATTTATAAAGATTGACATACAATATAAAAAGTCTTTAGCTTCTAGTCTGAGAATTTATGTACACGTGAAAGTCATGAACAGCCATTAGACAAAAATCATTCAACATGCAATGACAACACTGGATAACATTCAATGGTACTTCAATATCCTCAGAATGAAGTATAGTTTGAACACTTTCATTAATAAAAATATTCCCCACTATATTAATCTAACAAGAAAAATTAAATATTCAGTGGATCAATAAACAAAATAGCCACAAAGTAGTGTTGGTTTTGCCTCCAAATTAGCACAGCCTACTTCATTTATAAATGTACAAAAGAAAAATGAAGCATTGCTAGTCTGAAAAAATTATCAGTTTTCAGGAAACAATTTGCTATCCTTTCTTTGGTAATTTACTATGATTTCTGTAATTTATTTATCCCAGGATGTACCTGATATATCATCAGCTTTAAGTGGCTTTGTTAAACTGGCTATCCAAAAATAAGTCGTATTACGCATAATTCTGCATTATTTAGGCTATTCAGAAGGCACACCACTGCTATTCCCAAATGACAAACTCAGAGTTATTAATTTTTACAAGCACAAAATTATAACTCAATACATTGAATTCTATAATTACAATTCAATACACTAAGATGCAAAGTCCTGCCTCTGAGATGGAATAACCCCAAGCAACAGTACAGGCTGGGGGCCAACTGGCTAGAAAGCCTATTTGCAGGGAAAAAAAACCTGGAGGTCCCTGTGGACAAACTGATCATGAGCCAGCAGTGTGCCCTGGCAGCAAAGGCAGCCAACAGCATCCCAGGCTGTTTTAAGAGAAGCACTGGCGGCAGATTGAGGGACCTGGTAATTTCCCTCTTCCTGGCATTTGAGAGACTGCATCAGGAGCAATGCTCCAGCTCTGGTCTTCCCAGGACAAGACAGATACTGAAACAGTGAAGCAAGACAACTGGGAGACTGCAATGACATATACAAGATAGACAAGAAGAAAGAAGCTGAGAGAGCTGGGCTTGCACAGCCCGGGGAAGGGCAGCTGAAGGTGGGAGCTTATTGCTGCCTGCAACAGCCTAATAAGAGGGTGTAGGGAAGATGGAACAAGGCTCCTTGCAGAGGTGCACAGGGACATGACAAGAGCCAATGGACACAAGCTGAATTATTCCAATTCAATATAAGGGGAAAAAAATTACCTTGGGGGTGGTCAAACACTGGGCTAGGTTGCCAAGAAACACTGTGGCATCAGCATCCTTGGACACAGTCCAGCTTGACTGGAGACGGCCCTGTGTAACCTGCTCTAATTGGACCTGCACTGAGCAAGATGTAGGGCTGGATGGCCCCCAGGTGGTGCTTTTCTATCTACTTATTTCTATGAAATATGAGCTAGGATTTTGTATGATACACATCCCAGTTCTAACAACATACAGGAAAATTCCAGGCTATCACACTCCAGGCAATCACTAAACTATTCAGGGACAGCAGCCAGCCTTACATTTGCTTTTCTTGTCTTTTCTTTCAAACAGAGTCTTCAGTCTTTTGTAAAAAACTTATTTCTAGTAAATGAACAGCATTAGACATGGCATTTATGCTACGCCTTCCCACTTTGGATCCCAAATGCTTTAGAAATGATGCATTACTTAACAAAGAAACAGGCTCCTGTTTTGCCCCCAGCAAAACAAGGAAGGTGGCATAAAGTCAGTAGAACAGCATATTTTTCTTCCTGGCACACTGTGCCTGTATGTCACAACCACTAGCCTAATGTAAAGGCGATTGTCCTGCCCACAATTCCATGACAGTCTTGGGCCTGTCATAAATACCACTGTATTAAGTGGACATGCTCTTTCATGCCTAGGTAAATTTATTTAAAATGTATTATTTCAGATTAATAAAAATATCCTGATGCTTGGGCTGCCAAATTTCCGTGCTCAAAGTCAAAATGTCCATAAATTGCTGCAGTATTGCACCTGCAACTTACCGTCATTTATTATTAGAGTATGAATATCAAAATGGTAAAGTCTACTTTAGTACAGGCAGAGTGTACAGTAGGTTCTTGGCAATGCTGTCATATAGTTTATAGTTTATTAATAGAGTGTAGATCTTGAAAACATCACTACATTAATTTTAAAGGCTCAATGTAAGAAATAAGATGTTGGTGTTAAAAAGGTAGAAGAGTAATGGATTTCCATTTTATTTTTGTGCTTTTTGCAGTCACTCAAAACCAATAGGCTGTGACTGAGACACAATTAATAACCCATGAAGTCAGTACAGGGATAAAGCAAATATGCATTTGTATGTCCTTTGTAGAGTAGAGGTCTTCCAGTAGCTAAGAGGAGCAAAAATCAGCATTGCCAAGGGGACACTCTACCTGTCTTTTAAGGAACGAAAGTCACAGAACACATCCAAAACAGCCTAAATTAGAGGGGTAATGAGTGATACACATTTCAAACAGATACTGTCAGAACACAAATTAATGAAACCATTTTTGCAGCAGGAAAAAATCTTTCTGATGCAGTGGCAGTAGACAGTATTGTGATATAGCTCTGTCAGGGAGGTGCAGATATTGGCAGGGAAAAAAAGTCTTCTGCAGTCTTCAAAGGTTATTTGGACACTGGGTATATATGCAAAGTCTGTGTGCTCTACTGATGATGAAAGTTGAGGAGAAACATTTCTTTTCAAAAAGGACTCTGACTTGGGAGCTGTGCAGATATATCAGAGCTTTAGCACACCTGTTTTTTTCACACTCTTAAAACATTTCTCTAAGGATCAAGTGAAACCAGCAGGATAAAGATACCTGGTGCTATTTCTTATTCCTTTCTACTGACCCTTACCACAAATGTTACTGAAGTCCCTAGGGAGAAGAAACTACTACAATTATACAGGGTTAGGAAAGAGAACACACAGAGTCACAATTTTTCCCATACCACTTACATTTCCTTCTAATTTCTCTTTGTTCATCCAATAAAAGATTCAAAGGTGTTAGGAAGAGAAACAGTTATATGAAGAGACAAATTCTGTTTGCAGACAATTTTCAGCAG
This sequence comes from Cyanoderma ruficeps, assembly GCA_008694505.1. Classification (NCBI taxonomy): domain Eukaryota; kingdom Metazoa; phylum Chordata; class Aves; order Passeriformes; family Timaliidae; genus Cyanoderma; species Cyanoderma ruficeps. The sequence continues at coordinate 3,017,607 of VZDJ01007753.1, forward strand.
ACTTCAAATACTTTGACTAACACAGCACTGTGAGACTCAAAAAAAGGACAATGTTAATTTTGTTCCATCTTTTCCAGCAGTGTTACTTGCTAGAGTATGTTAAGCAGTGGTCAGTCCACACCATCTTCAAATTACTCATAGGTTAAATTCACCAAGACAAAATGTTAATATTCCCTTTTCCCTAGTGTTCTGATTTACTACAGGTGGATGAAACAGTATACCAAAGGAAACAGAAGATGCACCCAAGGAAGGATCTACAGAATTTTCACTCTAAACAAACACATTTCATTTTGATAATACTGAAGACTTTCTCCTCATTCAGACTCACAGTAGAATAATTGAACTTGGCAGATACTTTCTGTGAAATGTCTTGTCTTTATTGGGGCTTTTATGTGCCAGTAAGCACAAAAGAAAAAGAAGGAAAGAAGTGAGACATATAAAGCTGTGTCTTCCCTGCAATAAAAATGATTTTTACTCAGGTATGGTATTCTATGGCTGTAGCCTGTGCAGTGGTAAGTGAAGAGGCCTAGTCAGTTTAATACAATGTAAAATCTTAAGAAAGTGAACCACTGCATTTCCTTATTTTGGGATAGCTGGTACACATCAACTCCAAGTAGGAGATACATTGTTGGCCTTGTCTTGGCTTCACTGATATAAAAACTACCTCGGAACTGTCTGCACTAGGACTGTACCAAAACAAAGCTTCTTAACATACCTTTTATGATGCTAAAAAATGGGAATTTTAAAAAATTCTTTGTAGAAGCCTAATGCATACAGGGTTACTAGAAGCCTGCACAAACCTAGGTTCAAGGACATAATCTCTCCATTCTTTGTTTTCTTCCTTTGTTAAACTGGGGCAACAATTCTTTTTTTCTCTGGTATTGAATAATGGCCTTTTCTGCTAGTCCAGAAATAAAAGTAAGTGAAGGTAGTCTTTGTATTGATGTGCTGTCTGTCTTGTTTATGACAGAAACTATTTTGGTTTTAGATGGGAAGTGTTCTAAAAAAGCTTTTACAACAGGTTCAGAAATATAAAAGCCATTTCAAGATGAGGACCTCTCTATCCTTTTTTTTTTTTTTGTTAGTCCTTGAAAGAGCTTTTTAAATGTTAACAGCTACGACTGCCTTCGCTCAACTGATGCTCCCTTCTCAGTAATCCTTCTGTTGACATCTCTTTGCCCTTAGCTTGTCTCTCCTTCTTCTCAACAACTCCTTAAAAGAAAACTTAACAAGAGGTTGGATTTGAACTTTTGGCAGACATAGGACCACTAAAGCACATTGAATAAGTCTGTCGGGGAAGTCAGATTTCCGTAAAAGCGTTTCTTTCCTCACTTTCAACGATACACAGAATATTTCCCACTCTTCCCTCTGGCACCCTCCATATATTGCAGTGACCACTACTAAGCAAAGCTGCTCAGAAAACAGGAAGCATTTTCAGCTCAAATATGTTGAAAGAGATGAAAAGGTAGGGTAATGTCATGTTTCTATTTGATATGAAATAAAGCTTTTTGTGTAAAAAAAATGTAATTTAGACTGTACACTTAAAGTAGGTGTATGTGTACATGTTTGAGGTTTTTTCAAGCTAAAAAAAAAGGCATCAGTTTCCTTGTTAATCTTTCTTGCAGACAGGTACTGGCAGCATTCCCTGCCTCATGGTGATAGCTTCTCTGAGTATCAGAAATTCATTAGTAACAATTAAACATTCTACAGCACTTGAGAAGTGGTTGATCCTGTTTTATAAGCCAATGTCAGTGAGCATATTATAAATTACAGCAGTCCAATTACTCTACAGCTAATATTTAGCACTTATACTGTGCTTTGAACACACACTCTTGCAACTGATAATTAATTCTTAATGCTGGCATGCAGATATATTATCCTAATTTCACAGATAAAACAGAAAAGTTTGATAATTGGCCAAAAGCCACTTAATCTTGAGTGAAGTCAGGACTAATCAGGGGAAGATTCAACCCTGTATCCGTGGCTTCCAAGCCAGCACTGACCACTGTCTTGGTCACTGTGGGACAGTTTTATTATTGCAGCTTAGTCAATCACTGCATGGCAAAGACATCCTTATCACATTATACTATGCGAAATTATTTTGGCTGTCAGATACGGCTCTACTTTAATCTACCCTACCTCAACAGAAAAAAAGCTAAAAACCAATTAAATAAAAAATAATTGTGAAGAATTTATATCAGGATATTCATTCATTAAACTGCTTCCACAATATCTAGTTAGGCCTCAACTTTCTCACTCACATCCCTTTCCATGAAAGGAAATGAAATCTCATGATTCCAATGAGGATCATTTCAGCAAGATTCAGTTCATTTCACTGCACTTTGCCTCCTACCATTCCATCAAATTGTTTTCATTTAATTTCAGAATTTCCTTTCTTTTCCTTAACAAGGTTTTGTCTGCCTGCAAGTTTTTATAATGCAGATTGCTGAGCTTCTAAACTTGGAAGGTCCTCATTCAAAGGCAGCCCTTTGCTTGAGGTTCTGTTTCTGTATCATAGCCAGTTTGTGCTTCACGACAAAACCTCACCTCCTGTGAACGGAATGTTAACTTTGGGACAGTGTCTTCAGAGAGACTATGTCAAAACAGTAGAAAACTCTCACAAATATTGCCCAGAATACTTACTTATGGTTTTGTTTGTATTCCAGAACAGCCTCAGAGATTGGAGAACACATGCTTCTTCTTAGAAACTCCGTGTCCATTGTTCTGAGAATAATGACATTTCTCTGTTGCTCAAAAGAATAGAGCAAATACAACACTGAATCCCAGCATGACAGGATTATCAGAACTTCCTTCTTATAATTTATTAGTGTTACTGGAATTATATGAAGCTCATGAGTCACACATCCTCAGACTTATCTATAACACCTGCAGGAAGATAAGCTAAACCTTTACATAACCATTCTGTTACTGAGAGAATCCACATGTTTGTGAGCATTCAGATCACTCAATTTTTAAGTGATCCCATAGGCAGATGGCTGTCATTTAATGCTTAGGGTGTCTTTGTTTGGTAAGGTACCTTTTCATCAAAAACAGCATTTTAAACAAGAGAGCAACAAATTAAGGGAGAAAAAAAATTGCAAAAGCCTCTCACTAAAATATCAACACCATATCATTATTCAAAATGTAAATAAAAACAAAATGAACAAACCATTAGTCGACACATAAACATTAGTTCCTTTCAGTTGTCCTGAAGAAGACTTAAAATTAACAATAAGCCACAACTAAGACACAATTATAATGGCTGATTTCAGCAGTCTTATTTTTTACACCGTTTTTCCCAACGACGTACCACAAGGGAAATATAGCCATGAAGTTAAATTTTCACACTTGTTTTTATTGAGATACAGGTCTTTAACAGTACAGAAACACTAACAACAACTTAACTTTAGAAAAAATGGAAAAATACAGTTTCACTGGTATTAGATTACCCCAATTCTTATTAAGTTAAACAGACTAAAAATGCTGCTAGATACTACTAAAAATTTGGGGGTTTAATTTATAAGGTAATGTAATTTACAGGGCTTTTTTCCTGTAATTTTACTCTTCTTGTTAGAAATAATTTTTAAATGCTAACCTTTATTAATAAAATTAATAAATATCATAAACTAATCCATTACTACAGTCTCTACTCTACAGTACTACAATTATAATAGTCTGTACATTTAAATACACAAAATAAGGTTAAAGATGCATATATATGATTCTCTCAGATTAATTATTGCTTCTGCTTTTATTGCTGTCAAACATGAACCACAGAACCTGTAGAAAGCAAATGTAACAACTCTGCCTTTCTAATTGGTTTTGCACACTCAAGCCGATCAGTCATGCAAACGTGAAACAAAACATCGATATCCTAGTGCTATTCTGTATAAACAGCCGTTGAAAATAATTATATTCTACATATCACACCATATTTCATACCATATATCGTATCATAATAATAGTTTGGGTTGGAATGGACCTAATCCATTCAAGATCTAATTAAGACACTAAGTTTAGCTCTTTGTGGGGGAAAAAAAATTGCAATCGTTTGTTTTAAACGTCTTCAGAGAGGGAGATTCCCTGGGCAGTCTGTTCCAGTGCTCTGCCACCCAAAGTGTAAAGAAATTTTTGCTCCTGTTGAAGGGGAACTTCTCGTTTATGGCCATTGCTCCTCGTCCTGCTCCACTGTGAAGAGTTTGGCAACACCTGCTTGGCACCCACCTCTGAGATACTTAAATACATAAATCCATTATATGCCTCAATAAAGTCGGGGGCAGTGCGTGACTTTGTGCTTTGCACACATGTGGGGGCGACGGAACAACAGTGGCGGCCAACAGCCAGAGGCACTGAGGGGTAAATGGGCACCCCTGGAGCTCCGCACACATGGCTCCACGCGGGGCGCACGAACAGCAGCACCGCGGGGAGCTGAAGCGAGCCGAGCAGCGGGCAGTGTCCCCGCTCCGCCATCCCCACTCCCGACTGCCCAGAGAAGCGGAAAGCGCCGGAAAGCACCGGGAAGCACAGGAATGTACCAGCACCCGCCTCCCGGCAGCGTCACCGCCCACCCCGAGGCGGAGCCCGGCCCGGCCCGCCCGTCACGGCCGCGGCGTCGCGGGGGCCTCTGGGACACGTAGTCCCCGCCGGCCCGCGCGGCGCCGCCGCCGCCCGCCCAGAACTACCGGTCCCGGCGCGCCCCGCGCCCGCCCCCGAGGGAGCGGCTCCGGCAGGAAGGCGGCAGCGCGGCCCGGTCACCCAGCCGCGGCCATGAGCTCAGCCAGGGAGTCCCAGAGCCACCACGGCCTCAAGCGAGCGGCCTCCCCCGATGTAACCGGGCGCGGGGCGGCGGCGCGGCGGGAGGGGGTTGGCGGCGCGGGGGGCGGCGGCAGGGCCGCGGCTCGGCGGCGGAGCCCCCGGCGGGACGCGGGCAGGCCGCGTCCGCCCGGGCGGGCTGCGGCGGGGCGGAGGGGCCGCTCGGGGCGGGCGGGCGCAGTGAGCGTGTGCTCCCGCAGGGCTCCAGCAGCTGGGAGGCCGCGGATCTCGGCAACGAGGAGCGGAAGCAGAAGTTCTTGCGGCTGATGGGCGCCGCGAAGGTGAGGCCGCCCCGCCGCCCATCGCTGCCACCCGGGGGGCGGGCACGGGGAGCGGGGTGCTCTCAGCGGGGCGCGGGGTTCTGCGGGGCGATCTGAGCGGAGCGACAGCAATCCAGAGCCGCCGGGCTTTGGGGCTCTCCTCCCAGGAGGATTTGGGTTTCACCGCTGTTGTGTCAGCAGCCGTGTTACACAAAACGTCGCTCGGAAGTTGACGAGTCCCTGCGCCGCAGCTTCATCCCCGCCCCACGCCTTAAGTGCTTTCTGACCCGCTCCTAAAGTTACTTGTTGACGCTTCCGAGAGAGAGGCCTTGTTACAAACTAACAAACTTACGCACTAGGTCTGTAAATTTCTCTCTTGCTGGAAAAAAACACCAACTTTGAAAGAGTGATAGCTGATAGACTAAACAACTAAAGTAGTAAACCTAGGGAATATTTTTAAAGAGAAAATACGCAAAATCTAAATTTCTCTTATGCTTGCTGCAAAGCTGGTTAAACGTAATAATGCTTTTTTCATGTATAAAATGTTAGTTTAATATTGCACTTTTACTTACTTTTAGAAAACATTTTTACTTGTCATAACTTATTTTGCTTGAACACAGTAACTTTGTAAGCATAAATAGCTAACTGCATTAAAGAGGTGAAAGTTAGGACTTTGTAGTGGATAGAGATACAATGCCCCATTAAAGCATCCCACTAATCTTAATGTTTGCTTGGGTACTTAGTGCTGCTTGCTGTGTAATGCCAGTTCTTGCCTATTGGGACATATTTGCTAATGAGCAACTACTGGGCCAATAAATTAATCATCACTGTGAAGGTCTTATCTGACACTGTGAGCAGTCCAAAAGTGGGATCATCATAAGATGCATGGTCTGAACTGTTGCAGAGTGTCAAAGAAAGGGTAAATGATCAGAACCTGGATACACACCTGCTGAGCATCATGTAGTATAATTTTCGTGTGGCAAGAAACAGAGTGAAATAGAACCATCTCTGGGGTCTGGGAAGAGCAAAGAGCATGTAGTTGTTGGGGTTTCATTTTCAGAAAATTCAGCAAAAGAAAGATGAAACAAGTTCACCTAGAGGCAGCAGCTGTTAGCTAGTATAACTTCCAGACTTACAGTTGAGTGTCAGGGTTTGACAGCAAACCTTTTACATTCGAGATGTCCAGGATGTTGGCAGAGCTGTCAGTGCACCCTAAAGCTCCAAAACAAACTGCCTTTTCTTTTAGAAAGAACATACTGGCCGCCTTGTTATCGGAGACCACAGATCAACCTCTCACTTCAGGACAGGTCAGTTTATCCAACAGCTGATACAAAGTTGGAAATCTAACCCTTATTTAGGAACATTCCAGTGCTCTGAGCTTGGTAGATATGGCAGGGAGGGATTTCAGGTTTCGTGGCTGCAGCTGTAGATGGCTCAGGCTGTGGAGTTGTAGAAGTTCCTTATTTCTTAGATTACTGACAAATGGGTTTCTCTGACTCTACTCACTTGCCCCTTAGTCCAGTATATGCCAGGATATCCAAACTAAATTGTACATAGAAAAGAACAGGGGATGATTTCTCCTTGACCTGGTTACCTATTGAGCAGAAAGATCTCTGCCCTAAAGCAATGAGGTAAAAGCTGAAAAGATCTGCAAGGTCACCTTGGCAATCAGCAGTAATTGGATGTCATGCAGGAGCATGGTAACTCCTTATGCTTTCCTAGGAGGTCAGAGTACAGGGCACCAAGCTGGGTTGGACTGCACTGCCTGAGAGAAGCCTTGACAAAACTGTGGAATAGCAGCTGTCACCATTCCAGAAAACTTCCCCTCATATTCCAGAAAGCTTTCCCTGATGCTCTCCACTGATCATTGTTCACATGATGAAAAATTATCTGTGGACCAAAATAAGCCTGAGGATTGGTTCCAGGTGCTGCTGCTGTTAGCTTACTGAGACTGAGAATCATTCCTTCATACCTGAATTTCTAGAAAGAAAGTGATGCTTCTCCTTGAAGTCATAAAGAATCACTACTCATGTGTTAATAGCAAAAAGTTAAAATGCTGGGGGTTTAACACTTCTTTGTCCAGCATAGTTCTTGGCCTTTTACAATAACATTCAGCTCTAACTTCCAAACGAGGAAATGTGGATTTGCAATACAACAAATATGAGAGATACAAATTAAAAGCTAGTGTTGTAGGCCTCCTGGGGAGAATTAGAGATTCCTACAAGAGATTTTCCAAGTACATAGGATCCTTAACTATTTTAGACTACTTATGTAAATAAAGGGGCTGTAGAAGTAGCTCATGAAAATTAGTTTTTCTGCTAATTCATAAGGATGGAAAAATGCAGAGCTGTAGTAACTGCTTCTTGTAATTTGGGATGCATGAAACAGTTTCAGAAAGGGCTCCATAAACAAGAGTGGTGCTGTTATCCCAAGGTGTGATGCTATATCTGAGGGATGATTTAATCACAGTAATCCCGTGTTATGTAGTGAAGGTCACAAAGTTTCTCCTTGCTGGGGCATGTTGCAGAGTTGGCTGGAAGCAGAGAGAACTCACACTGATTACATTTACCTTGTTCTGTAGAACATAACCCTGCATAGTGCAGCTCTGGAATGCATCAGGTCTCAGGAACTTCCCTCTTTGTATCCTGCTTGCACACTTGCTACTGTTGCTTTAAAGTCTGATGGTTTGTATGCAGTAATACTGGCTCCTAGTTTAGAATGGTTTTATTTAAACTTCTTGCCTTTGAAAATGTGACTTCCTGTAATTCGGTGTCTTTGTTAATTTGAATGAACCATAACCAAAGTACCCTGGACAATGCAGGGGAAGAAGACAAGAAAATGAACGAGGAGTTGGAGTCTCAGTACCAGCAGAGCATGGACAGCACCATGTCAGGGCGGAACCGGCGCCACTGCGGCCTTGGCTTCAGTGAGGTACTGAGTTCATTCCTGGACTCTTTTGGCTTTCACTAACACAGGTGGTGCTGGGTTGAAAACTCCAAGCAGACTTTCATGGTTTGGGTTAAAGGACAGACTTATTGCAAGCACTTGACTGCTGTTTGTGTACGCTCTGGTGGCCATTTAAGTGCTCATAAATGACTGATGCTTCTCTGTTGTTCTGAGAAGTGATAAGACATGCCTTCATGCTCCAGAGCAGTCAAGACTGATTAGGGCACAAAGTGACAAATATATTAAATCAGGGTGTTGCTGAGGAATATATAAGTAGCCAGGATAACCATCTGCATTGTTTTCAGCAGTATCATTGGATTACTTCAGCATTCCTCATGCTGCAGTTAGCTAAGTGTCCTTTCAGAGATCAGTCACACATGTGAATTCTTGATGGTCTAGCCTTTAGTTCCATTATGTCACACTCTGTGACAGGTATTCCAGTGTCACTGCTGGAATTACTGAACTGATGTGATCTGGAACTTCAGACTCATTGAAGGATGTCTTTAGGATTTCTGCTGTAACTAAATAAACCAGTGGCACATGAATCCATGCATGTCACAGCTGGCATGATTAACCACTTCAGGGAGTTGCTTTCTGTCTAATAATTTGTGTCTTACAGGCCTCTGTTAAACAATATGGCCCATTTTAGTACCAAAACGAAAGGAGCCATTAAGTGAAACAATCTCACTGGGAAATTTTAAAGGCTGCAATGGAGTTGCCAGGAAATAATATTTTATCTCTCTCATAATCTGAACTTACAGTTTCAGGAAGATGAACAAGAAGAGGAGGCAGCTGGACACTCCTCTGATGAGAGTTCAGAGGATTCTGAAAGTGGCTCTGATTCAGAGCAAGAGGAGTCTGCAGAGGAGCTACAAGCTACTGAAAAACGTGATGAAGCTGAGGTTCCCGAAAACAAAAAAGAAGCAAAAAGCAACTATAAAATGATGTTTGTGAAAGCCAGTGGTTCATAACTGCAGATGTAACAGCTTTGTATTTAAAGTACAGTAAGCCTTATTGTTACAGTGCAAAGTGGAGGACTGCTACAGCACAAATCTTTGTATTTTGATTTTAAAAAGACCCTGTTAGATGACAAAACGTAGTATTTGCTTTCTGTTGCCATGGATAACATTTTTATGGGCGCAGTGATATTACTGGTTTTTGTAAAGTGTATGAAATCCTGGATGGAGAAATAAATTTGTTTTGTTCCTGCCCAATCTTTACAATGTTATCTGAACTATCCCTTCCCTTATTCCATGCCAGATAAGGAAGCTTCATGTTAGTGGTTTATTCAGTTAGTACCCCAGTCTTGAATTTTTAACTATTAAGATTACATGTGAATTACGTGATGTTGCATTAGTTGTAAGATACCAATATCAGCATTACTCTGTGATGTACTAGAGCTTTTAAAAATGATTTTGTCTATAGATGCTAGCGTTGGCAGGGCTGAGGAGAAATTCTTCACTTTTGTGACAGCATTGATCACTGTATCCATCTGAAATCCTACAGCAGCTGCATAGAGAATATGTTTTAGAAAAGTGTAATACAACAGAAGGCTCTAATTGCTTCTTTGGCTTTCTAACGAGGGGAAGGAGCTGTAGTTGTTTCTACCTTTCAGTAGAAAAGTGTGATTTTCTGAATTACTGGTTCCTGGCTAGAGCACTGAGCTGTTATTAAAAATAACACCTCCCAAAGAAACCAGTTTACTTTGAAAGAGTATACTTTGATAATGAAAAGGATATACAAATCATTTTAGCTTTTTTAAAATATAGAATAAAGAGTTAAGTATGTGAGCCCTTCTTCCTTTTCTCTCTGTACATGCATCACTTGGAGGTCGGAGTCAATTAGCACAAGGCTGTACCTGTCAAGTCAAGCTGATATGCCTAGAAAGCCAGGAGTTCAGCAACTCCTTCCAGCAAGAATTAAACACATCCATTCCTCTGCAAAGTCATTGCATTCATGTAATGAATAAAATATCAGAGCTTTTTAGACTTTCTTTCCTCTTAGTACAGCGGACAGATCTCCTGGCTTGGAAGAACAGGACATCTTTCCTGTACCTCTAGTGCTGCCACAGCAGTGTTCCAGGGGACACTTGGGATGCTCCTGGAGACTCCTTTCTGTGTACAATTCCTGATGTGCAGACAACGTTTCCAAGCCAGTTGGCTGAAGGAAAGCAGAAGTTTGTACTATCATTGCCTAGTTGAATGTAAACACTGCAGCATCAGCTATTGGGGGAGGACTTGGAATAAGTATGGAAAAAATAAAAGTAATATTGTAAATAGAAACTGAGTGTAGATTTTGATTACTGTGTCTTACTGCATCTACATTTAATACAAGCTTTTCCACTCATTCCATTTTAAGAACAGTGTTACAGCAACCACTGTCAGTCATTTGTACTTGATTTGCGAAGATTTTTTTGTTTTCCCAATACTGCAAGCTCCTAATACACAGAGAAAAAGTTTAAGTTGCTTGGGCATTCTGAAGAGAAAAAGCCTCACCATGACTTAGGAAAGCTGTCTATTTCTAGGAAAGAGACTGAGATGCCTCCCTAAGAGATCAACTGATTCCTTATAGACCCATTCCAAGTTTTCCTGGTTAGACACTCGAGCTAAACTTGAACCAGCATTTCACTGTTAAAATCCTTTAGCTGTGGCTGCCACTCACCTCTCTGCCTCCTCTGTCCCAGCACCACTGCTCTCTGAGCTCTCCCACCAGCATGCAGCCATGCAGAGATTCCCACTGAGATCTGGAAAGACACAGGAAAAGCAGATCCAGCTGGCCAGCCCTGCACAGCTCTGCTGATGGACACAATGAGCTGCTCTTCCACTCAGCCTCTGGCCTCCCTGGTTAGGCCATCAGTTTCAGTTATAAATAGAACACACAAAGGTAAAAACCCCAAACTATTCTAGATATAGCTCTGACCAGGAAAAAAAAAATCAACAGAACTTCCATTCCCCAAAAGCAGAACAGCAATTATGAACATCTGATGAGGTTTGGGGTAACATCTGTGATGCTGACCCAAGACTCACCTGCTCAAAATAGGAAGAGTTCTACCCAGTCTCGTCTGTTTCTGTCTAACATTTATAAACAATGTAAGAACTTGCAGACTGATCTACAAAGCAGCATAAGCTTCTCCCTCTGTACCATGAAAGGCTGATTTAGCTCAGTTTGTGCAGTGAAGGTTTCAATTCAGGAGTCAATTTTAGCAACATTGGATACAACAGTATCAGCAGTAGTGGTATGGATAGGAGGAGCAGGATGATTCCTGCTCATGGAAGACGGAACACAGGAAAAATCAAAATCAGTGTCCTGGTTGACTCCAGTCAGCCCTTTGCTTTTTCAAGTTGGTATGGAAGGAGCTCCCAGAGATGACAGCAGAACACATCCTAAGCAGACACTGACTAATGAGAAGGGCAGCTGCATTTGTCTACGAAAACAAGATTTGTCCACTGAAATTCGTCAACTCCAAGACCAGTTAATTTCCACCTCAATAGAAAGGCAGAAGTCTGCCTGTTCTAGACCACAGGGAAGGACAGAAGTTAGGCCACAGAGGGTTGCCACAGAACAACCATCACATCTGGTAAGTTTTCGCCTGTTTCTAAACCACACTGAAAATTGGCTTACACAAAGAGCACTACAGGTGCATTCTCAGCACTTCACTTTGGAAAACACCTGAATGAGGGGAAATGCACTGGTGTGCCAGTTCCCCTTCCATTTGCTTGGAACCAGGAACCCCTCCAGGTGAGCTCCATCACAGCCCCACTGCCCACAGGTCTGGCAGTCACCACAGGGGGTGCTTCTAAGCCAGGCAAGAAGGTGATTCTCAACATCCTACAGGAATTCTCTGAGGCCAGGGGAACCAGATCTGTAAGTTGCCCTGTAGTTTCTTGCAAGTGCTTTGCAGTTTACTCTCCCTTTCTTCCTGAAGGGGAGGCTGACAACTTGATTCCTGAAAGCACAGTTTATAGGCCAGCTTCAAAGCAATAGGTCCCTCTAAGGCTCTGGTTGGGGAATTCACATGAAAGACGACATACACATGTTGTTCTGATGCCAGAGAGGATGGTTGGTAGAAATCTCCGTGGATTTGCTACAGTCCCCAGTACAGGGATTAAATTATGCACTGAAGCTGCCTCTGTAAACTGCAGGAGACAAAGAGAATAAGTGGCAGTGCAATACCTCACAATCAAAGCCTGGCACGGCTCTTTGCATCAGTCTCTTGGAAGCTGTCAGGGGATTAAGAGAAGGGACATGTGTCAAGGTACCCTCAGCTGAAGGGACAGAGCAAAAATTGGTTTTGTCTGCTTTTAAGCCTGTCACCTCTGCACTTTTCCTGAGAAAAATATTTTAGTGCAAGAGGTGTACAGCATCATGATGGGAGGCGAGTTTCCTTAGTTTTTGCACAGCATTAAAGAAATACAGTACTTGGTGATTTAACCCAAGATGAGTTAATTTTCATGTGCAGGTGCAAAACGAGTTCACACTAACAGTTTGTGCTATTATCTATCCAAACCCAGTACCATTTATGGTGGCCATATGAGGATCCAGAGAAGAAAAATATAAAGGGAAGATTGAAAAGAACTTTAGATGCTGTCTAGGAACAGAGCACAGTAACTGGCAATAGGAAAGACAATTGTCCTGCTGCCAAAACACTACCTTGGAATCATCATTGATTCTCCTTCATCCACTACTACCATCAACATCCCACTCGCTTGTTTAACTCTTTCACAAGGCATTATTTTGTACTAGGACATGAAACAATCTCATTTGCCAGGTATTCCTTCTTACCTTCTCCACTACAGTTTAGGCCAAGTCCTTTCATTGAAGTATTTTGCTGCTGTCCAAGTCTATGTATTTCAGGTCTTTGCTCATTTTTACTACCTCTTACTTCCCACCACCAGGCTGTTCTGCACCCTCACCTTCAGCCTCTTCTTACACCTTGCTTGCAGATACATCTCTGCCATTATTTTCTACAATTTCACTACTCACCTCTGATTTCTTAATTGCTTCCTTTTTTTAGTTCTTCCTTATGCTAGCTCCTGGTAAGATTCAGGAATACATCATTGTCCTTCAAGTTTACATCTGGTAACACAATTTCACTAACAGCTGCTCCAAAAATGCTAATTGTTAGTTGTTTTCTTTGGAGGCCGTTTTCCACTCTCTGTGTAAGGCAACCAGGAGCACTGACAAGAAAATAACAAGTCAACAGTGCTCAAATGTGCATATACTTCCTATATGCACTTTTTACATATATTCAATACTTTCTGATTTTATTTACTTTATAATTAGCACTTGAATTTATTTCACCATCTCCCAGCAATTTCACGGCAGCCTTTATAATTTTACCTCCCTCCTATATTTACCTGTACTTTAACATTCCAAGCGTGGTTGTTGCACAGGATACCTCAACAGACTTGTATTAAAAATGCTCTTTAAAATTCCAGAGCTTTGAACTAAAGAAATATCTCAAGAAGTTTTCATGGAAAGTTCATCGCGGTTGGTTCAATTCAGCTGCAGTTAGATGCACCTTTTCAAATAATGGGAAAAAAAAATGTAAAGGGGTCAGACCCAATCAATACAGTTGTTCAAACAGAATTTCAGGCACTGTGATGTGGGGATTTTTTTGTGCTCTTTCTTTGTACTGCTCCACTATGAAGAAAGGTTGCTTTTGCTAGTAGAGCAATAAAAATCTTAGCCTTTTGAATACAGCCAAATAACCAATGGGAATCTTTACCAGGTGTGGAAAATATAGCAATTTTTTCATGTTTTTCTTGCGCATGGCTTTGTTCTTTTTATAACCACACAGTACACGGGCACACACACACACACACAGAGCACAAGCAAACACTTTAAAACACCCACAGACAGACATCAATCAGAGGGGTAACATCACACCCTGCCTTCTGCATCTTCTAAGTTTTGACACCAAGTAAATCTGGTCTTTCCTTCACAGAACATTCAGAAGTTAATTGCTAAGACACCTAAGAAATATGTGGTTTCCTAGAGGGGAACAGATGCTGATATAAAACACACACACATATATTTGAAGATCTGGAAGTCAGAGGAGTAAATGGTGCAGGGGGAAAAAAAAAAGTAATGGTGTGAAGTACCAGAATGTGTCAGGAGCACTCTGCCTTCTCAAAACACCAACCCCTCCCTCCAAAGGCTGTGGGGTACCAAAGACCACCCTGATGGGTTTTAAGAGCTTTTTGAAACAGTAGCATCCTTCAGTAACTTTTCCTTCCACACCTAAGATACTTTCCAGAAGGGACTCTCTCAGTAGTTTCCTGAAAAACCTTTTTATCTACTTCTGGTGAGTTTTGTTTGTGGGGGGCTTTTTGTTGGTGGTGGTGGTGTTTTTTCCAAACAGTCTGGACGTCTCTAAGTACTGCATACCTGCCCAGTCCTTTAAAACAAACAGCATAAATACAGATGCACAAAGACAACCAGTGCTATAGCTCAGCAGGATTCCTTGCAGCCCAGCAATGCACATAAACTCAAAATAATAGTGAAAAACAGGGGTGGGGGCTGTTGTGCAAGTCCAAAAAGGTGGAAGAGGTGCTACTTACAACTATCAGGGTGTATTTTAAAAATGCAGCTGGGCAGTAAAAGTTTAGTAACTTCGGCTGAAGAAATTGGAAACAGCTGTACATGGGAAGAGAATTCAGCCTGCCAAATTTTTGCTTGGTATAACATCACAAAACATTAATTAAAAACCAGTACAATCAGAACGGACACTGCTTTCTAATGAGTGAGTTCAACTGGTCCCAAACACTTCACTGTTTAATAGGTAGAGGGGAAAAAGGGCCACTTTCTGACTAAAATTATACTGATCTGCAAGTTAACTTTTTTTTTCTAGTTTTAATATTAGAAAGTAGCTTGTAACACCCTGAAAAGAGCACGTCAATTAAAAGAAACAGAACTGAGAAAGGAAATTGACCCAAACCAAACACTCTATGCATAGGAAAAACTAGCCACCACTATTTAAATCTACACCCATCCTTACAAAAGATGGACACTAAGAACAGCATTTCACATATTCAACAAAAAGTTTAGGAAGAAAAACTATCTTATAATTTTTTTTTCTGAAATATGGGATTAACTATGGAATGACCAAAATCCTTCGATCAATACTGGTTTTACCAAATATGTTTATGACGTCACTGTTTAGGGCAAAATCCTTCTCCTTCCACACAAGCTTGAATGAGCAGGTTTTGTGTGTGCATTCAAAGGAAGGAGAATGAACATCCCCCCCAACCTGCAGAGCAGCACTGCCTGTGCTCCTTTCCCTCCACTGCTTTGTTGTGCCCCACAAAAACAGGATGAGCACATGCTAAGAAGCTCAGCTCCCAGTTTCTGCCACTCACATCCAAAGGCCAAGGACTCACAGCCTCAAACATTCACCCTCGAGTTCGTGCAGTCAACACTAAGCTGCAGAAACACTTTCAATTGTTTTTTCACAAGAATTCAACATTTCCAGGGCTCTCCATCAACCTGGTGCCTTTTGAGGGAACTGCTGAAAAGCCAAACGCTGCCAGTGAGCTGCAGCTTTGCCAGTGCCCACCACCTTCCCCTCAGCCAAAACCCCACTCTTGCCATTCAAGAATAAAGACAGACTTCATCAAATGCTTAGAAAACATTTCTGAAAACAAAACAAAAAATCAACTAATAATCATCATCATCATCAAAATGTAGAATTGGTGTAGAGAGAGCCTGATTCAAATCTAAGTGCAAAACTGGGGAACTTCAATGGGATTTGAACCAAAGAAGAGCAAAACGTGATAAAAGCACAAATTACTCCAGATTTCCAACTAGCTGGACACTGATAAAAGAGCAGACAAGACAGAGGCAATAGGAGACAGTTATGTTAATATTTTAATCTGTACATATACCATTTTCCAAACTGTTACATTTTATTTAAATTAATGTTTTCTTGCAAAATATTCATTTATGCTTTCAAAACTTTTTTATAAAGGCAAAAAATAAATCATTATTTTGGCAAAGGTTTTGAAGTTGATACTGGCAGTATTGAGGTAAAATAGATTGCATTAGCTAAATATATACTTTTAAGAATATTTCTGCGTATAGTGTTAATATAATACGATTTGTCTTACAGTCTGAAACACAGAGGTCAATTCCAAGGGGTTTTTAGCTTCTACTTGAATACAGGGAATAAAAACAAGTTAGTGGTTTCACAAAATACTGCAGAAGTATTTCTCAGTTATTTCTCATCCAGAGCTGAACTCCGCTACTAACATTGGGAAGTTTTTGTATGTCTTGCATTTGATGCATACACAGGGTTTTTTAAAGTGTAGTTGCAGCAATTCATTTAACCTTATTTTCTCCTTATTTTAACCACCTCACCCTTTGCCCTATGTGTAAGCACAGCACAGAATTTCCAAGTTTGGCAAAGATAAGCACCAGGTGAACATACAAACGAAATTAGCAGGTGCCACATTCCATTAGTTCTGCTGTTTCCAGAACAAATACTAGTCAGTACATCATATTGTAATGCCTATTGAAAACAAAAAATCAGAAGTGAAATATGTATTTACTAGCCAAATGATACATTATATTTTTTATTGCTTACTTCACATATTTTAATTAAAAATTACCTTCTTTCACATCACAACTTAAAAAAAAAAATTGTTAGCTGTTTGTTATAGAGGGGGCAGCACTACTGTCAAGGGCAACCTAACAAACTGTGGATTGATACCAGCAAGTTAATCATCTGGGATCAAAAAAAAGAAATGAGAATTCAAAATGGCTTTTGTTGTGGCTTTCCTGGGAAATTTCAGCTATACAGTGGTTACTAATATTTAGAAATTCAAGCTAACAGTTCTTGCAATGGAATATTTAATGGGCAAAAGGGTGGGTGATTAGCTCTACAAAAATATTCAATCTGAAACACCCTTTCACCAAACCTGTCACCTGTGTTAGCTCTATCCATACCCTAGCAATGTGCTTCTAGGTTTGCTCAAATTTTCACATAGGGTTTTTTTCACAAAACTTTACAATGTGCATCTGAGCCTGAGGGGGAAGTAACAGCATCTTTTAGTATCTATGCAGGAAGTGTCTTTTAAAATTAATTCAGCCCTTGATTTAAAAAAAAAAAATCTAAAATACATCGTTCTAAAAATACATTGTCAGTATTTTACAGAGTTTATTAAAAGTGCCATTTATCCGTATAAAAAGTGTGAACTAAACTGAAGTAAATAAAAAAATGATCTGCAGTTCTCTTCATTTTCATAGAAAATCCCCCAATCATTCTCTGAATGTCTTTCCAGAAGAAGGTGTCATCAGCCAATGAGCATCTCCACAGAAACCTGGAAAAGAATCTCCTCTGTCTTCCACGTAGTGTCTCAAAGTGGGATTGGCCCCGAGTCTCACGTCAGTGTTCACTTACTGCTTTGGCTGGTGTGAAGGAAAATAAAACATGGTTAAATATTGAAGGGAGTCAACCAGTGCCAAGCAGTAAGAAATTGCTGGAAACACTTTTTTTTAAAGCCCTTTGCAGTTTGACAGAAGGAACAATTCACACAGGCCCGTTAAGAGAACAATCATCTCCTGATGCCACTGATGCTCAAGTTCCTGTGTCCTCTGCACATCACAACTACTTCCTTTTTCTGAAGAAAAGGTAACTTTATATAAATATATATCTGTAACTGTATATCTATGTGTATATATTTGTGCAGACTTGTGCTAGACATGTTTTTAAGTCAATCTGGAATCACAGAATGGTTGGGGTAGGAAGGGACCTCTGAAGCTCAGCCCCAGCCCCCTGCTCGAGTCTCTGGCACTGTACAATTATTTGAGTTACTCAAGCAACCCTCTTTACTACTTCATCTCTGCTTTATCTTCTTGTTCAATTTCAGGCATAAAATCAAGCCAAAGGAAATCAGAAAGCTAAGAATAATATAAAAGGAAAATATGGATGCACAGCAAGTGTCTTAACTAGGGGCACACTTGGCAGTTGCATGCAGTATTTACACCTTTTCCTACTTCCAATTTCAAACAGGAAAAACTGCAAATCCTACCAAGAAGAGATACAAATACAGATGTTTCTTTGTAAGGACAACAAAATTATCACAATTTTAATACCTGAAGTGGCAAAATAACCTAACTAGAGACAAAACCAATCCTCTGTTAACATGATCCAATGAGAGGCACGATCAAAGTCAAACACAACATTGCAGAATTAGTTACAAGGGGCCAAACTTTCAGCTCACCTCAGCTAAGACTCTGATGGCAGCTCACCTGTAGGACACCAGCCCACAAAGGAAGCCCCTTCCTTGTACAAGGGTGCACTTTGGATTCTCTCTTTGTACACCCTGAGCAGCCAGCAGAGTACAGAAGGCTGCTGAAAACCTGGCCCCCTGTCACCGAGAGCACAGACGTCTCCTCCCTTCACCACAGCAGGACTGAGGAAGCACCTCACCTGCAGAGCGACAGCACTTCACTGAAGACTTCACCAGCCCACGTGTTAGCTCATTAGAAGCAATATTTACAGGAATAAAAGTTTTCTGAAAAAGTAGCTGCATGCTTTCATTTGGAGGTAATTCTGGTTTAATAAAGAAGTTAAAATTTAGCAAGGCACAGCACCGGCACCATGGCAAATCAGACATGCCGAGAGCAGTTAGTTCTTACTTGGAAGATGTTTAAACAAATGTGTAGTGAAATCCATTGCTTAAGGGGGAGTGAGGTGGCTGTGGTACAGAAGGTGAGGGTGCTTTGGGTGGATAGGTCAACTGCTGAGCTAGAAGGGATCACACACAGGAATTAGGCTGCATAATCCAACATTCACATCATAAACGGAGTCACCTTAATTTTCTACCACATGAATAGGAAACCTGGTTAGCAATGAATGAAAAAGTGCTACACTATTTTAGTCACATGGAACACAAGGTAAACAACATTTCTACCTGCTGCTTTTTTTTCTACTCCTTGCATAAATTAAACAAATAAAGATTCCTCCTTGGATCAGAATATGGACAATCTATCTTAAGATGAAATTTCACTGGAACATTATGAAGGCACACAACACCAACATACTCTCAAAAGCTTTTAACGCTTTTGAAGCTCTGGACCAGCACTTATATTTGCTAATTTGATTTCCAGACTTCACTGAGACTGTACAGGTTTTCAAGATTTCCTTTGTTATATGCCAGTGAGCAGAAACCAAAATAATACATAGAAAAATAATGTTTACAAAATTACATATACATATAACATTTTGCTTAGTGCAGTGCATGATACAGTAAATACATTTTCATATCTCAACTTGAAAATACAGGATAAAGAATACAATGATTAAAGCTACCCTTGTTTATAAACCAGAGTAATGGTATAGTATTAGAAGAAAATAATCATAAAATTGAAGAAATTGAAACTCGATCTAAAATTCTGCTTTTACGTTTTGGAGGGCCAAAGCACACAACATAGGAAACAACTTGTTAACACTCTTGTATTTGACTTCAATCTTCCAGATTCTTGGCATGAGTTCCACTCAAAAGGTTGATTTCTTATAAGGAACAGAGGAAACTCTAAAATGCTAAGATTAGATAAATGTACAGCTTATCTTAAGAGATTCATATTAGCATAGAATCCTAACATAACTGCTTGCCCCTAAAAATGGGCAAAGTTAAGCTTCACAGTCTTTGTCATAAACAAATCTTTGTAAAACAATCTACATAATTAGTTTGGGGTTTTCAGGTCTGTTTCATCCAAGGAGCAAATGATAACCCATGCTTCAAAAATCAAACTACAAAAATAATAAATGTGAAAGAATCTGTAATATGAGACTAAATGAGATTCTAAAATCAGATGTGTAAAATATCAAATGATTTTCTTTTTAATCACCTTGGATCATCAGAAAATAGGCCATAATTAAAAGACCTGAACTATTTTCTGGTTTGTAGATTTTCTATTAAAACCAAACCATTCTGGCACCTTTTTTTTTTTTTTTTTGTTAGAATACCATGAAAGGTGTTTGCTTTTAAAGGAGTAAGAAATAATTGAAATCAAAGCAAGACATGTTTCAAGAAGTGAGTTTTTGAGGTACAAGTGTGGCAACAAAAGCTGTGCACAAACACAAACATTTGGAATTCCTTAAAAACCTTAGGGTTTGGCTACTGTGTTAGGGGTTTTTTAAGTGTCTGAAAGACAGAATAGGTAGCCTCTATGCTTCACAAAAAAACCCTAAAACCTCTCTCACAACTGACTGCAAATTTTCTGAAGCAGCATTTAAACATTTCAGTGCCAATACACACTTTAATTCTCTCTTTGAGGAAAACTAAAGAATTAAGTAGATTTTCGTAGTTACATATATCTAAAAAATTGATGGATCACACTTTTGAGACAATTAAATATTAAAAAATTAAAATATATAAATAAAAAACCTATAGCAATGAAATGTACACTGAATTCACTACACAACATTTAAAAAAAATCAAACCAAATTCAGTAGTGTACAGTTGCTACAAATTCAGGCACACCCAGAAGTAACTTAACTGGCCCCACAAGGACCTTTGAGTGGGGCAGGCACTCTGCTCTTGTTGTACTGAATAATTTCAAGCACTGGCTGTGTTCATCAGTGCTGATCTGAGCCCAGATGTGTGACCTTTTCCCAGCAGAAGGTAGAACTCAAGTGGCAAAATGCTCCACTGGCTCATACACCATGAAAAGAGTTCCCATTCCATAACACCAAAGGATTGGGGTAACTGTTACAAGGTTCTGGTCACTAGAACTGGGACCAAAGCACCTGTGAAAAAGCTCTGTTGATACACCAATGGGCCACAAAGTCATTCCTGAAATGCTCCCATGATTTTACAATTCTGTTTTTCTGTTTGTTTGATTTAGCTTTATAATGTCTGGCCTCCTCAGTGAACCATTTTATCCCTGCCAGTCAGCTAAATTACCCACAGAAACTCTCTAAAGTCTCAAGATTCGTATCTTGGAAATGTATTCCATCCCCTCAAGATGCCATTCCCCTCAGGTTCAGCTGGCACTGCATCCCTGAGTGTACAGCCACATTCAATCAACACTGTTACTGCAGATGCACGTTACGCATTCCCATATTGGAATAATCTGTCTTTAATGGGAAGGTCTTAAGGGCTGCTGTGGCAAGAGCCGTAACTTCAAACTGACAACTTGGGATGAGAAATGTGCGTATTTTTTCTCCATCATAGTTGAAGTTTCCATTATTTCCATTCTCCACTGGAACAGTGAATGGTGCCAGTTATAAATGGCCAGTCAGGCACTTGGGGAAATCGCTGCTGCATGGATTACTGTGTGATACAAATCTCTTGACATTTCTTACTTATTTCAACTACAAAGCAATCAAGAGTGAAATTATCACTTTTAGCAACATATCGTAAGGGATCTATTAATTTCCAGGCATTGAGCAGAATTCCTGCAAAGCTGAATTCCTCTGACCTCTCATCCTGGCCACCAGACAGAAACATGCCAATGCCCATTTCACAAGGTCTTTTGCAGCCTGTATTCACACAGCTCAAGCTGCAAATTACTGTAGCCTCATCTCAATCACTGGACCAGGGAATTTTTCTCTTAAAAAATATTTTAAATCCTCTTTCCTTGATTTTTTTTGAAGTCACAGATCAATTCACTTTAAAAAAAATGAATATAGAAATATTTGATTTAATGCGATTATAGAGAATTAAAATGTTATTTTTTTAGCACTTTTAGTTAAAGCAAGTTTCCAAGTTCTGAACTTATTGATCATACTATTTTGTCCCCTTTATCCTGCCCAGTGGAGGCCAAATACTCGATGTAAATCATTAGCCCCTCTCCATTTGTTACCTACACACATTTTTCACTGTTTTGAATAGGAATGACTGAAACTTCCTCTTATGCCAGGAGTTCAGCAACAAGCCCATACAACTTGAGAAGCTGGTAAGGAATAGCTGTTATTTTGTAAATAACTAAGCATTACCTGCTACCTCCTTGCTCCTCTGAGAGGCTTCAGAAGCCAGAGCATATGAAATGGTAATGATGCGCTCCTGCTCCTGCAGCTGTGAATCTAAATCAATCGAGTTGTGTTTGTCCTGGGCAACAGTAGGCTGCAGATTGTGCATACTGGGGGGAAAGCAAAAAACAACATTAACATTTGCAAACATAAAGAATCCACCACGCAGATAAGAACAAGCCTGGATTCACACAGCAGCTTTCAGATCTCATCTATCAAGCTCCGTATTTTATTGCGGTCCTTTAAAATAGGGTTGATGCTGGATGCAAACGCCTACAGCACACAAGGAAAAATGACACAGCCACCACATATTCAGTCACAATTTCTGCACAGCCTTAACAACATCTGAAGTTCCTTTTTTAGAAATATAATTTATGTACTTTAATGAAAACACTACGAAAGTGCTATTTATTTGAAGTTGTTAGTAAGATTCCTTGCTAGTGCTCAGAGGAAAAGGAAAAACCTGGTGGTCCTCAGGCTGCACCCCTTCCAAAGAGAGATCAGGTACCTGACATAAGAAATTGTGGAAATTCTGGAAACTGAACGTTTCAGCTGACTCTATGTTAGCTGTAAGTAGCCAGAAGTGTTGTTTTACAACTCCAACTCTCCGACCACAACAGAAACTTGCTCTCATACTGATTTTTCTTCTTCTTTTGGCCAGATTTGTGCCTTTCCTTCCCCCTCACTCTCATCAACAAGTTGTTTGGTAAGGACTCACTACTGTTTTAGGACTCTCTAAACAAGAAAATGAGCACATACAAAATTCATCATTATGTCCTCTGCCTTGTTTTAGGAAGCAGCTCTAAGTACACCACATAAATTCTGAGTGCATTTTCTCAAAGCTTCAAGTTACATTCAGGTAACAGAAATAAAGACTGTTGTATGATGTTAGTACTCAATGTTTAACATTAGCCCCTGTGGAAGATTTGGAAAAAACCCTAAAACCTAACCTTGATTTAGTAAGAATATTCTTTATCTTTTCTGCTTTACGCTGCCTGGCTGCCAGTTCTTCTGTAGAAAGAGGCTCTTCTGGCTCCAGTTCAACATAACGTTCTGGAATTACAACCTTCTCAGGTTTTGACAACTGCAGAAAGAAAGCAAGCATCAAGTTTTCAATAACAAAGACTTAAAAGAAATTGAGATAAATCCTACTCAATGGGAGAACACAGTGAAAAGAATAAAGCACGGATTTTCACAGTCAGTACATGTACCTGACGCTAAACACTTCTGGATATCTAGCTGATGCCCTTTCAACAGTGTTCCCTTTGATTCCTTTTACTTCAGAAGATAGATTGAACAAACATTTAAAGGGGTTACAGAAGAAATCAGAATCAACAGAAAACCTTCCTTCAGGTCAGGCTTAGAGCCCAAAGTAGGACACTGCCTAAGGCTCTTACAGCAGAAAGAAGCAACCACTATGAGACTGCCTGGACAACCTGAGATATCAATGTCATGATATTTGTGTCATGCCAGCCAGAACTTCCTACATCTGAAAGGAAATATCACTGAAAGTTTTAACCTAGGGTGTCATTCTTTTGAGACTGGATAATCTTCTATGAGCAGAAGGGGGGGGAAAAAGGCAAAAAGAAATACACCACACTGTGTGATTGTGACAAGACATTGCATAAATTAATTCTGCAGACTGAAAATTTTAATATGATTGCACGAAGGCTAGAAACAATTTTTTGCTAGGATAGATTACTTTGTGGGAATTTTTCACTCCACCCAATGAAAATACACTTTACAAACTCTGAAAATCAACTCTTATCATACAGAACAGACTGCTTTTGAAAACAAAAATAGAGGACATACGAATAAATGTAAATCAAGTAAAGGAGAACTTTTTTTTATTATTATTGGAATTTTTAAAATGCTCATGAGGCACTGAGTTTTCAAAATTTAAAGTTTTCAATGAAAATAATCCTTAATTTTTTCACCACTGACCTTGTTTCACACTAATTCAATGGATTATATGTAAAGTGGCCTGACCTAACCACCCGTGCTTATAGGCTGAGTAATTCCAAGGAAATCGCATGCCAAGAGCACACACTGGCACACTCAACCATATTAAAATCACAGCCTCAAGTTTTTATACTTCCTTCTCAGGAAACCCAAAGCCAACGCTAGCAGAAAAATCCTCATTTTTCTACTACACTTCCCTGCTTTTCAATCCAACTCCTCTCTGGAGGTCTAGATATAAACATATATATACTTTTTTTTTTAAATGTGTATCTCTATCTCCATATGGTATCTAACCTACATTAGCTCATCCCATCACTTTCAGAATATCAAACCCGTTAATCACCAAAACAGCAGATGGATTTCCTTAAAGATACAACTGAGGATACTTCCTTCTGAGGCACAGAGGTACCTCAAACACAGAAGTGCCTGCCAGGTGAAGAGAATGGCCACATGAAATGGAAAAGGACAACAAGGCCAGGTTGGATAGAGCTCTGGTTCAGTGGAAGGTGTCCCTGCCCATAGCAGAGGGTGGGAATTAGGTGATCTTTAAGGTCCCTTCCAACACAAATCTATGATTTTAACCTGGGTAAACTGAGAAAGAAACTTTGCACTCAGAGCTTCAGACCTACTTCAGTTACTCTGAAGCAAGACAGAAATGCCTATGGGCAAAAATGTCTCCTATCCAAGGCTTAAAGAAGTACAGTGATTCCCATAGCTCCAGGGACCTTCTGGAAAAGAGAAATTAATAGGAAAGGCAGAAGAATGGAAGTTATTTTCTGTTTCTGAAGTTTACAGAAGCACAGTATTTTCTGTAAAAATTATACAAAGACTATCTGAAAGAGACATTCATTTGTAGAGTTCAACAGATAAAGACTCACAGAGTAAACTATTTACAAATATCTCTCTCTGTAAAATGATACTCTGCCAACAGCTTTCAGAAGAGTACAGGTGCTTACAGTCTAATTATTATTAATAGTTTTACTGGTTTGCCATCTCTCAAAGCATTTAACATAGTCAAGGTACCCCCTGAAGCCCTTCCACTTGCTGTGTTCTCTCCTTCCCACCAGATGGCTCAATCGCATTTCAAACTGGCATTTCCTCGGTTACTGAAGCTGAGGAAAAACCTCGTGCCCAGAACACCGACCAAGTCATTCCAAAAGCTGACAGAAATGTTTTCAAGCTCAAATAAAGCAGTGCTTCCTTTTTTCTATCATCATTTGCCTTTCAACATGGAAAGTAGTAAGGTAGCTCTGGGGAACTAACTTCTCCTTCATTTCTATTTCTCATTTTTAAATCCTCATCATGTTCCCTTCTTGTCTTTTTTTCCCAATTTATAGAACTTTCCCTAACTTAATCACTCTTCCCTTTATAAAGCCTGAAAGATATATTTCAAAGAGTAGAGCCAGCTATTCAATTTCTTCTTTCCACTAAAACACGATAGGAACACAAACCTTACAAAGGCGCCAGGTCATAGATTTTCAGTACCCAAAAAACTCCTTTTAGTTCAAAATTCCAGCTAACTTTTGAAAGAAAAGATGAGAATTCACTGCCTAAAACTTAGAAAGGTTAATATTTTGGGACAGAGAATAGGAGTCAAAAGATTGTGAGTGTTACCTCTCTGCTGATATCTAAATCATAGTCTTGAGGCTCCAGGTCTGTCTCTGTCACTGCTACTGGCTGAACTTTTAACCATTCATTTTCATCCTTGTCGTCTCCACGAATTGCCCTCTCAAGTAACTGCAAATCAAATTCTTGCTCTCGTTTCCACTGGTAACAGACACAAAACAATTAACAGCATTCAAGCATACTGCCAAACTCACCATACAGCGACGTACACTACAACTGCTGCAAACGCTACACTGCTGACAGAGTCAGCAGGGCACACACCTAAAGTGACAACAGAAAGAAAATAAAACTGCGTTTCTTCGTTTTGATCTCTAGCTGTGCTGTGAGGAATTCAGAGTATTGTATAATTTTACACGTTCAGCAGTATAAGATTCTAAGAAATTTGTTAATCCAAATTTTCCAATTTGCTGATGAACATGGAACCAGCTATACATGGAACACCAGCTTTGGAAGCACAGCTGCCACTAGCAGTGAGCCTACAGACTGACAGAGTAGTCCTTGGCTTTGTAAAGAGGCAGTGCTGTGTGGTTCTGAATCACTACACAGAAAGGCTATTTATACTGCTGGTTGAGAATCACAACTTGAAAATTTTATGCACCTTTTTAGAATAATACCTACTGTTTAAAGTTGATGATATTTTATGTATTAGCGTTTATTTGTCTTGAATTAAAAAATAATTGACTTTTAAGCTCTTCAGACTTTGCTAAAAGCAGAGTCTAGCTACCTGCAAAAGTCTTCCACACAGTCTTTAAAAGATAAGTATTTAGCAATATAAATCAGAACTATTAAATACTTATTGATATTTAAATTTAGCATATCTAAACTAAGCTGCATAATGTAGAGGACACAAAAATCGCTGCACAGTAGTCCCTTCACAACTTCACACAATACAGTTACATATAACTCACACTTAAGGACACTACCAATACCTTTTTGTTCAAAAAATTAAGTTCAGTTGTAGCATCATTCCATCCAGTAGATCTGAGCAACTTTACCATACATGATATTAAAAGCAGTAAGAAGAAAGGACAAAAAGAAGAAGAACAACAAAATTATCTCCTCAAGGTTTTGAGGGAATCAACAGGAGAACGTGCCACTTTTATGTTTCTTAAAAACATCTCCAGTATTTCTGGTACAAATCTTTGGCTTGTTTTGGATGAAGTTTGAACTCTATGTGAAGTCCTTAGACTTCATTATGTCACTTGCATTAATAAATCTAATTGAAACCTATTCATGCACAAGCTCTCAGTATTCACTCAGAAGATAAGTATCTTCCATGTATATTAAAAAGTTAAGTAGGTAAAAGGCAATTATATCTTAAAAATTAATACGCTACAGAATTTAACAGAGAAAAGAACATTTTCTCATATGGGTACTCCAAACTCATCCTTCTACTCATATTCGAACCAGGCCTGATTGATATAGTATATTTTAAACACCCAGTATTATTTTCAAGTTGTTGTTATATAATAGGTAATAAAAACATCAAACCATTCTTATGAAGCAGTGCTTTTATTGGCTTTGATGTTGCAACTTTTACATTAAAAAGGCATCGTATATAACAAATGAATTCATGTACTGTGATCCATACTTAAAATGCCATCCTACACTTGAGAGCTGACCAATTAAAAATAAGAATTATACATACAATGTATGTTTAAAGCAAATGTTACACACTGAGCAGCACTTCAATTATACATTTAACTGTTTGCCATTGTGGCTGCTAAATAACTGTAATGCTGTAAGTAATTGTGCTATCAAACATGCTTTTGCATATCAAAGCCCTATAGGTACAAGAGATGACCTCTACAAAACACTGCTAGGGCTGAAAAACTCTATTTTAATTCTTTACAGCAAGAAAAAGACCAAGATGGCACCCAAATTAATAAATAAAGTGTTTGCCACAAATGTTAATAATGAGTGTTATGAAAATGTTTCAATTTGACTTGTGTATGTTACGTGAGTCAGAAAACATAAGAAGCTCAGATTTATTTTTCTTCCAATTAAAGTATGAAAGTTACAGTGGTACTACAGTACAATTCCCAAACATTATGTACTGTCTTTAAAAAAATCTGTGATTGCAAAACAGAAGACAAAACAGATGAATGTCTCCAAGCAGTGCAGTCGTATTTACTGGGAAAGTAAATACAAATAACTGGCTGCAAATTAGTGCTACACAACAGTGGGAATGAAAAGCTGAATATTGTAAGTTTTTTTAATGCCAGCAAATAACAAACATGTACTAAATGCAATTAAGCCTGGTAAAAATTGAGTAGCCCAGTTAGAAATTTTAAAGTAACTAGAAAATTCTGCAAATTAAAAATAAGCAAAAAAAAAAAAAAAAAAAAA
>VZDJ01007753.1:3045548-3126414 GCA_008694505.1 Cyanoderma ruficeps
AAAAAAAAAAAAAAAAAAAAAGGCATTAGGTATGATGAGTGACAAATTTAAAAGCAAGAGATCTTGTGCAATGAATTAGGTAAAACAATGTGATCATTCTAAAACTCTAGTGGATCAAATAAATAATAAATTAAAAGACCACAGCATAAGTGCAATTACAGTACAATCCTGGTTTAGCACCAAGTGAGCAACTGGGTAACTTCACCAATTAGAATTGCTTTGGTTAGTATCCAAAATGTATCATTATAAACTTATCATCTGCACAGCATTTACTCTCAGAAAGCAACAAAAATACTTCTCTTCAGCAGCCTAAATTTGAGCCTTATTAGAATATTCCACATTTTGAGCTTTAAAGAATTCGTATCAATTAAAATACATTAGCTCTCACATAAATTCCTAATCAGCATGATTAGATTTTAAAACTGATTATCCATTTATCATCTTTTTTAAAAAGAACAAACAAGCACCACCTTGGTCTGGTATTACCGACTATCTTGCAGGCTAATTTATGAATTATGAATTTAAAAGGAAAAATAACCATGGTGAGAAAGAACATTCTAAAAGGCCCATTCCATTATGAAGCAGTTTTAAAACTGTACAAACTTCTGACACTTTCTAAATACAATTCCAAGGGGGAAAAAAAAGTCATGGCTCTGAATTCACCCCAACATACTGGCATCTCCACTCATCACTAACCTCTGACCAACTTACCTGCTGAACCTTCTACATTTAATTTAGCTACAAGTAAAAAATATCATCTGTTCCTCACACTCTCTGAACCCATTTGATACCACAGAACACTAATTTAATTGGACTAGAAGAATCACACACACTCAAGTGAAAGTGCTTGCCAGGGGAAAAAAAAATAATAATAAATCCAAAGATATTTTTAGTTTAGTCCTTTTAAGGCATATCTAACATACTGAGCCTACGTCTGCAGACACGGGCCTGATGAAAGACCGAGATGAAACAGGCTGCCTTTCTCCTTGGCTAAGAGTTCTCTTGCGTTCCCGCACTAATGCCTTCTGATGTCTCTTCATTCTTTCTAGCTGCTCCTCTGCACTCATCTTGCCTCTTTGGTGGTCTCCAGAGTATAAACGTTCCAAGGCACTCTTTGGTCTCTCCTGGAGAAGTCACAAGGCACAGAAAAACATGTGTTGTAATTAATACTTTATAAGAAGTATACAAAAAAATGAACTCCTTCTCCTATCTCATTACTAAATTTTATTCTATTAACTTTGCACTTCTTTGCATATTTCAACTCTGTGTTTCCTATTAGTAGTGCTGAATTTTGTTTCTAAACCTTGCTTTACAAATCTATTTGAAATGCAGTAAATTGTTTGTTTGTTTTCCAGTTCATTTAAGAAAGTGCAAAGTTGGAGACTCCGTTAGATCTCAGCTCTTGGTCCTCTCCAAGGCTACTGCAATCCCACTTCCTGCCACACAAAGTATACTCTGGGCTTAATTATTTCAAGCAGTTCAGACATTTGCCTTCAGAAGTTTATTTAAAACTTACCTTGGACCTATCCCTTCGAAGTGTTGCAAAGGATGAAATGGTAGAAGACTGGTGCAATCTGGAAGTTGATCCAGACAAACCTTTATAAGGAAAAAGAGAATGCCTTAAAATCAAATGACAGACAAAATAAGACAAGTATCAGGTTGGTTTTTTGTTGGTTTTTTTTCTATTTTCTTCAACTGTTTCTGTGGCATTCTGGTCACTATTTGAGCAGACATTTTGCAATTCAGAAGATCACA
This sequence comes from Cyanoderma ruficeps, assembly GCA_008694505.1. Taxonomy (NCBI): domain Eukaryota; kingdom Metazoa; phylum Chordata; class Aves; order Passeriformes; family Timaliidae; genus Cyanoderma; species Cyanoderma ruficeps. Next base: position 3,047,304 of record VZDJ01007753.1, read on the forward strand.
AGAGGCATGAAATTTCATTTCAGCCAAACATAATGGACTTCAGGTCGCTCCTGATCAAAATTCAGAAAATCTATAATAATTTAGAAACTTATATCAAATGAAGGATAGGTTGAACTCAGCTGTAGAAGCGTAGATGAAGTGTACAAATAATCACGTCTATTAAGAAAATAAAACCTTATTCACAGGTAGAAATGAATAAGAAGTGAATGGCTAAGAAATTATTTGCTTTTGGCCCAAATATCATCTCTATCCTCATTTCCTAAACAGTTACAGGACCATAGCACAGTGGAGATGAAGTGTCAAGTCAGATATAATATTTGGGGCATGATATTCATAGACATCATCAGTCACATTTTAATGGCAATATAGGTATTTCAAGAATACTTGGAGTTTGCAAAAGATAGCACAGAAATTATGAGGAAAAATAACTTTGAATATAAGAGACATTCTAATAGCCAATTCCATGTTTCGCTATGGGGTTTTTTAAGCCTTATACATTAAGTTGCTTTGCCAAAGGCTGATTGCCTTGAACAGCACCATTAAAATGCACAGAATCTCTAAACTACCACTGAATAGTTAATCTAAAAACAGTGATCTGGTGATGAACATCATCTCCAGGAAATCCTACAAGAGAAAAGCTCCTATAGAGACAGTACTGTTAAAGATCAACTCCATAAATTCCTGGCTTACCACGGGTAGGTAATGTCTGGTATCCACTGTCAGGGCTTATTAAAGCACTGGAAGGGTGGCTGAGGTCACCCCCTATCATAGCTAGCTCTGGTTCACTCACGTACGAACGCAGTTCCACCTATACAGAAAAACACTCATCAGCTCAAGCAAAATCACAGACAGCAAGTTCTAATGATCCTAAAACAAATCCCAAAGCCCCGTTTCTGGATTGCTGCATATCTCTCTGCCACTGTTATATGGCATAGATCATTATTATTATGTCAGTATTATCTCTCTGCCATTCTATATCATGATTGCTTTAATAAAGGTCCATATATTTTGCAGATGACAATAATATATTTTACTCAAGGTTCCCAATGTCTTTGAAGCGCAGGTGCAGAGGTGTGTGAGTGCTCACCCTGTAATCTCCATTTACATACTGGCCGAGTTCTCTGTCTCTCTTTCTCTCGTCTGACTGACGCTTCAGGCCCCGCACCGAGGTGTGTCTGATGACAGTGGCTTCCCTCGGGAGGGGTGGGACAGCTGGTGGCTGATCCTCAGGACTGTACAGCTGAGGGAGAGGAGGTCTGGGCGGTGCTTCATCTTCCTGGGAACAGGAAAGCACAGGGATTTGGCAAAGAGCATGAACACAGTCTGCCATAAACTGTAAATAAAGGTCAGTGCATTATATGAATTATTTGTGACCGCTTCAGCAGGCTCTCCTCTGTCCACACCAGAAGCTTGAGGCTTTAAAGCCCAAGCAACACCCAAGAAACCAAGCACAAAGCATTTCCAAGGAAGGCCCTGAATATTAATATGTTGTAAATCAGTCTATGGCCACTGTACCATAGGCTCTACACGTGTTGTGCTGCAATAGCTCCAACACAAACACCCAAAGTGCCTCCACACTGTGTGCGCTTCCCAACCACGACACTTCCACTGCTCCTGACAGAAGGGAAACGGAAACACTGATGAATGAATCTCACAAGAGCTGTACTCACAACCTTTGGCTTGAGCTTGACTGGTGACTGAAGAGGTGGCTCGATTTTTTTCAGCTGCTGTGCTTGGTGCTGTGTCCTGGTCTGGAAATAAGGCTGTGGATACAGCCGAACCTCCAGAGGGGATTTAACCGGACTGCGCGGAGGGCTCTGCGGGACAGAAAGTTTGCTCTCCACAGTAGCAAGGGAAGCTGGTAAGGAAGGCACTGAAGACTGAGAAAATGAAGGCACTGTTTTTCTCTCTATGGGGGAAATAGACAAAAGACATTTCTTGATGAGGATCCAGCAAGTCTTTCAGGCCAAAAGTAAAACCACACAGTTCAGTATCATCCCATAAAATTCCTGGTGGAGCGCAATGGGAGCAAAGGAAAGGAAAGCCTGGGAGTCATGAAATCAGTCCATAAACTGCATCTGGCCCCATGCCACAGATTCCTGAAGTTGCCTACAGATCTAGACCATCTCAGAACTATTTTATCTCTGTATGCCAAAGGTGAGGAAAGATACTTTAAATACAAAGTGTATTTTGCAGTAGGCGTTAACAATCTCTTGCTATCCCAATGCATAGGTCCTGTCTTTGAAACGTAATAAAGCCACGGCAATGCAGACCACACACACTTTCCCTTCCTCTCTTCCAGAGCTGATGTTGCTCTGCCCACCAAATACTTGCCTGAACAAGGAGGGGAAAAGCAACTGCAGCAAGGGCAGCTCGGCTGCACCCAAGGGGAAAAAAAAAAGCAAACAATAAAGCCACAGAAAAACCACAGAGAAAAGCTCCTGGACAGGATGCACGGCAGACACTACACTGGTAAGGGGCTGGCATGACAGAAACCCCTTCTGCAACTTGAAGAATTTAGTCCATTATCGTTATTGTTTTTCCCTTTAATGACTTCTTATATTTTAGCGCCATCAGTATGTGAAAACAAACAACAAAAAACCTTTTTGCCACCTCAAGCAAAGAAACACCAAGCTAACATGCTCAATCAACAGAGATTTCTGACACATCCAATAGCAGAATTAACTGGATTTTCTGCAGCAGAGCAACCTTCCAGATTATTTGCACAGACCCAAAGACTCAGCTGCATTGGGATATTTTTTGTTTTTTCATCATGTAATCCATCCTTACCTGGATTCTTTATAGAGTCTACTATGGTTTTGTAGTTTGCTTTATTTGCACTCAAGCCAGCTGTAACATCTTCGATTCTCCACAAGTCTTTTTGTATTTGTGTTTTCTCCTGTTGTTTGTAGTAAATGAAAAGAAAATCAATTATACCTCACTTTTAATTTATTATGGACCTTTCCTTCTTTTGATACCACCTAACTGCAATTTCAGAACTTACATGAAAACTTAGGAGTTTAGAAATTAGTTAAATAATTATTTTAAAAACTAAAAAAGACACAATACCAACAAACACATCCATAAAATTTAGAGCATTTTCTGACTCTCTGAAGACTTCCTATGGAAAACAGGGGAAAAGAGACAAGTCTATATTTTTAAAGATTGCTCAGATTTCAAAAATACAGTTTAAGGTTCTACATAAAATGAACTTCCAGAACCTTTTAACTTGAACTTTGATCTTAAATCATATACCTATCAAACTTCAGACTGCTAAAGCAGCCTTACAAAACATCTTATTACATTTAGGGGAAATATCCACTATTAAAAAAGCAAAAAACAAGCTCAGAAGTGCTGACAATTTTAATTTCTGCTTATATTTGATTTTTTAGGCCTACTTGCCATGATGCATTACAAGTTAAAACAATATGTTGCTGCTGCTCCAGGACTCGGTCTCATCTTGCATCCTATTTGCTTTACCAAGGCTTTCCAGGAGGAAAAAAAGAAAGGGAAGCTTTCTCTACAGACTGGACTTTGCCTTGAGCTGCACCTCGCAGCCTGGCTCCTGAAGCCACCATTTCAGTCATTCCAATCATCTTAAATAGCTGCTGTCATCCAATTAATTAAAGCCTGGTAACACTGATTTCAAAAATTTACATCGAGAATAAACTTAGTAAAACCAATACTATTAAAGAAAGCGAAGGCAGTGAAACACTTAAGTTGAGAATTGCTTACAAACTGCTCAAGAACTCCAGAAATTCATCACTTGCCCTGAGCTGCAAAATAGCTACTAATTAATCCTATAAGGCTGAGGGTGGAAAAAAAACTTCAGTAAAAGCTGTTACACCTCATAGAGCTAAGGAAGGCATATAAATTGCTTTCCATTTTCTGTCTTAAATCAGGAAATATGTTCAGCCAGGTTACAGATCAGCAAACAGGGTGCCAAGAACACAAACATTTAAATGATGGAGAATGTTATTTGCCTGTAGTAAACTCACTCGATAGATAGGACATATTTTGAAAGATTGTCAGGACACAAACTATAAATTTGCACATTTCATTTCATTTTTCTGAGATTAATCATATTACAAGGAACCCAATGATGGATTTACAATAATCAAGCCTCAGAACTGGTGAAAAAAAACAGTATGTTGCACTGAACATCCTACTTCAGAAACCACTAAGAAAATGTCTGATTAGCAATGTAGAAAAGTCAGATCTTTTAATATTATTTCTTGCCATTACTTAAATATTGATGTGAAGAGAATATTTTAGATTGAAAATGGACCCGGGCTGAACGATAAGCAGATAAATTAATTTAAAAATTATGAAAGCCAACAGATCACTGTTTACAAAAAGGTATAAATATACTTTATTGGCAAGCATGAAAAGGTAACTTGAAGAGAAAATTTTATTTCTCTAACTTCCTTCAAACAGAAATATAATTTAGAATGACATAAAACCAGAGGAGAAACACTTACCAACTAAGAAATTAACACTGATAAAATAACCCATCTCAGTTAAATTTAGCATGCCCAGATCCTCCCCAACCCTTAAGCAAAACACAATTGAAGCTACATTCTAAAAAGCACAATTTACACTGACCAAGCTGCTTAAACATTTAGGTTTTAACCTCTTAATTAATGCTACATAGAAACAACATCAGTGATCTCCTACAGCAACTTGAGCCTGCAAATTTACTGAATTTTTAATAATATTCCACGAAGACTGCATTTTTTTTAAATACAGGGTGTATTAATTTAGTGCTATTGGAAAATGCTAGATAAACAATCTTGAGTCTACATGCCCTTGGGCAGAGATCAAAAAAATTCTAACTATTATGGGTACTTCAAGCGAGACTTCTTTGAAGGAATACGGTTTTTTTAGAATATTCAGTACTTTCTGAAAAGATCAGTTCCCCTTAGAATCTCCAAAATAGGTATTCAGAAGCATTTTTTTAAAACTCAGCCAAACACATCTGTGCATACTTATATGTATGGATATATATAAAAGTATACACACATACCACTGATAACATGCTTATGGCTGTGTGTGTATTTATAATTAATCACTTATGCGATATGAGATGATAATCAAACTGAATTAACATTTTTTTCTGTGCAAACCACATTCCTTTCCATATGTATTGGTGAATCCCATGCCACACATCCAGTATTTTTAAGCATGTTTAACACCTAACTGGAAATTTTATCTCAAAGTAGTCTAAAAAGGTATATTTTCTCTAAAGGCGCAATTTGCCTTTGTTAAACTAAGTAATTTCATACAAGCATCGTTTTATTCTAACATTCCCCTGGGATTTTTTCTTTAAAATATTTTCTACAGCTAAGCTCAATTACATATTCTGACTCCAGAAACTGAATCACTTTCCCACACCCCAAAACAAAAAGTAAATGAAAATGTACTTTGAAGATTGATGCGATCAAAAAAGGTTTGACAACTCTTGCTTTGATACAGAACATTTATTCATTAACAGTGAAAATAAACACTGTTTATTTTCAGGCTTCAAATTATATCGGATCAGATATCAACTGCAAATAAAAAAGCTAAAAAAATTAACTAGTGAGCTCATTTGGTCCAGGATAAAGTAGACTAAGATTTGAGAGAAATGTATACATTAAACTGTGTTCCTTGTGTTCTGTTCTGTTCACACAAAGGAAAAACAACCCAGTGTTCCCTGAGAACAAAGTCACCAGTTGTAAGCAGGTATGTAGAAATAATCTGGTATTCCACATCCATTTCAGCAAAGAAAATAACTGAGCTTCAAACAAAGCTTCTGTTTAAAATCTGAAGCTGAATAATTGATTTAAAACTGAGATGCCTTTCAATTACTGATGGCTGTTAAACACTTATTCCACTTCACAAAACAATCTGCAGAGATGAATCTCCCATAAATAGAAGAACATGACAAAGAACAAGTAATGACAATAACAACCAGTGACTGATGTTCTTAAAAATGGATAAAGAAGCCAACAATGTCAGATCAAATAAATGGGAGACTAAGAAGTCCTGCACAGTCTTATAAATTAAATATGTTCTCAATGTCAAGATGTCAGCACGTAATAAAAACGTAATAAAATAATGACAAATTTGCATAGACAACTTATGAGAAACTATGGCACGTGCTGCAAGACAACATAGTGGGGTTTTTTCAGTGCACAGCCATGCTGCTACAGTGCCTGAACTCTGCAAACCAAATTAGATGGCAGCTGAGCACACTGCAAAAATGGAAGAGAAAATTCCTCTTATGAAATAGTAATCTGAAGTTCAGATTAAATCATCCTCTAAGTATTTACAGGGTCTGGAAATGGACTCACCTGAGATACCAATGAACTGTTCATCTGCTCTTGTAAGGCTTTTTTCAGTTGGCTCACATCCTTTTCTAGTTTCAGATACTCATTCCAGGCATTTTCCATTTCCTGTGAACAGAAGAAATACTCTAATACAGTGCTAACTCCAAAACCACTTCCTCCATCCTTTAATTGAGCACTGAAGTGTTTTGAAACTAACGCTGTTCTATTATAAAAAGAAGTAAAGAGTCAATTTTAGTTTAAATTGTTGTTTAGACTAGATTATACACCTGAAAACACTTTATAGCTTGCAGGATCAAGTCAAGAACCTATAGTTAAATAACTCTGGCCAGTTTCCTGACACAAAACCAAATTGGCATGTAGCAGAATCTCTGCACCAGAACAGCCCTTTTTACAGTGACTTGCTATTTAAGCCCACAGATACATTTTAAATGCTGACAGTGAAAGTCATACATTTTCTACAGACACAAACTGACTAGATACATTTAAATAATACTGTCATTTTAGTGATCAGGCCTCACTGTAGGGAAGGTGTTCATGCAATTCTAGAAACAGTCTTACAAAGAGCTAGTCTCATATTCATGAAGAAATAGTAATAATAGAGTGAAAAAAACATTAAATTACATTTGAATTTTACTAAGTTATAATATGAATGGTAAATTTTTACTGAAACATCAACAGATTTTTTTCCAATTCCTTTCCCCCTGGAAAAACATCCTGGAATCACATTTATATTTATAATTATATATATCATATATATGTAGCTGAAAGACTTGCAACTTAAGCCCACACTTAAAATATAAAGACATTGAAAAGGTTAGGGGTTTTTGTTTGGCTGGGGAGGGTGGGAGGCAGGCATTCGAAAGTAAAGCTGGAGAGATTGTTTAATATTTTTTGTCTAGTTTAGTATCCTGTACCTTAACCAAAACTGTTCAGAACAGGTCTTAACTCCCCTATCCAATGACCAATACAGTTTTAGTCTAAGTGGGATTTTAATTATGGTTTTCTTGAAGCAACCAAAACTACGTACGGTTGAAACTTTGGATATTTCAGCCCGAATATGTATAAGGTCCTCTTGCAAAAGTCTCTGCTGATATGATATTTTGTCTGCATGTTGTGGTTGGTCTTTGTACTGATCCATCTGCCTGTGTAAAACCTCCAAGACAGACTCCAGCTGATCCTAACAAAGAAGATAAAAATAAGTTTACAACATTTACATGGAAATTTATGCATCTACTTGCAGGAATATGAAAGGTGTTTTCCATGCCTCAAGTCTTCCCTATGAACCAACAGGTTTGGGTTAGGATTGGCCTCCTGCTTTGGAGACTCACACATAAACAAAAACTGCAAGAGCCTTAATTATTGTCTCCAAAATTATCTGATATTTTCTATTAAATCTTCCCATTAAGCAGCCAAAACCGTTGAAAACCCAAAGCAGTGAGAGGGGAATTTTTCTGTTTACACTCTATAGAAAAGTATAATATACAGTTTCAGCAAAATTCCCTGAAGCAGTATAGAACTGTGACAGCCCTACCACAGCCCAGCATGAGCTGTTTGTTTAAGGACAAGTTCTCATTCACTGCTATGGGTGAAACAGTCACGTGAGGGTTTAAAAAATTGTCTAAAACACGAAACAGGCTCAATTCATTTAGTCAGGAGTAAGTAACATGGAATTAATTTTGCACAGCAGCTCTTCTGAAATATCCACCTAGAAAGTACTTTTATTTTAGAATACATTTTCTTCTGAACCGCCTTAATTTATTGACAGCTATAGCTCACAAGCAGTGAAGCAGATGGGTTTAAAATGTTCACTTTCAAAAACATGTTTTCTTAGAATGGGTACTCAACCCTAAAAGAAAACCCAATTCTTGTTATCACAGAAGTATATACACACTATAGTGCAATCAGCATTCATTAATTCAGTATTTTCTTTATAATTTCCTATTTTATATGTTATGATTAGACAAAAGTTTCTATTTTATTTTACTAAGCCCTTTTTAATCAACTTACTTTATTTTCCTTAAGAGCTCTTAGTTTGTCCTCCAAGTCCTGCAGAATTCTGTCCTGCTCACAGAAAACACTCAGTTTCACCTGGAAATGAAATCATATACATACATAAGGTTAGATTTTAAAAACCGAGCAGAAAAGTATCCACTTGTAGTATTTCAGCCCAAGGAGCATAATAAGGATCATGTAACTGTACAACACAAATAGACAAATCAGTGCAAGAGGTGCTGGTGTTTGATACTTACGTCAATATCACTTTCTGCAATCTTGACAGGTTTTGTACTTCTTTCTTTCAACGTGTCACGTCCTGTCACCTAAGAGGAACAGATTTTCAAAACGTAAGAAATTAGTTGCAAACTAAAACCTAATTATGCTTCAGCAGTGAAAAGAAAACTTTTGTTAAATATTTAATTTTATTAAGAGAAAAATAATTACATTTTGGATACAAGTTCTTTCAAATCTGCCTTTAGTTTTTGAGAAGTATTAACAAAAGGGATTACTAGTTATATTAGGCTATTTAGTAACTCTCCCAGCAGCTTGGAATTCTGTACAAAACAGCATAATCCCACCTGCCTTGGTTACAAAACTTCCTTTCCAGCAAAATCTAGTAGTTTTAGCAATCCTGCTCTAATAGCTTTCTTGAAGCTGAAGGAATGGAATTTAAACGGATAGTTGCAACAATAGCAGCATTCATTAGTGACTAAAATACGACTTTTGGCAAGTGTCTCATTCTACAAAGGACAGTATCTTCCTCAGCACAGGGTGGATTTTACTAAAGATAGACTGTTATAAAAATGCTATAGTGGAATCAAATGTAATTAATCTATTTTGATGTGGCTGTCACGTACCAAATCTCTCATTCCACAAATCACTGGTTTCATATTCCATTTCTGGTGAGATTATTTTCTCACATAACACAGTTTTAGAATCAGTACCAAAACAATAGTCAATTGTACTTCCAACCTTCACATCAACCTCAAAAATTAAGGCATGTCTGTGTCTGTAGAAATGTTTATTATTTCCACTGTCTACACAGGAACCTCTTTGTGAATAAATGAGGTTAAGAAAAGAGCAATGTAATACATCTTGTAAATAATCCATTTTTTAAAAGCTTTAAATTCTAATGATTTAATGTCACCTCTTTAGAACACTTTTAAAGATTCATTAGAGCAAATACTATCTTACCACAGGACCACCTGGTGATTAGTAGTATTCATATACAGCATATTCTTATTCATATACAGGCAAAAGTTTATGAAGAAAAATTCACCTCAATATTGTCTTCATTAATATAAGAGGAGAGATTTTGATACAAAAGCTGAAGCTGTTGGCTTTTTTAGATAGATAGGAGGGGTATAAAAGAGGCAGTTTGCTTTTTTACCAACTGGCAATCCCCAGACTTGAAGCTACATATTTTACTAATTAACCTAACAGGATCATGTTAGCTTTTTAAAAGTAATTAAATTTTACTCTAAGTGAGGTAAATATTGTCTTCTCTCCTCCAGTGGCAGACTCCATTTAAAGACTTCTCATGTACCTTTGTGTGGTGAAATATTACTTCACTACCATCACAAACACCGGTATTTATTGTCTCTAGAAGTTCTTCTTGATTTTTTTAACTATTACACGTTATATAGAGGAAAAAACCCTGTCTTTCAAAAGTATTAATGAAATTATTTAAATGCTAAATCCCATATATAATTGTAACAATTAATTAAATATAAACATAAAATACCAGCATATCAAAAGCAATAATTCTGCACATTTCATTACCTACAAGCTAAGACAATGCAAAAGCCTTTTTCAAAGCAACAGAATTAACATAAAAACAAGCCTACACAATTTGGGGATACTTTAAATTACATAATCAGCCCTGTAAGGAATTTGTTAACTATCAAGCAGTCAACACGACAACATAGTGAAGATTAAGCATGCTTCCACATTTTCAAAATTTCACACAGGAGTCACTACTTGACACATTCATTTTCAAAACATGATAAAATGAAACCAAACGCGGAGGTCAGCCATAATTTCGCATACAGACTCCAAAGGAGAGGGAGAAAAAAAAAAAGGAAGTAAAAATAAAATCTTACAAAAAGCACTACTGTGCACCAAAAGACACCTGTAAAAGCCAGAACACTGACTGCTACTTGAGAAAGCGATGGGATGAGCACATTTCAATGCAAGCAGTCTTACATGTATACTGGATAGTAACCCTTGTGCTGAGTTCTTTAGCACTTTGTATATCATGTTGATCAGAGGTCCATTATTTTCTATCTGTTTCAAACAAAAGTTTAGTCATAGCTTGTTACAGACGTCAAGATTTAACCCCTCAAACCTTACAACTCAAAACTCCACAAGCAGCAGCGACCACACGCTCTCAGGTCACACCTAAGCACTTTGCAGTTCATTGCTCAATCACAACTCCATGCTGAGAAGTTCTATTTCGAAACCTCTAAGAAAGGTCTGCAGAAATAATGGATTTAGTGAAAAGGAAAAAGTTTAACTCCAGTTCCAAAATGTTCGGTCCTAACTGAAATTGTTTAATCAGGGTGGGTCCAATTCAAAGCCCAGTGAAGTCAAAAGAGTAACTTGAACAAATTGGCTTTCTAAGTCTCCAGTGTCTCAAACATTACCTGGGAATTTGCTGGTACTAAAATCTGTATCATTTGCTTCATTTCATGCAGTGCATTCTTCTTCTTTCCTCATATCACAAATCAAAGCATTGCTACATTTAGTGGTAAAACACAAATGTAACCAATACAAGGACACCTTCTTGAATTTCACATGGTCTCTTTAACCTCTCAGCAACCTGACCTGAAATTTTACATTTCTGGACCATGGCTGAAAGAGGGTTATTAAGAAACGCCCATTTTGAAAATTTACATCATTCCTTTGGAAACACACTTGATATTTTGAGTGTCAAGATTTCCAAACAGGAACCAATTGGCATTAAGTTTCTTTTCACACAAGCATCAGGTGCCCTCATACATTTTTCTTTCTGGCTGCCTTTGTTAGGTGCTACAGGCAGCAGGAAGGCACAAGGGGAGCTCCTGAGAGACCAAATATCTCCTCATGTTCCAGACTCCAACAAATTAATCTGGATTGAATCCATTAAAAAGTAAAGAACCCCTCCTGATAATTTTGCTAAGCATATCGCATTTTCAGAAGCTTGACCCGTGGTCACTTCAACTGTGAAAATTATTGTGTTTTATAATGGACAAAACACTATAATTATTAATAATCTCTCACCCTGTAGGACTTTCTAAACTGTAATTTGTCATAAAATTCATCTGATGGCTTGGACTGCAGTTACACTTGGCAAAGCCACAAACAGACCAAGGACAAGACTTAAAACTGAATGTGTCCAACCAATTTTAAATGAATATATTAATGATTCCAACAGTTTACATATTTGATCATTTAGACTACATATACCTCACCTATATTATATGCTAAATACTATATATTATACATAGATATATTTATATTATACATACATATATGTATAATATATGTATGTATAATACTATGGTACTATATGTATGCATAGTATGTATTACTAATATTTTCCATTTATATATTTGGTTATATATTCAGGAATTTAAACATCAGATAAGACTGAAATACTCATAGGTGCAGTCAGCTCACAGGCAACAAACACCTCATGGCATCAGGGAGCTCTGTACATGCAAACCGGACAGACAAGAAGGTGTCAAATTTCCCTTCACCTTGATTTTCAGGAATACCACGTGATTTATATATGGCAAGACATCCTACGTACTATAGAAAGTGGCAACTACTTTGCTAAGCAAAAAATTGTTTCTTTTTGCTGTTTTTTTTCCCTTCAAAATCTGATCTTAAGAATTCTAGATTTGCTTTCAAATTGCTAATCATCAAGTGTATCAGATACAGAAATCATTTAGACAGATGATAGGACCCTCAGTATCATATTTAATTATTTGTTAAAAAGAAGCACCTCCTGACATTACTTGAACAGATTTATCTATGGATGGATGGATGAATGGGTGCATTTGAAATCTTTTAGCTGTAATAACATGAAAACAATGACAGCGCTAATTAATCACATTTTCACAAGAACATATGGCACATTATACAAATAAGGGAAAAGTCAGTTTAAGAAGATTTGAAGGGAAAAAGCTGGATTAAGAGAACATGAGTTTTAACTTGGAGGTGTTGACTTCATATTTGTACTAATGCTACAGCAGAGAAACATTTCCAATCTGCTTTTTATCTGATTTCCCCAAACCCACGTATCATTCATCTCAGTACCAGTAACATAAGTCGCTCTTACAAACTAAAGCAACCACTTTTTCTGAGTTTGCACTTCAATTGTACAGTCACTACTGAAAAGACACTCAATATTCTAAGCACAACACAGGCAAGAGACAGTCTCCATCTCTAGAAAGTTACTTTAAAATTTGCAGGTACAAAAATGATAGAAGAAAGACAACCAGGTTGAAAAAATAAAATTAAGTAGACTCATCTGAAATCTTACCTTTAGATCCAAATACTCCAGATCCTTTTTCAACTGGATGTAAGTGTCATCCGCCTTCAAGTAAGTACATAGGGGAAAAAAAACAGGGCAACATATTTGAATGTTTGAAACCATTTCAGAATAGTTAGATTTGCTATATACAAGAAAACAGATGGACTAGAGAACAAAATAACAGAGTAGGAGCACACAAATAAAGCACATTTGCTCCACCAGCATATTGCTATTTACAGCTAAAAAATGGGCAAAATATTTCCCAAGAGTATTACTACCTCATTACCTCCCCTCCAAACATCTAGACTTTTGTTTCCACCTCTAATAGGGCACAGAACTACCTGAAACAATACATTTTCAAAAAGCTATTTTTTCAAGATCAATTTCCACTGACTAGCCCTTCAATGAAAAAGTTATAGTGGTGTGACTGAATGCCAGATGTAACTAGAAGACATATAATATATCACTAGAATACTTTTGATCACAATCCATAAGATATTAATTCCTTTATTCAGGGAAAGTATGAAATAAGTTTTGTGAATAAAATTCTGAAAAACATCTCACTTATATGATTAGACAACCCATTTTGTCTTTTAAGTAACAGCATTCAAGTTGTTTCATTGCCTCACCTGTAATCGCTATCAGCTTAATTTTATAGTTACACTCCTCTAGCAACCTCTTTATTACAGTCCCTTCAAGGAAAACATGCACAGAAGTCATAACAAAGTTATTTCTCCTCTCCTGAAAGGGGATATTTGCAATACAAAACAAAGTTTAACTGTTGCAAATGTGCTACTTGTAGTTAGCCAAAATGCCCAAAACTTCCTAGAACTTTAACTGCTATTTTGTCAGCATCTCACATCCTGGGTGCAATTAACTTCAGAAGAGAAGAAAAACACAACTATACCTTTTCTCAAGTTTTGAGCCAATGAGAATGTGTAGTTAGAAAAAGAAAAGAAAAACCCTTTATGCCATAAAATCAATAGATCACACTTGCATTTCTTTAGAGGTGTTCACTTACAATTCCTGTCAGATCAGCTTGTAAGACTGGCTGAGGACTTGACTAGAAAGTCTGCCCATTTTTGGAGAAATCCCTGTTATTACCACCCATCTTAGTGCAACTGTTCTGTAGGTGAGGTAATCGGGAAATGAAACTTCTTCAATTCAAAAAAATCACTTTCGTTTTGGGCCAAAGCCTTCACCAATTCCAAGAAGAGTCACCAGATTTTATTCCCAGGTGGCTCCATTTTTGAGGCTCTAATAGGAACCGGAGAGCTCTGTGAGTACATTTCTCTTTGATTTCACATTTACAAGTTTCATAACACCAGTGCAATCACGAGCACCGTAGACGATCCAAGACGCTCCTGAGCTTTTCTGAACCAATGTTCACCTGCAGAACTGACACAGTTACAAGCTCATATGAAGGTACAGACTGGCTGATGCATTTCAATTTTCAGGTGATGCAGCATGTGGCACAGGGAGCCAACCCCATCATGAAAGCAGCACAAAGAAATGGTTTTGCTTTAGAATGAACTTATACGGTATTTTAACCCACATTTCTGAAGATGCAGCATTTTCAGAAATAGTATAAATACACAGTATAAAAAGGAAGTAGACACTTTGAAACAGATGCACTGGCGCCCTGTAACTTAAAAAACGCTCATCTTTTATAGCAAATACAGTAAGCAAAGAAAAACCACAAACAACCTGGGCACTGTAGAATACCAAAAAATGGGCAAGGAAGCACAGACTCAAGCATGCCACCAATGAAGCATTTGCAGAGTCACAAAATGTCACAGATGAGCCACGCAGCAGCTGACCTGATAGGTGGAATTAGTTGGCAAGTGCTGCAGTAACTGAGCGATTGTGTAATTTCTTATACTAGCCAACTTAGCCTGATGTCTCCTTAATCGAATGAGAAGCAATGTTAGCTCTTCGGGCTGCAGGTATTTAGACACATTGTAAAGAGGAAATTAGCAGTCTTCAGGGAGAGGAACTATAATTACATTTTTCACCTCAGTGCCCAGAAAGCAGTTACTTGACATGACTAAGCAATTATTTAATTAAGTCTGCATTTGGTCAAATAAACATAATAAAACTTGAATCCTGTAATAACAGACAGCTCACCCCTGTTCATGCCGCAGATAAAGGCAAAAGTCCTATAGGCTTTACTGGGTTAAGATTAAGCTCTCATTCGAGTTACTTATGCTTTAACTAATAAAGTTAAGATTAAAGACTATGGGTTTTAAAGCTCAGCTGCACTAGTGCGAGGACACAAGAGGAGCCGTGCTCTGCACTTACCGACTTGCCGTGCAAGCTGGGCGCGCTCACCGTGTGTGTCATGTAGCCCATGGCAGGCATGGAGCGCCGATCCAGGTGAGTGGAGCTCTGCAAGAAGCCACAGGATGTAAGGACTGTGTCAAGTGGCAGCTGTGTTGCACCTGAGGGCAAATTCAGTCTGCACCTCTGCCACAGATTTTCTATTCGTGGCGTGCTTACACTCACGGGCCAGCCCCATCCTTTGATGATCAAAAATTGATGAATGAACAAATGCAAATTCAGCAGCTGTGATGCTGGGCAGAGCAGCGGATTGCGGCAGCATGAGATGCTTCAGCAGAACGTGCAATGTAGCTTCCAGCAAATAAAAAGTTCGTGAAGTTCCCCCCACCCTCCAATGTCTCCCAGAATAAGGTTTGGTTGGATGATGTCCTCTGACAGCAGGCTTGTACTGCACATAGTAACAACTGTGAGTGCCCTCTTTTAGCCAGGGAACGTGAAGCTACTGACATGACTGACACCTTGTGGCAATGGCTTCCATCAATACCAAGGTGTTTTTTAATAATCATCCTCGATATGCCCCTTTCTGTTTACAATAAGAAAGCCTACTGCACACTCATTCTTTCATCTTTCTCTCAAAGCCAAACTTCTATGGCTTTCTTCAAGGCAGACTTAATGTCTCACAGTTTATTTTTACCCCTCTCTGAATTTCACTGAATGCCATTTTGTTTTGCCTCCCCTGCCTTGATTTTTTTTAAGTGCAACTGGATGGAATTTAATAAAGCAGTACAGGGAGCGTGGAGTATCACGGATTTATGCAGACACACACGTTTAAATGTGGAATGACGCTGTATATTTACACAGAAAAATGTGAGCATTTTTCTCTACAAACTTTCACAGAAGTTCCAGAGAGAAGTTTTAATGATGAGGAACTGTGTTTCCCAATATTGATGAAGCCAGGATGCCATAAAAAGAGCTAAAAATTTCAGCAGTTACACTGGACAGGAAACGAAAAGACTGCTGTACATGCCTTTGTAAGGATGTAATGCTCGCTCAATTTATATATGGAGAAACCAATGTGTGGTACAATATAAGGAGTTAAAAAATATCAATCTCCAGTGCTGCAAATCACTAGGCTATTTCACACTCTGACAGAATATTATAAACCCATAAATGCTGAAAGACACCCAACAGCTACACCACATACACACCAGGAAAAAGATCTGAACTGTGCATGAAGCAGCAGCCTAAAGTCATGGTCCTAAACCCACACTGGGTATCTAGATTTACAAGTCTCTCTCTTTGCAAACACTTTCCCTATCAGAATCCATGGCTGAGGTCAAAGAATTAAGTAAATACAGAGGCTTTCAATACCAATTATTCCAGACTGACCAATACAAGTCAATCCTTCATTGATTCAGCACAAATTTCCCCAAATTGCTTAGGCAAGGAGAGCCATTCGGAGTACTGAAGAGTGAAATCTCCGTCACCTCTGGATAAGCGGGTACAAGAGTCCCTCCAAAAAAATCCACACTGAAACTGTGCAGAAGTTTGAAGTTTCAGACCAACACTATTTGGTTTTGTTTAGCCCAAAAGTATTTTGCTTTTTTTACACTCTGCAATGGACCTGAATTATGTATGAAATGTATGAAAAATCATATATTTTACAACATAATAATAACAATAATAATAATAATAATGTAACTACAAACAGAATCAGCTGTAAGACTAACTACAACAGCAACACATGCAGAGAAAGCAGGCACAGCAGTCACAAAGCTACAAGCAAAAATAAATAGATTCCATCCTGCTGAGTTTTTTATTTTTACCTTCATACTCTCTATATTAAAATACTACCATCCGTATACGTTATGCATGGAAGCATATGCCTTCCAGCTTTTTATTAAAAGTATTCCAAACCTAAGTGACGTGCCACCAATTCTCCTTTCCTAACCAACAAAAGTTAATAAACCTGATCAGAATGGCAAGAGCTTGAGGAGAAAATTATCCCTTGTATTAGTTTTTACAACTTACAAGATCTTTCATACACGAGGAAGAAGGCAATGAACCACGATTAAATAAAGTCCCCATGCGTGACACCATGTGTAGGACCATTTGTAATCAGATAAAAGGGTACCAACCTTTACAGCACGATTCCGTATCTTCCTGGGGGATCCAGCAAAAGGAACATCCACAGTCTGTCTCTCATCAGAGGGTTTAACTGTGAGCCTTTCTGCAGGAGTATGTGGTCTCCGTGGGAGAAAGTTTTTTGGAGGTCCAGGCGGAGGAATATCAGACGGAGAGGGCGGAACAGATATTGATCGCGGAACATCCAATGAGCTTTTTGACTTAGCACGATCAATGAAGTCTGAAGAACCTGCATAAAGCGGGGCCGTGGGGCTGCCATGTTTGAACTGCTGTCTCTGCTGCCACTCGTAGAGCTGCCAAACAGTTCCATCCTTATTTGCTTTCCTCTCCTCCTGGGACATCTTCAAGTGGCTTACACGATCTTGTGCATATTTGTAGTCGCTCGGCAAATTGCGGTTTGGTGGTGGTGAGCTCCCTGAAGGCTGCCTGGTATTCTTTGGCAAAGTGTGATAGTTTTCAGGAAAAGGAGGATTGGGACCCTGACGTGTAAGAGTCTGATCAGAAGTGAGGCTGTAAAAAAAAGGGAAGTAAAGGGTAAATTCTAGCACACACTGATGGATGAGTGGGAGTGACTGATAAACATCCACCTCTAATGACAGAGGCATAGGAGCTACAAGACATCTAACAGACATTTTAAAAGAATTTACAGAGATATTAACAGAGCAACATTAATGACATCTATCCTGCACATATCTATCCTACACTGTATAAATACAGGAATTTAGTTTAGTGTTTAACCTAGTATGAACTACTAGAAACAAAGTTAAGGAACGGCAGCATTATGTACTTAAACTAAAAAGAAAGTCAAGAACATGAAGAACCGAACTATTGTCATGTTTACCGAGTGAGTCTGCAAATTAAAACACTCCTTTTCACAGAAAGTGGGCTCACCACTAGGTGGTGCAGTTTACGAAAACAAATGAATGTTCAATGTAAATATCTTTAAAAGCAAGGAGAAATCTCGCCAATCCCAGAACACCTCAGATAATTTTTGTTCATGTGAATGAAGTAAAAAGAAAGAAAACGATAAGAAACTGCTCAAAGTTCCTAGGTCTGTATGATTTACTTTCACCTATTGCTACTGGTTCTACTGACTGGAGCAACATGAGACTTTCTACAACAAAGGTCATTGACAAATTAGAATATAAAAAGAGGCATTACATTCTGGCTTTAGTACTGCATCCATAAAACACAAACTGTGCAAACTAGATATTTTAGTAGGTAGTGTTAAGACAGAATTGGCAGAAGTTTTGACAAAGTCTAGTTAGCTCCCTCTCCTGCTTTGAAGTTAAAATCTTTCCAAAGCCTCATACACAAGAGCCTGCCTGTCTAATTTCTGATTCTTCAGTCAAACATCTAGGAGTTTTATACTTGCAGTCATTTGTCCATTGATTCAGAATCTCCAAAGAGAAAACCATTCTGCTAGGCTTGCTACAAAGCACCAACACAAAAAAACCCCAAGTTAAAAAAAACAACCCAGCACAAAACCACACAAAGAAAGAAACTCTGAGCATGTTTTCATCACTTCACTCAATAAGTTCCACTCTCTGCATGAGAGGGAGACCTCATGGTTTGGAAAATGCAGGAATTCCACATGAAAGAAAGGCCAGGATGGAAAAGAACATCTTTGTTCAGCATCCAAGAGTAAGCGAAGCAAGAAGGAAAGAACTGCTACCAGTAACTGCTGCTCAGTAGTTGCCACCACCTTTTTTTACTTGCAGGATTTGGCACTGTTGGACTGGCTTGAAATATGGATACTCCCAAGAGGATACCTAATTGCTCATGGCAGCAAGCAGAATAACTGCCCTGCACTGCCTGGAGGATTACAAATCTGTAAAAGTTCTGCTCTCTCATACCACACAAACTTGATGTTACCTCGAATTTCAGAGTGAAGGTTAAAGCAGGCAGGTAGTATGAACACAGGCAACTCAAAGATCAGCATACAGTGGTCATGTAATCTCTTTTAATTCTCTAATTCATTGCATCACGTGCACTTTGAATGTGCTACTTCGCTGCCAATGTTTTCCACGTGTCGTAGAAATGTATTTCCTCTAGATAGCAATAAGAACTGAGAATGCTTGGAATGGGTAATGCTTCAAAAGGACATCTGAGGGAGGCATGAAGCTAAGAGATTTCTCTGTGGAAAAACAGAGAAGAGATTTTGACTACTCCTATACTCCAATTTAATAGAGACCTCATGAAGGCAGTCCCTTCATGGATATTCCAAACCCTCTGTGTGTGATTATTTTCTAATTAAAAGGCAGAGTATTGAGATCATCAGGAATTGGTGGCAGTCAATGAAGTCACCAGGGCTGGCAGCTTTAGGAGCAAAACCAAAGACCACATAAGTTTTGTTGAGGGCAAGGGGAATCATGCCTTCCTTCCAGAAAAGGATGAATTTTTCTCAGAAGAACTAAAAACTGTTATTTTGAAAGTAGTACATGGAGCAGCTGATATGAGCCTGTTTCATGCAATGCTTCAGCCTGCTATAAAAAGAGAACAAAGTTGAATGTGCGTAACATTGCACAGGGAAAGTCATATTCAGAGCTGAACTTTGGAGGCAACTGCCTACATACAGGCACATTGTGTTTTCTCAGAATCTGAAGTAGGGAGAAACCTCAAGCTGAGATGACAAGCTTTAAGCTGGTGGCATCTCTACCATACAAGGTTTGAGATGCTTACAGAGATAATTTGCATCCCATAAAAATAGGCTCTGAGGCAACACGTCAACTTCTAGGTAAAGACCAATGTCCCAAATGACCCAAATCAGTCCACAACAGATCATGGACTATTGTGTTCTCAGAGATTATGAGCAGAAGTGAGAAAAAGCAGCTGTTCATGAGAATCTCCCTCACTGGAATGATGAGGTATAGAGAACATAAAAAGGAAAGCAGACATTAAAGAGTGAATAAATGGCCTGATGTCCTATTATATGACCACTGGCCATGAAAATCATTCAGGGTCTGCAATGGGAAGCAACTACACAGAAGGTATTGTAAAAAGAGAAGATAGATGTTCAAAAGGCAACAAGTACTATTATTAGAAACACTGTGCCCATTCATGGGAATGCAGGGAAGTTAACAAAGACAAGTAATGTTTCTTCCCTAAGCAAATCAGGAAGGAACGGAAAGTTCTACACAACAAGAAAGGTTTTAACACTATTTGCAAGGAAGGAAGTATCAACATGACTGCATCTAGTGGGGAAATATTAAGCTTAATTAGATTTATATATTTTTAAAATGCAAGTAAATGTTAGAAAAAGCAAATTCTTCATAATTACGAATTGACTAAGTTTATGCAGGCACTGGAACCAGATCAAAACCTAACGTTTTTTTAACAGCTGCCGTTTGATGGTCCTGACCTTGACCTTTAATTACTCAAACTCAAAACCTCCTGGAAGCCTCCTTTCAAACCTTCCAGTTCTTGAGATCTCTCTGAAAGGCTGGCATGAACATTACCAAAGCAGGTATTCCCATCTGCTGAGAACAGAGTGGGATTCGATGGCTACACTGGATGTCGCTGGAGTGCAGCTGAGAGGTCACTAAGAGAGGTGGATCTCCAAAGTGACAGCTAACATTCACAACTCACCAAACTGAGTGTTTTATTAAAAGGGGAAGTAACACATCTGTTTGAAAGGTCTAAAGATCTATATAGAAGGTGCCATTCCTACAAATGGTCATACTGGATTTGTGTGAACCCTTTAGTTGAAAGAGTTCTCTGTTGTCATAATCAACTTGCTGGCAAGCACTGCATCTGTACACACCTGAGCCAGGAAACAAATAAAAATGTACTCATTATCCAGCCTTCCGAATCCTCAGAGGTTCCCTATTTGTAACATTCCAGCCGGAATAACAACCAACATGGAGCTTTAAAAAATTAAGTGGTCTACTACTACTCAAAATGGAATGTAATCAAATTATCATTTCTAGCTTAAATTTCTACACCGTGTAACCAGGAAGATATCTGACAACTACAATTCCACTTCTATCCATCATTTGACTACACTGCAACAACCTCAGCAGGCTAAGAGAAGGTGCCATTAAAAGATAACTCTAACTTTGGGATGGTAACATGCAATTTATTCTGAATGTAGAGAACATAATGGCATTTGTCAGGAAAAGGCAAAGAAAACAAGGTCAACTGAGCCATTTTTAGAGATATGTATATGCAGATATAAAGCTATATCTAGAAATAGATAGACACAGATACACATACATATCCATCTTTATTTTCACTGAATACTTCGCAGCTCCAGCTGAGGTGGTTGGTTTCTTCTAGAACAAAGCCTGGCACCTGCAACAACACTATCTTAACACTGCACTTGATATACGCCCCTAAAGTTAATTTACTGGAAAGAGTAATGAGAAAGAAAACCATACTTATTTAGCTATCAGTCAAGCCTGTCACTGTCAGGACTTGTGATGTAAAAAACATCAACAGAAGCTTTTTAAGCATGAGCTCATTAGTTCAATCATTTTCTGTATTATTTCAAGGAAATCAATGTGTGTAATAAGAACTAACTTACCGAGTACTTTTTTCATTAAACTCATATTCTTTTGGGAAGTACTGATTGATATCGAAGCAAAAAAGATGGAAGTTAATTGACTCTAGCAGTCTAAAAGAACATTAAATAATATAAAAAAGTAAGAAAGCTTCTTCAAGGGTAACTTCAAAGATAAAAGAGTAGAAGAATGGACTTCCACACAAAATCAGCAAGTCTTAAACTTCTTACTGGCTCCAAATTGACAAACGTTAGCTTAAAAAAGCATTTTAAAAATTCCCTACATGTTTTCTCCATCCTAAAAATCCACATGTCAATGTCTCTTGTTTGTTTATACTATAATTAGATTTGAGCAGATTTATAAAACACTAATTCAGTAGAATAAGCATATTTGAAAAATCCTCACAAGTAGCATCAAACCCAACTGTTTGTCCTGCCACTTGACACAAGGTGACATTCTGAACAGATGCACATATTCATCACTTAACTTTTCCAGCTGGTACTTAATCTGACTTTGAAAGCTAAACAACTATGAGATTTTCAAACTACAAAAGCATTCCAGTGTGCATTTCACCTACTGGTACTATTTACGTAATTTTCAGGGACAGAAAATGGAAAAGAGAATCGTGGAGACCATACTAGGATGTTTTCATTAATAAAATGAATATATGTAGACCTTTCAATATGTGATACACACACTAGGACTCTGAATGCAGTGATCTGATAAAGAGGAGAGAATTAATGCTTGAAACAGGAACACAAGAGAGAAGGAAAGTAACCAGCATACTATACTTCTTAAAGGGGAAAATAAACAATTGCCTGTAATTTATATTGTGAAGTTGTTTATAAATAAGAGGTAACTGAAAAGTTTCACTTCACTTTCTGACTCTTCAAAATTTAAGCAAATTTTAAAAAGTTTTAAGCATCCACAGTGATTAAAAGAAGAAAAATAAAATAGCATGCTAATCTCACTTATTCTCTTTGCAATACTGTCACAACATTAAAGAGATTTGATTAACCAATCCTATATTGGCTTTCCCAGGAGATAAATGCCTGGAAAATACCATTCTGCACTGAAGGAAAAGGTAAGTTTTCTTACATATTGTCTCTGTAAAATATCATTCTG
The DNA here is from genome assembly GCA_008694505.1 of Cyanoderma ruficeps. Taxonomy (NCBI): domain Eukaryota; kingdom Metazoa; phylum Chordata; class Aves; order Passeriformes; family Timaliidae; genus Cyanoderma; species Cyanoderma ruficeps. The sequence goes on from VZDJ01007753.1 coordinate 3,070,202, forward strand.
ATTTGCACCAAAGGTATTGCTAACATTTTCCTTTCATTTAAGAAAATGCCACTTGGCCATCTAGTTAAAGACGGGCCTATTACTAACCTTTTTGTATCTCCTTTCTGGACTTTTACCCAGTGCTCCACTTGAGCCATGTTACTTTTTCTTTGAAACTGCTTATCTGGATTTGTCCTGGGAACAAACCCTCTTTTATATGAGCCAGTACCATTCTGCTCCACTAGGCCAGCACTCAATGAATTAGGAAGCGTTCCATTCTTCTCAGCTGGTTGAGGTTGAGCTACTTGGGACCACGATGCATTTGTTAAGTCTGGAAATAATGAATCAGCTTCTGTTAACGCATGCTTAGCCTTTCCCTTTTTGGTTTCCAGAGTTTCTTTTCTGTGGATGTAACGCTCCTCCTCCTCCTTTTCTCTTCTTATCTCTTCACGCTTATCATAGCCAAGCATTTCAGCTGATTTCTGATAACTTTCTTTTGTGTCTGTAATCTCTGCCTTCACACACTCTTTGCAAGCATCCACATGATTGACTTGGGGAACAGCTTGCTGATCCACTTTTTCAGTTTCCCTGAAAAGAAAATTCATGTCAGTAATGAACACTGCTTAATTGTGAAAAGTTGGTGGGGTCTTGTTGCTCTTCCACAAAGGATACCCGAAAAATCACTGTCTGCAGAGTGTGATAAATTTGACATGTTATGATAAATATGCTCAGGAAAACTCAGTTGCTACCCCAGTTAGACAAAAGTTACCTTTATTGTGCTTCCAAGGAAGCAGAAGTTACTTACATACGTCTGTAAAAATGACTGAAAATACTAGTATTGTATGAAAGAAGTGTTCAACATCACATTACGTACAAAAAAAAAAGCTGCAAATAAAAAAAAATCTTCCCATTCTAGAAGGATAGGAAAAGAAAAAAAAAACCTGAAAGCCAAAAAACCAAAACTAAGCTGCCAACTGCTCATGTCAAAATATAAAAAAAGTCTTTCATATCTTTGTAGATGCCTCAGGGACTAGTCACTTCTGGCCAAGAGGCCAGAGCAATATCTACATTTAAGTCAGTACTACTGCCCAGGGAATTTCTATCGGGGAGCTACTGCTGAGGAAAAAATTGCTCCATGCTGCAGTGCACACTAGTTCACTTATTTACCTTATTGCCTAAATAATACCAGAAATCTTGTTATCAAAATTTGAACATGCTATAAAATGTCTGAGGGTTCTAAAAGTTTCATGTTGCTTTTGACACATAACATACTTCAACTGCAATCTTCTTCATCTCCTTATAACAAGCTCCTCAACAACTTTTTCTTCTCTCACAATGTAATGGGGTCTCACTGATCTCAGGGTAGCACCTCATCTCTGAAACTAAGTTCAGCTTCTATAAAGCTTTATGGAAAGTAAATTCAGGCTAAGTGCCATGGAAAAATTGTTTTCACGTCAGTCTAATTAGGAAAGAATAGTCTACTTAGGAGTAAGGACATTGGATCAATACTTCTAATGTGGCAGACTTCCCCCATTTTTCTTTCAATTATTCCTGTCCTTACAAAGAAGATAAAGAAACAGGTACCAGGTTGTTTCTTGAAATTAAGTTAAATCTAGAAAGTCTTAGCATGATTATTAGCAGTCCTGTATGATAGCACAATATCATACAGGATGTGAAGCTCTGGAAGAGATGCTGATCCTTTGCTTATATTTGACTGGCCAGAAGAAAGCAGTGTGAGATACCCAGAGAAACTGCACCACAACATTTCAACCCTCACAGCCCACAGTGGTGAAAGCAGGGCTGTCCCAGAGAACAGTCTTCCTTCACATGGAGGATTAGGGAAGGAGTCATATTCCAAAGCCAAAACAAGAAGGGTACATCAATTCAAAGAAAAGGAAAAAACTGGAAGCACATTTTGACACAACTGAATTTGTTTACTATCAGTTGATACCTGCATGAATTAGTTGATATCTATTAACTCTATGCACTTGTGATTTACTCATCTTTAGCATTCTTCCCCACTTCAATCCTACTTCTAAACACACTCATTTGTAACAACTCATCAAACTTCTGTCCTTTCTCTTTTACTTCTCTCTCCCAAAGGCTGCCAATTGGCTGATGCAAGTGTATGAATTTGCCCACAGAAACTGAAACTTTTTACCCAAAATTCCCTAAAATATTTTATATTGAGAGAAACTGATCCAGGTCACTAAATGTGGGCACACCACTTGCACGCATACACAAACACTGAACACCAGGTTTTCTTAATATCAGTTAACTCTTTTGCAACAGAATGCAAACTAAAAATAATTATTTCTTGAAAATGCGAAGGAGTTTTATTCTCCTGACAGCAGTGTCAGATACCACCATGGTTGTGATTTATGTAAGACAGGTTGATTTTTTTTTTTAAAAGCTTCAGAGTGGAACTTGCCTCTTCAGTGAGGAGCGTGTCTGCATGAGGGCAGCCTGGTTCATAGCCCGGATCCAGGCATTCATATCCTCCTGGGTGTCAGCACTGAAGTAGTACGTCCGCATCCCTGTGTGCTCTGCCTGGGAGCCAATGACAGAATTCTTGTTGTAAATATATGCCCGCATACCTGTGTGAACAGCCTGGAAGAAAACAAGAAGAAATAAAAGTCAGACAGCTCTTTCACCTTTCCCCTCCAAAAATTAACTTAAAAACAACTTTTCCCATTCCTTGACTGTTTCTTGAATTTGGGGTGAATTATCACACTGCCACAATGGGCTGTGAGTGCAGTAAACTCAAAAGGCATTCCAATTTTTACTGAAATTCTTCTGCCTCTTTCAGGAACTATTAAGCTGAAAGTCCAGTGCTTGTGATTTTCACAGTGGGAAATTTCAGCTTTTCTTTTTCTTTTAATTGATACATTTCATTTGCCATAAATACGATACTAAACAAACTGAACAATTCCCTATACTAAACAAAGTTAAGAAATTCTCAATGAGATATGCATCAACAAGTCGATTTTCCCAGCTCATTTAATAAAAAAAAAATATTCAGAGAAAACACAGACAAAAATCTTACATTTTAAGCAATTAAACTGCTAATTTAAGAATTGATTATAGTGCATGTTAAGACCTTTTGGTTAAAGCGTGCACTTGAACATGTATTAGCTGCAAAGTCACAAGACTTACTGATAAAAGTTAGTAATACTGATGGAATTATCACGGCACATAAAATACTGACAATTATCTCTGCACACCAAAATACTCAATGAAATTCCACTGTGAACTAGAAGTACCAAGCAATTTCTCTGTAAATATATTCAATAGTCAAATGGATTCAATATGGAATATCTTTGTAACTCTAGGCTAGTTGAATTTAATCCAATCTCATCCATATTTGTATTAGCAATAGTATAAATATTACCAAATCATATAAGTCCCGCAACACTTCAGATAAGCAGGGATTCATCTCCTTACTTTCCAAAAAACCTGAAGACAGTATACTCTGCTTGAAAGCTCTTGTAATGATATTAAAATGAAATTAATAATTTAAACTTATTTTGATAAAACTAAGCCTGCTATCATACACAAAAACTAACAGCATTGAATACTGCTGACATAGGGTTTTTTTTATAAGGAAAAGAATTATATCAAATTTTTAATTTGGCTACATCTGTTTCTAAAGGGTAAATGTATTTTGCAGGTCCTGCCTAAATAAATGGTCATTTTATATTGATGAAATCCTCTTCCCCTCGTTATTCTAAATCAAATTTTAAAAAAATCATTGTAGAGACAATCACAGGTGGCTTCAGAAATACAACAGTTTTGACAACACCCAGGCTATTTAATCCACCTAAGCCCTTCCTAGACATTATAACTTCAGTTGTTTATCTAGAATTTCCCAAATTACCATGACCTTAGAGACTTGTATCAACAACTCCAAAGAGCAAAAATATGTGCATGCTATTACAGCGCTTTTAAGTAAGTTCTGTGCAAAATTTCCTCCCTTGCTATGGCAGGCTGTTCTCCCGAATGTGTGAAACGTGGCCTTTCCCTTCTGCGCCTCAAGCAAGGAAGCCTGAGTTTGTTCTGAAAACTGGAGAATGAAGTAGAACAGCCAGCTAGAAAAAGGAGGAGGAGGAGGAAAAGGAAGGAAAAGGTTACATAAAGAAGTCAAGACACTCTCCTGCTCAAAAGAGTCTCCACTTCCCAAAAACATTGGCTGAAAAGGGAATACAAGGTGGTTTCTTCTCCATTCCTACCATTAGCTGCCTGCCTGAACACAGGAAAACAGGGCTTACATTAAACAACAGCTCTGATCAATCACATATTTAGAAATCAAAGGGCTTTATCCATGTTTACCTGGTTGAGTTCTTTGGCTTTTCTTTGTTGTTATTGAGGGTTGAAATTTTTCTCTATTTTCATAACACGAGAATGCTCAAAGCAAATATGATTTAGGAGCATTAATTCATTATAATTTACAGTTACCATCAGGGTATGAAGAGACCAAAAACTGACAGCACCAGATATAAAGGAAAATGGTGACTTTAATGTGAGACCCTAGACTACAGTGTTCCTTCATGGAGCAGGCTGATCCCACAGAAGGTGTTAAAATTCAGAAGTGAATCGGTTCCTGCAGCAATGCAGACTTTGCATGTCCCACTGCAGAGGATGCAGTAGGACCCAACCATTCACCGGCTTTATACTTGTTAAAAAACCTCAGAATTTTGGGTAACTATCTGCAGAGACTGCATACCACACTAAGAAATGGATTTAACAGCTGTCTTAATTGACCCGTACGCCCTGATCAACATAACCCACCTGTGTTTTAGGTTTCTCTTTGAACACAGCTGCAAGCACTGCCTAAGAGGCTGCAGGTGAAAACAGCATCGAAATGCAAACTGTGCTGCACCACTCTCACTTGAGAGACTGAGGCTCTCACAGCCATAAGCATTCCCAGCTTCAGAAGGGATACTGGAGATGGTGTGTGATTATCAATAAACACAATATCCTGAAGTTCACAATATGTAACAGTGGTTAAGGGAAAATTCAAATTTATTTCAGTTATTTATTAGTAGTGTGTTTTATATGCAAGAAAGCCACTTTGTGCCAATGTCCTGTAGCTGTCCCTGCTGGCAGACAGAAGCTAGCAGGCCTTTTGGGATTTTTTTCTTTTTTAAGCCAAAGCTATTAAGATGGCTACAGCATACTAAAAAGCCTATAACACAGCACATGCTCACACGTACACCATACACACGACAGTGAAAAAATAATACTGGTACCTATTCATGCATTCAGATGCCTTAATGTGGATAGATTGAGAAGAAAAGCAGTCTCTCTCCCATAGTGCACAGTAGGAGAAATGGACAGTAAACCCCAAGAGCATATCAACAGGACAAGACAAGGACAAAAAATTAAACAAGTTAAAATCATTAAAAGATTCATTTTTCAAAAAAACAGTGAAACAAAACAAAACAACCCCAAAACCCACAACTTAACAAAAGACTCTACTAAATGTAACTAATGCCTACAGCTATGTTCACCTCCACTTGTTCAAAACACCTAAAAGGGAAAAGCCACCACTCACAGAACAAAGGGATAACTAAGGGAACAGTTTTCTAATAACTGTAATCTCTCCAAATAAGTTCTGTCAATAAGCTATAATATACGGAAAATTCTTCCTTCTCCTGAATTTTGATAGTTATGAACCCTTTATGAGCAAAAATTGAAATAATACTCTGAGCCTTCACTACAAACTCAACAACAGCCCTCTACAACCTAACTCATCTTTCACTCTCAAATAATATTGAGCTTTTTAAGGCTTTCTAGAAGCTTGAACTCTCCCTTCTTCCAAATTCTCAAATTCACAACCCTTGGCATTTCTTCACCTGACTCCCCAGAGCAATACGGGAGCAACACTGATTCAGAGAATCATGGAACAAACCATGTCAAATTTTCTTTAGGAAAATCAGTAAGATCAAAGAAACAGACAGGAAGTTTGTCCTGGTCTCAGTGGCCTAAGCAATGAACAAATACTTCCATTAGTAAGACCAATTAAAAATAATTTTCATGTTTGAGAACAACAAGCCCTCTAAAGAGACTGTGATGACACGAACCACCATAAACTGATAGTATTCCTGTCCAAAATTATTGTATTACCACAAAGTACAGTCATCTCTCTGTTAATCACAGGAAGTATTTCCAGCTATATTATATTATATTAATGTTTTGCAAGCCTTTTCACATTAAAATCTAAACACTGAATTTCTGCTCACTCATAGTGCTACCAACAAAAAACTATTATTTTAAAATGCAGCTATTATATTAACTATCTATCTTTAGGATGCGAGGTGCTGAACTAAATATGCAGTACGGATCTCAAGTTCTAGGCTCACACACAGCTTAGTGACAGTGGCTTCCAGCTAGTCACAGCACTTTGCTTGGCACAAATAAATGAAGTGAAAAAATTGTCAAGAGTCAAAAATTGTATCAAGATACAGACCTAAAAGCACAGTTTCTAAACAAAAAAAAACTTAAGTGCACATACTGTTCTGTTTCAAAGTAGGGCTTTCATTGCATTTCAAAAGCCTGTATGCAGTTCTGCAGACCAGTAATTGTTAAACACCAAAAGAGACATAAAAACTTAAGCTGGACCTCAGGAATGATGAAAGGAAAAGGATTTTGAGAACTCCTACAGTGCAGATTTTAACATTTTGCAGGGTTTAACACAGACACCAGTGAGCATGTATTTTACAAGCCTCCTTCTAACCAAATCATACGCAAAAAGCATCCATGTATTTGCTTAGCAAATGTCCTTCCTCTAGAGTTTTGCAAATGAAAGAGCTGAACTTTTTTCCAGTTTTGCCCTTTCCCTAGCTTCCAAACTCATTGCCCCTTCAAATATAACAGATTTACAACAATCTCAATAAAGAACAGGACAAATGTAAAAAGTGCCATGGCTCATTCTCCCACTCATTCAGGTCTTGAATGCAAAAAAAAAGGCTTATCTTTCTTTTGGGCTTAATCTGCCTGTGTGTTCTATTTCTGGCAGTGCTATGCTGCGAGACAGAATGTCCATCTGGGTCTCGAGGTGCTCTGAAGAGATGAGATAAAGGTAATGGCTGCTGAGTGATGGATGCCAGCACGGGTGTGCTCCTGCTGGGGAGTGCCCACAGCCAGCTCTGTGAACACTAAACATCAGTGTTGGACAGGGTCTGCACCGCAGGAACCGCACAAAATCCTCCTGCTGCCCTTGGAGCTGGGTCGAAATAAAATCAAATTGCAGCATCCAGCCTGCAGTCAGTCATCAAACACCTACGGCAGAGTTATAACTGGCCTGACAAACTGATACATGAAATGTTGATTTTTTTACAGAGTTTTCTAGCATAACCTTTCTTTTGCTATCAACACCCTATTTCTATCTATATCAACCTTTTAGTAACGACCCTGTGTTGAAAGTCTCAGGTTACTGGCTCATGATACTTTCAGAAGAAGACTCAGATTAAATACCTGGTAGAGCTCATACAGATATGATAAACTAAAAGGAAGAGGGGAAGTCTACATTTGCTTCTGGAAAGGTTTAACCATGACCAAACCATGGATTCCACTCCACTTGGCCAGCGGTGACTTAAGAGCATGTGTAAACGCCATCTGAATAAAATCAAAAGCAGGGAACCCTAGAAGAAAACGTACATTGAGTTCCCTCACTTTCACCTAGGAAAAGGCTCTAGAAAAGGAGAGCTTTATGAATCACACTCAGTAAATATTGGAGGTAGAATGTTTTTCTTAAGCAAAGATTTCTTTGTAGCTTTATCCTGATAACTCATGCTCAGTGCATTTGAAAAAGTACAATAAACATTTCCACAAAGTGCACTGGGTCTTTTTTAAAAGCATTTCCCAAGTTAATATTTGTTTAATAAATTTCAAACCATTATCCACTTGAGCAGAGAACTGAAAGTAATAAAAGGCAGTCTCAATTTTAAAACACCTCAAAAATCAAAATGCAAGAGAAAGTCAGATGTTCTTCATAATTTCAGCACAGAAAATATTAAACAGAGATTCCTTCTAGATCTCTTAAAGTATGCCTGATCAAAACCTGATTTTAAAATTACTTTTAAATTTACATAGCCGATTTGCTTGATAGACTGCACCGACTTTAAATCTGCCACAGGCACAGAGGTTTCTCAACTTTGCGTAAGTGCTGCAGTTTTGACAACCACTTGGAGTCAGTTTTTTGCATTATCAAGAAGTAAATGTTTTACTTCCCGTAACAAAGACTAGGACTGTAAATTATACAATTATATTTATTTTCAGAAAAAAAACCCACAAAACCACACACAAACTATATCAAACAAGAGTATATTTTCCTTTAAAAAGTCCATGTCACTTAGGATGACTAAGTGCTGTCATTTTCTAACTGTGAGATCTGAGTCGATTCTTTCCTTTTTGAAAAAAACACAACAAAACCCAACAGACATCAGTCCATTATGAAATCAAGTACTCTATTGCAAAGTAAATAAGACAACTTTTCTTCCAATTTGTAAACAGTACAGTAAACAGCAACTTGTCAAAACTAATTTCTGATTTTAGAAACAGGCTCTTTACTCAGAGGCACTTCATTAAGCTCTGAGGACACTTACGAAGTAAGAGACATGAATGTCAATTCATAAGCAAAAAAAAAAAGTGCTATGCCACATTTGAACAAGCAGTCAATACACATGTCTGCTTTTAAAAACTAGTAACAAGTAAAACAGGAAAACAGATGCTGCTCTTGTTCACAACAGTAGCTTTTCTAAGGCAAATAAACTATGAATAAGCTGATAAGCTTTGCAAATGTACCTTAAAAGAAAATTTGCGATTTATCCGATCCTCAGGTCCAACTGGAGATATTACATAACTAGGCAATGGGATGCTCCCCAGAACAGACTCTTCTCTGCTGTCTGTGGAATGAAAAAAATAGAATTTAGTTCCCTGCACTGTTCAGTGGGCTAACAATATATTCTACTTTATGGACACAGAGAAAACAGGCATTAAGTAGAAACAATAGTGGTTCAGACTGAATATAAGGAAAAGCGCTTTCCCAAGGACAGAGCAGCAGGGTCAGAGGCCAAGGAAGAAGCTGTGCCATCTCCATCCTTGGAGCTCTGCAAAGCCTGACTTGATTGAGCCCTGAGCAACCTGGGCTGACTCCTTTCCTGACCCTGCTTTCACCAGGCACTGGGATGGGACACTTCCTGAAGTCCCTACTGACGCACATTCACTTATGACTCAACACCAATGACACAAGCAGAAAAACATGTTAGTTTTAAAGAAAAAAAGATTGGAGTTTGTTTTCTTCATCAGACTGGGATTTTATTGAGGTTTTTTTCTTTTTTTGGGTGGGAGGGGAGGGGGTGGGGGTTGGATGTTGCTTTTTCACTTCAGCCAGAAGAATACAGTTCAAGAATAAAGCTGATTGTGCCAAATGAACAGTGACAGGCTGCAAAACATGATGGACCTTCCATTTAGCACCATACATCTAGGCTAATTGCTATAATTAGGAAACCTCTCTTACTGCTGGCTCCAAATGATCAGCAGCAGAAATGCAGCATCTAGAAATATGAATTCCAAGTCTGATATTTCTGCAATGCTTTCCCAAAATTGTAGCACACGAAGTATTCAAAACTTGAAAATAACCTTAAGTAATACCTAGTTAGGTCTAAGATCACATCTAACCTTTTTTTTGGTAGAATTACTGGATTCAGAAGTTCTCACTCTTACTTTGTCCCTTGGACTAAAACTGAACTAATCTCCTGATCTGGCATAGTGCAATCTCAAAAAACTCAGATGTCCAAGTGCAGGCTAGTAGGTACCAGAACACAGAGCAGAGATGGGATAAATCTTATTTATTCCAGTCAGATGTTCTGCAACATAACCCGTGGCATATACCAAACATAAATTATGTGCAAAAAAATATTATACAGCATCTTTTGCTTCCCCTACTCAGACCTAGAATTTCCTGTGCATTTAAGATGTCTGGCCAAGCAATTGTTTCACTGTTGCTCTCAGAACGACTAACTTTATCTGAGGAGTTCAGTTAGTTCATGCATTCACCACGATTTGTACAGGTGAACTGTTCAGACTAACTCAAGACAGCTAATATCTACTCACCTTTGTAATAAAACAAACAATAATCAGCAAGCACAAACCACCGTCTCTTCCATAACCGCATTCCAGAGCTATCCTGAAATGCAAGAAATGCGGCACACTTTTCATTCAAGGGAAGTTAACAGACACAGTGCTGATCCAGGGAGCAGTTTACCAGAACTTTACCTAAATATGACTGCTAATTGCAAAACAAATGGTTTATATCTTAGTAAAATCTTGCCTACTAAGAAAGATAAGAGGCAAAACATCCAGCTATAAAATAATGAGGGCAGAATATTCAAACTGCTATTTTTCATTAATTAAACCCTCATCCCAAACAGCACTCAGATTAACATTGTACGCAACCAATGCTTTTTTTATCTGTAATAAAGAACCGAAGTCTATTTCTGGATGGCACAAACTTCAACAAAGATTGCCTGCAGACCAAAATGAAAATCACTACACAGCTATGAAGTACGACCTCACATTTCAGGCAATGACATCCTATAATTCAATCACCATATGTTACCCAAGCCTAAAATGTAATTTAATCAAATATTCCTTAGGAAATAAAACAGGATGCATAATGTACAAATTTTAATGAAGTATAATATAATATGCCTGTGGAGGTATATATAGATATAGATATATATAACCTTGTCAAAATGAGTAATATTTGCATTGAAATTAATTTCTGAAGCTTTTAAAATTCCCAGACTATAACCTAGGCAAGAACAACTTCTTCAGCTCGGGTAGGCTTTGATGAGACCAGCAGCACAAAAAGCACCTTCAGGTTTTAAGGGCTTACAACCAAAGGTTAGGGGACACAAGCAAATTGGATACACTACATTTCTCTAGCTATTTCCCTTCTCCTTTCTGCAATCAAATTAAGTATGGAAGGACTTTCTTCCCTTCCCATTTTCATGCTACAAGGCTGGCAACACATAGTGTGTCTGAGTTCTGATTCTGTCCTGAAAACTAATGGACTTGGGTAGTGGATGTCAACAGAGCTGAGAGCAGAACACAGCACAATTCCATCTCTCCACCCAGGAGGAAGCAGACAGCTGTCAGCTCTTTCACTTTCCTGTGCATGTAAAACCATAACCGTAAGCCTCAGATTTCAGCCTTCTCCTGCCCGCCCCGAAATCTAGCTGCTGGATCTCTGGTGATAATCTGTAGACACAAGCTGCCAAATGAGAAGCAGGGAAATTATTCTCCTACAACAAACAGCTTTATTTACTTATTACACTCAAAGATGTGTTTCTGTCAGCTTAAGAGTTTCAGACAGAGCAGGTGTAGAATTCTGTTCAATGGATGAAATTCTATGATCCAGACTCTGCTGGCTACTGGTATTGGTGATAGCAATGCGTGGCGAATGGGTCCTCATTTCCCATCATTTTCTCCCTCCTGCTTCCGGAGAACAAGAAGGCACAGGGACTGGAATTAAGCCTTTGATCAAGGTATAAGGTCATAACCAAGTAAATAGAATAAGGCCTTCACAGCCAACCTCAGGCTCACTGTGTTCTGAGGGAGTCAAAGATCACCCTGACAACAACCCAGCAGCATAAACCAGGGAAGATAACCAGATTTAGATAACAAAGTTATAGCCTCAATATTGACCTGTGATGGTGATGTCCATTTATCAGTTTCCTCTTCTGAATTATACCCATTTGTAAATCTTGGTTTTCACACTTGCCAAGCATGAATTCCTCATCATGGAGGTCTGTGGAAGCACCCAACACTGCCCTGTGTCACCAACACTCAAGCTTCGGCTTTCTCATTTCCGTGTAAGGCACTCACTCTTCCTTGATGATTGCATTGAAGTGTATGAACAGAAACAGGTGATCACATGCCTACCTGTTTGTGCAGCCAGCCTCTTACTATCACAGGAACATTGAGATTCCTCCTGATAGCTTGCTCCCTCTTCCCAAAGCTGTGAACTTTGTTTCCAGTCTTCACAACCTGTAAAGAAGTATAAATGTAGCAGTGGTTTCTGAAGTGCACTGAGACTCATTCCACATTACAAATACTCTCACTGCAATAACTTACACTTCATTACACAGCAACAAAGTATTCATGGCATTTTCAAGGGCAAGTAAACAGGCAATGATATTTACAACAGAGCAAAGTCAATCTTCCACTTCCATCAGGATGGTGTGCCAGCTCCTGCTGAAGAGCAGCAGCAGTGGTGTGTCAAGTCAGAAAGGCGGAACTGTGGAAATTTCAGTGTGCCTGGGAAGTAATTTTGAGAGCTGCATGCAAGTCTCTCTGGACAATATTAAACAAGTCTCTTACACACACAGGATTCGGAGCAGATGAATCCCACCCCTGCTCTTCTTTGTTTGGGTTTTTGGGGAGTTTTTGATGGGGTTTTTTTTGTGGATTTTAATTTTCCTTTCCTGTTTAAATTCAAACAACACTGATAGCTTAATAAAATGCTTGGACTCTGGCCTTGCAAACAAAAGGAGAAGACAGTGACGCTACCAGGGAAGAGACCCACAAGGCAGTCAGTGGAATCACAAGGTAATGATTTGTGTCTTAATGAAACTTCACTTTTGACTCACATGGACAAAACTATTTCAAAAACAAACAAGGCCCATCCACCTGTGAAAAAGCAAGAACGACTCAATGAGTAATTTGCCTGTTCTTTTCCACCCTCAGCCCAGTTTGCTCCTCCAATTGCTTTAGGACAGACTGCCCTTACAGCTGATGCCAACTTCTCCAAGAAAAGAGCTGTCCAAATTCTTTCCAACAGTGTCCCCCTTTTTAATCTCTGAGCTTGTCAGGGTACAGGCAAACAAAGCTCTGGGAACAAGTATATTCATCACACACAAGGGTTAACATCAGAAAAGTATCTCAGTGTACTACTCCTGCCAGTCAAGCAACATCTGCACTAGAAGACAGCATATAATGTAAATAATTCTAGCAAAATATTATAACTTTAAATGGCTTCTGTTGATTGGATTGATGAAGGTCAGACTTTATCAACCTGCACTAAATTTCCTGTCTTAATGAAGTGTTAAGATAATAGCTACAATCAGTATTAAAAAAATGCACTTCTTTTTTGCTGCTATAGCATATGAAACAGTGAGGTAGATTGACCAGCTGTGGGGAGCTGTCAAAGGGCAAGATTTCCCCAGCAGCTCAGTGAGAGCCACACAAGACCCACCAGTGCCCCAGCACACCACAGGTGGCCACCTGAGGAAAAAGCCCACACCTGTCCACCTGTCCAGCAGAGCAGGTTGTAAAACAGGTTTCTGAGGAGGTGCCCCTGCCATCCAGCTGGCAAAAACCAGCTGATAGCAAAGGTCAGGTGAGGATGGTATCACCGAGATCTCCCAGGCTGTCTTTCTGCCAGACCTGTGCTAAGGCATTCAGCTAACAGGCTGCAGAGCATGGGCTTTGGGCAAACACAGCCATACACAGGCTGTTTTCAAGAAAAATGAGAAGTAAGCAATACAGCTGAGTATTTAAAAATTGTTGCTGAACATTGAGATGCAACAGCTACGTTAAAAGGGGGACGAAAAATAAGGAGGCCCAAATTTGTTAAAGCTCTGAAAGTCAAAAATCTATTTTTATTTTGTTTTTACTTTATTTATACTTTGCAGCTGAACAGAAATCATTTTGCAAAATGTACAGAATTTAGTTTCCTAATCTTTCTCTCATGTAGATCTTTGGAAGCGTGGAAGAGCTGAGGACGAGTTGAAGTGTAGCTGATCTAGCCTTACAGCAGCTTTTTTTTTTTAATCAGATCTTTTAATCAAGCACTTTCTCTGATCATAATTTTTAAAAAATGCAGACCATAATGTACAAAAAGCATCCTGAGACTTGGTCAAAAGGCCAAACAATTTCTATAGCATGGGAGCAGGAAAATTTTTCCAAAGGCTGTGTATTATATGTCAATCCAATATCCATAATGGAAACAAAATTATCATTTTAGGATACTTTATGTAACTAAAATTCTCCTACGATCTTCAGTATTGACCATCTCATTCTGCTCTAGAATAAAACAAAGCATAACAGATACTGCATGTCACGCCTTGCTTCCACTGGCAGTAGACTAAGAAACTGGTTTAAAAGAAAAAGTATATTTTTAAACTATTTCTCTGCACTGCAGTAGTCTTTTCCTAACTTAAATTATTCTGATATCATTGTCATGAGTTTAAAAATGCAGCTCAGCACAGCTATCTGTATCACTGAAGACACAAAAGTCACTTTTGACTTCAGTACATTTGTTATGCTGACTGGCTTGTGAATAATTGCTAAGTTTTTGCAACAAAACTCAAAAATGTCAACAACTAAAATTTTCAAATCCCTTTTCATCACTGCCTCATCTTCTTTCTTACAGTAGCTTGTAGCTGAGGAGAAAAGTTGCTAACTTATTTATATTATTTTTTCTTTCTTTTAAACAAAAAAGGTATAGACAGACTTTAATTTGGAAGATATTTTTTAAATAGTAAACAGACTGTATTTTGGTCAAAATATGCAAATACATATGCATAATAAAACATGGAACTTTTAAAAAAATCAACCCATAAAAAGCCACCTGTTTAACTCAAAAAAGCTCAGTGTTTAGAAATGAACTTATGAATCCTTTCAGTATCTCTAAGAAAATGATACAAGATCCATATTTTTCAGATAGAAAAAACTGAAACTCTCCAAAAATCCTGCACTTAGGTTTGAGCATTCACATATAGGGGCTGTGAATGAGACCCTGTGTTCCACTCCAGCTCCAGACAGTCCCAGAGCTGACACATCACATACCTGTCACCACTGCTAGACCCATTCTTGTATTCCTCACTGGTTCATCTCAGAGAAATACCAGCAACTACCAGTGTCATCAACAATTCAATGACTTCTGTTATGCAGGATCCATCCAAAACATGCTCTCAAAACATAGATAGTAAATACATTCCCTACTATACTTTCATTTTTGACTTGGCTAAAGTCTTGCATGGCACAGTAACACTTACAAACTTCCATTCACACCACCACATGTTTTTGAAAGATTAAATTCCCAATTTACTGTCAAAATGAAACAGATCCTTATTCTTCCACAGCCTTAATTAATAATCAATATAAAAGGCTTTTAATATGGTTAATCATGTAATTAAATTGGCTATGAACAAGCAGATCTTTGGGACAGAGAATCATTGCAGTTTATCAAAATGCCCTTTTGCTTTACATTCCCTCAACTCCATACCCCTCAAATGTCAAAGAGTAGGACAGACTGCATTGGTCTAAAGTCTTTAGATGACTTACTCAGACAGCTCCTGCAGCAAAATACTGGCCCCAAATTTGCACAGCTCTACAGAAAAAACCGATCTGAATTTGGCCAAAATTCCAACACTGTACACACCATCCTGTGGTGGCATTTTCAGGACCAAATCATAGAAGTATTTCATAAAAACAAATAAAAATTAGCCATGGCTAAGTAGAGAACATGAACATGTCTGGCTTCACGATTGTGCTTCATGTCTGCATCTGGGAACTTGCTCTTCAAAAGAATCGTTATGGAATTCAGGGAAGAAAATGTTTAGAAATAGATGGAAAGACCTTAGAATCTACTCTCAACCTGCCAAAAGTCAACCTCAAAGTGGAGGACACAGGTTATTTATGTTACAGCCTGCTAGTTCACTTGAAATAATTTTTGTGTTAGGCTGTGAAGGAATTCAACAGATCTTCTGACTCTCCAAAATGAGAGAAGTGATTTCAAGCCTGTTAACACATGCAGTGATGAAACAAAGCGTAGGTAAGAAAGACATTCATCTTAATTAAAACTCCAGTATTTATTAAGGACCCCAAGTAGAATGGATCTTATAAAAACAAACTTGGTAGAGAGACAAACTACTGGCAAAGTCTCTGTGTGAGCTTTATTCTAAGTCTGAGGCTGCCATGTGTTTAAAAAACCCACACCTGGGAGCCTGCCAGAAGCATGCATAGCCACCCTTACAGTGGACCGCAAACAGAATAGAAAGAGAGACCAAAACTAAAAAACCAAAGTCTTGGGAAGTGATTCTGGATATTCTCTAAGCTGTGATGAAAAAAGCTTTACCTGCCCATTCAGCTGTGTGGTTCTGACATGCCCAGTGAATTAGCCTCCAGCATGTGGGTGGCCTGGGGGTGGAATCCAGTCCCCGTTTTTGATCTCTGACTAGGTCAGTGCAAGCAGGCGACAAGGGAAGCAGCAGGAGCAGGGGTCAGAGGATGCACACTTTTTAGCAGAAGTGTGATCCTGGCTAAGTTAAAGCCAACTGTGCCACTGGAGAATTCCCCAGATCAAAGCACCGTATTGGGTCCCCAGTAAGTTCGCTGGTTTAAAGAGGGAAAAAATGATCTTTCTGCTTCTAATGCAGGCTTTAAAAAATTAGAGTAAGGAGGGTAAATATGGCAAAAGCAAATGATGACATACTTTGGTAAGTTCAACTCTTCAAATATCAAGAAGAAGTGTTTCAACTAATTCAAGTAACCTACTAAGCTTACTGCTTGCAGTGATAATTTCATCTAGCACTTTAAAGATAAATGTATCCTTGAGATTTGATACACTGCAATCTTTGTGTTGGTCCAGTAACTTACACACTTAGGGTTTTAAAAATAATTTTTAAAAAATTAATTTTTAGTTTCTCATGAAATTGTATCATCTCCTATAGTCAAGCACATCAAAACAGTAGTAGAAAGATTTTAAGTATTCCAACTAAACAAAATATCCTTGCAATCAGTTTGGTGAAGTCCTTTCTTAAACTCAGTTACATAAGAGGCTGCTCGCTTTTGCATTTAAAAAGAAAACCAACTGAAAAGCTTAAGAACTGCAGTCAAAGTTAAGAAAACTGTCTTATCTCTGCTAATTTTTTCAATATTGCTCTATCCCTTTTTATCCACCCACTACCATTCTCACTGTATTGTCATTTATTGTAAGGTCAAAGAAGTAGTACAATAGATGGTGACACTTCAAGTACAGCACTTGATTATGTTTTGTTCAACAATGGACACAGGTCCTTGGTCAATGACAAGGAATGACCTTTTCTATTACTAAACATTATGTGTATGATCTTGGTGCCTGCACTGCTTGTGCACTGCAGTGATGGCAGAAATGGATTTAATTATTACTGAGAAGATGAAAGGCACTAAGATTTCATGACAAAGTAAGACCTGCAAATTCTCGGTATCATGCATCACTTCTTGCCATACACACTGGACCACCAAAACACTTGCTGAAATACTAATACTACATATATTTACTTCCATTTGTATGACTCTCAAACTTTGTCACAATAATCACGACATTAGAAGTTACCATTCAATGCTATCATGTGGGTATACAGTGCTTCTAGAAGAGCTTTAACAATGCTGTTACTGCTGTATACAGTGCTCTTAAAAGATTTGTGTCTGGGTAGAAGATATTCTCTGAGGTCTTACTGGACTTCTAGGCTGAATCCACAGCCCTACTGAAATAAGCATAAGAATACTGGATTTAAAATCAGAGAAGTTCTGATCAACAAGATGAAAAAACCAGATTTTTCCTTTACCTTAGAGCCAAGTTTTGTATCAACAGCAGACGTAGTTACTGCAGTGGACGTTTCACTGACCATGCTTGAAGGCCTTTGGTTTATTTGTTGGTTGGACATAGATGAATTCTGTCTAGAAAGCAAACAAAACCAAATTATTGTTTCAAACACTCAGGTTGGCCTTTTTTTATTTAAAATTCACAGTGTGCAGATAAACGACAAGTTAGTCAAATATTTCCCATGTGTCTGCAAGTTCCTTTGCACCACTCCTGTTTTTTGATTTCAGCTCTTTCTCAAGCAGTGACATCTGATGATTGGTACTTGTCTATGCATCAGGAGGGAGAAACTTGCCAAACTGTCTGCAAACCAAGAGAGAATCAAGATATAACAAGGAGTGTGGTAAGAGAGAAGATAAGGCCTATGCAGTGAAAGCAAACTGTGCCCAATTTAGAGACTTGGCCACAAACCTGTGAAAGAGCCAGCGCCGGGAAGAAAAGGACAGGAATCAGCACTTGGCAATAACATGCTTTTTATTTAAAATCAAACTGAGTCTAGACTGCTGCTAGATCTTTCACTAACTTAATGCTGTATCTTTGAATCTGCCCAAAATATGATTCATAGCATAATATGAATTATTAAAATACCTTTTAAGCAAAACGGTGCAATTCATGGCAGATAGTTGTTAGAAATGTGTAATTTCTGAGTCATCCTAAGGTTCCAGAAATCCTGATAACTAGCTCAGATAGCCATTTAAAGCATAAGTCAGGTCAATCCTACCAGAAGAACCTGTTCAACAGGTAAGAATTCAGTACAGCCACCCAGATGAAGAATTGAGAAGATAAATGGAAGGGCAAAATAAAATCACTGTGAAGAGAAGCTTCAGCAGCTGAGCTTGACACCAGCATTGAATTAAATTAAAACCACAGGTGGCATTTTCAAAAATCACTAACAACATAATTTAGCAAATAACAAGTAGCAATACAGTCACATCAGAAAAGAAAACACAACAAAACAAACAATTAACAACACACGATTCTCCTTTTCCCAGTCATCAAAGCCAGTTCTTAGAAAAACTAAAAAAGGTGCATAAGCTGCACCAAACATGGTTGCTGCTACCATTGAAATCCAGATCTGAACACAACAGAGAACAGAATAATTCTGAGGAGTTATCAGAGTTATCACAAGAACAGAGAAGAGTCTGTGATTTCAGCAGCTCAACACAAGGTTTAACAGAGGACAAAGTATTTGCCACGGCTGCTCTTCCTCAGTTACAACCTGAACAATTATCTGACCAAAAGCTTGTATAGGTGGCTTGGTGTCAGGGAAAGCATATTTTTCCATTTGTGACCAGGGTTTCAATGAAGCTTGCAAATAAGTAACACAATTTAGAGCCCATTTTATTTATACCTTGCATATCTGGCATAAATTCCTTCTTTCCAGATTTTATACATAACCTCAGGTCCAAGATACAAGAACAACCTACAGCAAGCCCCTAAAATTCCTGGCCATCCTTTAAAGCAAGAGAATTTAATCAGGTCACTTTGAGTCCATTTTCCTCACCTCTCATGGATCAGGTACCCTACTTCAGCATTTAATCACCCTTCAATCCAGTCTCTGCAAAATGCAGATTAAGAAACTTCCCATACATGACACTGCCTGACTAAGCTATTTCTGTTGATGAAAATGAAAAATACTAAGTTTTGACAAATTGGAATGATTTTTTCCAATAAAGAAATTAATGAAGAAGGAATAACCCCAGAGAAAGGGTCTTAATTTAAAAATTCCTACTCAGGTTTAACAGATTTTCACTATTCCCCAAAATACTGTTTCACAGCAGGTTAAAAATACTGCACTTCCAAAAAAATAGAAGAATTACAGAGGAAAATAAGCTATATGTTTAACAAGACCATCATGAGAAAATCATAATACAATGGAGAATGATAAAAATGTAATTTCTAAGCATTTATTATGTGATCATACAGTGATTTCTCTTCCACTTGCTGTTAAAAGTGATCACTGCTAAGAAACAAGGCTTTCCCTTTCTAGTAGTATCAAATTAATGACAATCTTCAAATTCACAGCCAGAAAAATGCTTTTTAAAAAATGTGAGGTTGTTGCCATGGAAGAATTCAAATAGCAAAAAAAAAGAGACATTAAGTCCATTGAAAGAGAAAATACAGTATTATTCCCCTATTAAAAGTCTCCAGCAGCAAACACTGGCGATGCAAACTTGCTGTACCCAACATTTAACAGAAAATACAAAACAATACTGTGAATTTATTTCAGTATTTGTGTATAGTATTTCAAGGATAGAATAGACTTTTTGCATTAAATCAGAACATAAAACTCAGGTATTCAAGTCTCTTAACAGTTAATCCATATTCTCAGTGTTTTTAAAAGCAAATAAAAATTGGCAGAATATGCAGAATTGCCTGAAACACCCTGGCATGTTAAGGGGATTAACATTGTCCTAACAGTATTTACAGATTCAACTTTAAAAATAAGTGACTACAGCATTGACTCTGTGCATTCAGAAACATTAGTTCAAAGTTACTATTACAAAAGATGTTTGATAATATCTGTTATCCAAGATAGCCCATTCTGTCTTCGTAGTGATGGTGTTTTACTATTTTCAGGCTAGTTTTCTTACTGCCTCCCACAAGTGTGTGAATACACACACAGAATTGCAGTGTGTCCATTTGGAGCTCCAGTACGGCGTAAATTTTTTTAAGTACTTCAAAATAACACTCTATATAATATCTCCTGTCAAGCAACTCCCTGCTCGACTTAAACATTGCTAGTATGTCTCCAGAAACCATATTTACCAGCTGAAAAAATTACATAGCCAACATTATGGTTATTAAAAAACCCCGACACTGAACAAGGACAATAAAAAAAGAAATTACTACACCAGTAGCCCATATTGAAAATGCAATACTCACGAGAGATCATAAAGATCAGTCCACTTGGAAGATCCACATCCATGCTGGCAACTTAAAAAGTTTATTTGTTGGAATCAGACATGATGCAATAACATTGTGTCAATGTAGTTTTATTACTAATAAATTTCCTGATCAGCTAGATGAAAAAAAAAACCCAACAACTCTCCTAGTGTTTCTATACATGTAAACAAGGTAGATATTTATTTTGGGGTTGTTTGGGTCTCCTCTTTTCTCTCCACCTGATATTTTTGCTGCTATAGTAACCAAATGCAATAGATAAAATAAGATGGCTCTCTCCCCAGAGGTGATACACAGGTTTCAGCAGGCACACAAAACAGGCAAGAAAAAGGATAGCACTCATTGGATTAAGGACACTATATTTTTTCCTCCCATATGTCTACATTTACCTTCAGGTCTTATCTTTTTTAAAGTACTATCTTCTCATTTGCAAACACACTGCTATGACAAATATCATACAGCTCCTAATATACAACTTGTGTGTTTAACATCAGTTACATGACTGCATGTGCCTGATTCTTCCTTTCTGTCCACAAAGATATGAGAGGAGAAATCTAAACATGATATACAGCTATCCTAAGTAATTCTATCACAGATTCTTTTCAGAGAAATGCATGTGTAACAATGCAGGTAACTAAAAACCTAACACCTGTCTGGCAGACTTATCATTAATTCTCACTTTTCCATTGGCTGCTTTAAGAAAGGTCCCTTCGTGGATTAAAGGTTCATTAAAAACATGAAAGCAAAGCACAGAATCAACGGGCAGTTGGGAAATGGAGGAGCTTCCCATACAGCAAGATATTCAGATTATTTCAATGTGATCTTAAAAACTGTGAGGTGAACAAGTCAAAAGAAAATAAAAATTATTCTAGATAAAAACTGAAATGCTAGCAGACAGAGGCAGAAAAATAATCTTCAGATACAAGCAACCATGATGCCAAACTAAATTCAATGCCAACAACAGAAAAGCAATTTGAAAGAGGAAGAAATAAAAAATGTCTCTGCAGTTTTATCACTCAAAATAACATTGCCAAGGAAAGGTTATTTTTAAATATCAGCTCAATGAGTAACAGCAGCCAAAGTATGTTAAGAATTATTAGTAAAGGAATAGAGAAGAAAAAGTACACTTAAATTATTATAACAATGAGCTCATAGGCTCCATCTTGCAGTCACCTATGATCAATCATTCCATCAGAAAAAAAGAAACCTAAAAGTGACATGCAGAAAAGTTGGCTTGCAAGCAGAGTTAGTGAAAGGTACAGAACACACGTCCCACACACCAAGTGACCAAAGCTGCTAAGAATGGAAGAACAGAGTACAAGGTAGAGATTTGATAGTGGTCCATCTAAAAATGTTTTAGGAAATAAGGAATTGCTAATCACTACTTAGAAGAAAAAAAGAAATCTAAATTAGAACACCTTTAGAAAGAAGGAACAGTATAAGGATCAAAAGATAATGTAATTCAAAAGTCACAGGTTCCAGCTTGAAAAGCAAAATTGATGTGATATTGTTTAAACGCCTTGGGAAAAGACTAGTGAAATATACTCTCAGCCTTCTACTGAAAGCGTCCATTTCTCATTTGATCAAGCGAATCAAGGGCATTTGGTTCACAACTGAGTCATAATCAAGCTAGGATTACATCACTCATTGGTGTAATTTTCCAAAACTTGTTCCCAAATGTTCTTGCCAGAACACTGTTTCCAGGATGAGGAATGGCCAGAGCAGTCCCCACATTCATCATTTCTACATTTCTACATAAATTACTTTTCTGATGTAAAATGTGTCCTTTAAATATATATGTGTGTTGCAGCCTGAACAAGTTTGTGCTCACTTCTCCTCACTAGCTCCCAGTCAACATCTGTTAACAACTCCTTGGCCATAATCTTAAATTAAAATCAACCAGTCAGTAATAAATCATGTCACAACAGCACTGAAGAACAAATCATCTTTTATATAACCCTTAAGAGTGCTACTGCTTCAGATAGGGTTCTTCAGCTATAGGAAAAAGTAGTCTTGGTCAAAGGATCCCATGATGGAAAGTTTCCAGAGACCATGCCAATGCAGAGACTGCCTCTGACCTGAGTCCTTCTGGTGGAAATCATTTCATCATGTGATACGGATCTACAGCACTGATTCCAAACTGATACATGATCAACACCACCATTCTGAGAAATCCCTGATCCCTGAAGGAAAAGGACTGAAAGCACAGCACAGCTCCATTACAGTTCCTAGGCCTTAGGACAGGGAGGTGCCAACAGCTCCTCAGATTTCACCAGACACATCCACCTATGTCAACATCATCACCTGACAGGAACTCACACATGAAGAGCCTCTCTGCAAACCCCCACTGCTGCACAGAAGTGGTACAAAACTAAGGAAACCAGAGCATCCCAGACATTTGAAAAAGACATTTTTAAAGCTATTTTAACTGACAGATTAAAAGCATCTGATTTTAAAAACACTGTATGTTCTTCAGGCCAATAATAAAGCTTAGAGAAACATCCTTGCAAAGACTGTTTCCTGAGCAGTGACTAGAAACATTTACTCTTCTCTCTATCCCTCCAGCCATTCCCTCCTCTTTTAGAATTGAAACTGCCTCTCTCTACTAATTCTACTACAGTGTAAAATTTTTCCTGGTTTTGATACCATCTCAGTGTGGGTAACTAAAGTCTACATGCTCAGATTCCCCTTCAAATAAGCACTTCCATTTCTCTCCCAAAAAATTTTCTAACATTCATTAAAGATCCCTAAATCCATGTGCCACCAAGTGGTGGTTTCAATTCTGTTTTTAATATTTTATCAGGTACCATGATTACAAAATGAAAAACAGCCTAGGCAAGAGTGACTAATCCGGGCAGGCACCTCAAGAGGTTATCCAAACACCTATTTTCCAGTACATGTGTTTAAATTCATATTAAATTTGACTGAACTTTTACAACAAATAAATTAAAAATCAATTAACAGATGAAATTTGGAACATATGCTCAGTGGCTGCTGTCCATACTTTGTGTGAGACTTGCTAATTTGCAACATACCTGTTTCCCCTCACTAGGAGAGTGAGGTGGACCAGCTTGTTTCATAGCTGTAAAATGAGCTAAACCCAGCTGGGCAGCAAAGCACCTGCATGCCATGGGACAGCTGTGGTGACCTCCAGCTCAGCAGCCATCCCACAGCCTTCACACCTAATCATAGTCCTCTTCTACAATGTTATATTTCATGTTAGCTCTCATCAGGCACTTTAACATAGGATTGACCTTGGCTTTGTTTTGACCTGGGGGAGAGTAACTGTTTCGCTGGTGTTTTTTGGGGGGGTTTGCGGCTATTTTTGGTTTTGATTGGTTGGTTTGGCTTTTAAACTCTTTGAGAAGTTCTTCTCAGGGCTTTATCAGAGCTCCTGAGCTCTACAGCCCTGTCCTACCTCTCCAACTCACAGGAGAAGACATTGCTGGAAAAGGCTCAGTCTCCCGGGAGTGTTGAACAGCCTTATTCTTCTTAAAGCTGTAACTACTTTTGATAGCAGTCCTACTAAAATGTAAAGCACACCACATGTCACAGAATTTGACATGTAAAGAGCTCAGAGTTGTGCAGGCAGCCAGAAACCCCACATCCAGGCCATCACAGCAGACTCTGCAACATAGGAGGGGACAGAGGCTGCTCGAACAGCGCTAGAAAACTGGCCTGGAAAAGGAAAACTGGCCAGTGTTGTCCCATTCTTCTCGCCCTTTGGTTTCAGAAGGGATGTAGGATTTTGTCCAAGACTGTTTTTTGTCTAGGGAAGATACTCAGTCATTCCATTAGAGAAGGATTGCAGGAGCAATCCAGCTGGCAGCCAGGGTGACAAGGAGGAGTTGAAGCCTACAGAGAAATGGTGCATGATCCAATCCAACACCAATCCAAAGGTGACCAAATTCACCAGATTGAACACCTACGTTTCTTACTTTTGTTTGTTTATCAGACAATCAAGATAAAATATGCTGAAAAATATATTCAACACCATTTTCCTAGAACAAAGAAAAACAGCTGATCAACATAGAATATCTTAAACGAAAGAAAACCAAGGAAATATGATGGAAATTACTAGTATTTTGTGTATTTCAATTTCAGTACAAACCTTCCAATATGCTCCAAAAGCACTTGACATTTATGTTCTGTTTACCTGATATTTATGTAAGACTAAAGCACTATTGTTTAAGTATATTTTTGTAATTTTTTTGTTTGTTTATTCTTGGGTTTGTCTGGGTTTTTTTTAAGATTTGATAAAGATTTTCCCTCAAGTCCTAGCATAGAATCAAAAACATACTATCACAATGAGAAGGAATATTTTAAGCACAAACGTCAATTAAATTTTTCTACAATACTGGAAGAATTGTCAGTAAATTAAAGTACTACTCTACTGCAGGTAAATATGTTAGTGTTTTAGATCTCTTGACATGGGTATAAAACTACTTACTCTTCTCGTAAAATAAATTCAATATTTTCTGGAGAAACCTGTCCTGTCACAGGATGTCTAAATGACGTGGTCTGCTGATTATGGCTGAAAGGAAAAAAAAAAAGAAAAAAGGAAAAAGAAAATTAATTTTGCAATACTCAGTAAAATATGATCTCTAAAAGGCAGAACTCTTTATATTGATGCTTTGCTGCTCTATTCCAGAAATTAAACATATTTCTGAGGTACTTTTCAAGTCTGAAATGTTTTCAGCTCCTAACTATGTTCTTGTCGACTTTGCTAATGGCACACTGTACCACTTAATTATTAAGCAGGTTGATGTTTCAAAAGTAAACTAGTTGCAATGTTTAGTTAGTCAGACATAGTTGAATTTTATGATTATTTACACCTGCCTGTTACCAGATTATTTAGATATAGCATAGAAATTACACAACATAAATTTCTGTTTGTGTTTCTGTAAATTTCACAGAACAGAACCAGTAAAATAACTTGAAATGCTGCTGGACAACATTTTACATGATTTTTATTATTTAATGAGGTCACAGAGAAAAATTACGTGGAAACCATTTCTTGCATGTTTCTTTTTCCTGTAATATGGTATGTCTCCAAAGATTTCTCTTTACATCTTGATGCGGAGGCCCACATATAACCTTGGCTGTGTGCCTGCATTGTCTATATAAAAACAATATTATTTAGTATTTCAACAGAACTGAATTAAAATAAAGGCTTTCTATAAACTTTCCCTTCAGAGTACTATCTAGACATTTTGCTGTCCTCTGTGAAACATTTCTTTTCATTAAAGATAAATATCTCACCTATCTGTGAACCAAGCACTCATTTATTTAAGATTCTAAATTTTTCTGGGTTTAGTTAACAATTCTTAGGTAAACAACATCCAAAACTGGAACTCATATCAAATGTAGCAAAATAGTAACACACTCTGAGTATATTCAGAAAGTAAAAGTAACAAGGCCATTGAGAGAATTGTACCTCTAAGAGACAAAAATGAAATCTTGATGTGTTTTCCTGTTGAAAGATTTGGAATTTTTCCTCTTGTAAAGCCTATTTGGTTTCAAGCATTACAGATTTGACCCTGTTGTCCAGCATACCAGGATGTCCCCCCAGCGCACAATAAAGAAACATGTTGAGGTGTCAGAGTAATGAGTTCCTAAGAGATAACACTCTGGTGAATAAAGGACAGCTAACAATCAAACAGCTCATGCAGCCATAACATTCCAATGTAAATAGCTCAGGACATGCCTTGATTTAAAAAACAAACCAAAAGCAAGCAAACCAAAACCAACCAACCCCTAACAACAACAAAAACCCCACAAACTGCTCCTGTTAAGTCCCACTCGGGCCATAAACACAGAGGATGTTTGGTGTGTTATAAACTTCTCACCCTTTTCCAACCTTCCTTGCTACATCAAATCAGATATAAGGAACCCATATAATGAACATTTCCAATGGTAAGCTGAAAGCTGTAACAACTTATGCAACACCAAAAGGCCTTTGTCAAGCCTCGCCTATTACAAAAATCCTCACCCTAGAGCCATTGGAAACTGTGAACAAGATACGGGCTATCAATTCCACTGCACCAGGGATGGCTTTTGCTCCCTAGACTGCTGAGAACTGACCTGTCCTACAGCTGTGGGTTAATAAAGTTTCATAAAGGTTAATAAATTTTCTAACTCTTCAGTTTTTCCATGAAATCAGAGATCCAGAGAAAATATCTTCAGTAAACAGACAGTGCTAACACCTACAAAGCAACCAAGATCTATTTCCTCACGAAACCACTGATGAGTACTGTTTTCTAAAAAAGCATTTCCGTGTGAGATTTAATTTTGTGTCTACATCCAGAGTGGGATAGGAACTTGAGATGTTTTCAAAGAAGATCATAAATAAATAAATTATAACCCTAACAATCCAACTCCATGTTTGTCACAGTCCAATTTTAAGTTTAAAGCTTTTCCTTTCAAATCAGGCCTGATGCAGTCTGTTCAACCTTAGGTACTTAGGTGAGGACTGCTATCAAAACAAGTGCAGATACCTTGTTAGCTTAAAAAAATGAAAGTACCTCGCCAGCTATATTCTCCAGGGGCAGAGGAACTACCAGCAAGCTCTCATCTGCAGGCTCTCAGTCATTAATAACTCACTCTTCAATTAAGACTAAGAAAAAGGACTGTATTCCAGAAGTGCTCTGGGGTTGTTCAGGATGGGAAGTTTCCCATTATACCATACTAGCACGTACACAAATGCTTTTATTCTATCTCAGGAAATAAATTCACCAGAAGATGAATTAGTCCTTTTAGTTGCAAATAAAGAGCAAGTGCATTACCAATAAGACTAAATATTACTTACTAATAATAAAGCTTTCAGCTGGAAAGTAAACACTTTTTAAAATATCTCAGCAATGCCTTTTAGATCAAGTTTTCCATGTCAAACAAACACTACAAGCAGAGAAACAGAAGGATGGCTCTGTTGCCCCATAAAATGCAGATGGTGATTTCACAGACAAGGAGAGGGCACATAAACCCAGAATGTCCCGCAAATCTGCAGCTTCAATCCGTAGGACTTCACCGGGAAGAAAGAAACCCCCGCCACTGACAATTAGTTTTGCAGAACACAGTGGTTTATTTGAATTTGAAAAGTGAGAGTTTAAGTGTTTTGCCTCACAGGACTCATTAAGACTAAGCGATACTATTCAAAACAACCTATACAACAGATGGCTAATGCCTTGCAACAAGGAATTAGATAGCAGGGAGATTTTCGTTCACAATGAGAGCAGTCAAACATTGGAAGAGGTTGCCTAGCAAGGCTGTGGAATCTCCTTCCTTGGAAACATCCGAAATGCGGCCAGATCCGAGCTACCAGAAACCTTCTAAGTTGGTTCCAACTTTGAAGCTGGCCTGGCTGGATGTTATGGGGTACAGAGCTTCCTTCCAACATAAATTATTCTGTTCTGTCATTCTCTGCTGCTCCCTCCATTCTTTCTCTGCAAATACAATTTAATTCCTATAATACCGTTGAAGCTTTCCCAGTATTTAAATGGATTTATTCCAAGACTATTAGTTTGTTTCCACCACGATGAGGGAAACTGAATAGTTAAATTTTTAGGTGATGATTTTTTGTTGTTTTCATGTCTTTTAAACATTTGCTTAACAGTGATATCTGTTTACACAGCACTGATAACAATAACATCACCAGTCAGAGTGCTCTAAACTTATTGCAGTGCAAGTTTTCCTTCTTTTCCAAGCACAGGCTAAGAAAAGACCTGGCACAGTTGTTCTCTGGACACAACAGCTGCCCAAGAAGTAGTTAATCACCTGTATTTCCTCCAAATGTCAACTACTGAATGTGTTCCTATTGTCCAGAAATCTACCACGTACAACAGGCACAATAAATGTGCCATAATAAAAGGGCATAATAAGCTGTTCCACTCTCCATGCCCCTTTTATTCTTTTTTTTTTCCACTAGAGAAAGATGTAATAGCTCCAACAAAACTGGGAAAGGCTTACGATGCTTCCCCATGTGAACTCTGAATGCCTCAGAGCTTGCATTAGTACAACACCACGCATTTGAAATGCCAAGCTAAGTTTTCTAGCAACACTACAAATCTTCTGTGTGATCAATTATGGTATTTTTTTCCTAGCAAACGTCTTTTAATTTTAATAGTTTTATATTATTCTGATTTTGTACAGACTGGCAATCAGTCATCAGAAAGCAAAGCAAGTATAAAAACATGAAAAATCCACAGAAAATTCATTCATTACTATCTACCACTACCAGCATTATTAAATTACACTACAGACTGTTACAAGTTACTCTGAATTTCAAAGTTACAGAACACCAACTTTCCAAGGCTAGTAATAGTTAAGACTCGGACTCTTCATAAAAGAATCACAGTTCAAAACCCATTTCTTTGTCATTAGATACCTCACCACAAATTCCATCAATTCACAGCATGTATACACTACTTTTACCAACATAAGAACTGAGTCACCCACTGTCTTAAGACAGATGCAAACCAGGCTCTAACCTGCAGTATAATGGAGATAGGCAGGCACTTTTGCTTGCATGGATCCTTTTTCAGAACTCATAATTAATATGTCTTGGATTAATTTTGTATTTGAGTCAAAGCCAAGTCCTAATTATTAATTTTTGGACATGGCCGATGCTGATGACCTTTCATTTGAAGTCAAGCAAGTGTATAGATTGTCTCTGGAGTAATTTAAATGCACAGGCAGCCTAAACTTGAAATGTGTGGATCCACTATTGATGGAGTCTACATCACATTAACAGCAAATTTATAAGCTGTGAGAAAAATTCACATTGTCATTGGACAGGTGCCCTGTAAATTAGCACAAGCCATTTCTACAGCATTTATTTTCCAGGCAGGCTGACTCCTTTACACTTACCTATAAGACTAGATAAGCATAAACACCTTTATGTTGAATATCCCAAATGGTGATGACAGTTACATGTGGGCACCCACCCACACTCCTATGGGTGATTTAGGTGTGGGTGCAGCTGACAGAAGAACTCATGCAGTGAAGAACTGTTCAGCCAATGAGTTGTTACTCCAAACAGGAGAAAGTGCTTGTATCTAACCAGGCATACAGCCAGGAATAGTTTGCTTTATTTCACAATATACTTCTGAAACACATCAATGGCTTCAAAATAGTTTCAGCGCTGCCTTCCGAGTATTTTTTGGATATTAGCTTTAAGAATTGGTTAGAACGAGTACGAAAAAATAATCCAAGAAAAACAGTGCAAACTGTTTTCTTTCTGCAAGCTGAAGGAAAAATACAGATATAAGTTGAAAGGATTAGGAATACCAACTAATTGTATTACTCAAGTAAAAGCTTCAGCACCTACTACAAGCTACACGTACACAACTCCATCTTTGCAAGACACTGAACATGATCCACTACTTTAAAATAATGGCATCTCATCAGAGTAGCAGTAAAATCCTTGTCCCACTGTAATCAGTGCCCAGGAGGCTTTCATAAGGTCAAAATTTCACCACCACTCCCCCTCCCCCAACTTAGTTTAATTAGCATCTTAACCTAGAAACTACTCCATAAGAATCACAGAGTAAAACTGATTCTCTCAAATCTTACATCGCACTCAGATGAGAATTCCTAAGTGTTTAGTTGTTCAGTCTGAATACAATTCTGTAACTAGCAGCAGTCAACACAAGAGTCTGGGCTTATAAAGACAGATGAAAGGGGACAAGATGGCCTGACATCAGGTTTTGCCATATTTTCACTTCTGGTAGAAGCTTGCAGATAAGAAGAGTTTGAAAGGAATAGTAAAGTGACAGTCTCACTCTCATGTAGTGTCATCCTTCTACCCAGTTCACTGATGATGAGGTTAAATGGGAACTGCAAATTTCCTTGGAAATGAAAAAATTCTTTTTTCCTGTCTAAATGAACTACCAAAGATAATTTATACTATCCAGTAGTGGAATCAGCAGGAAAGATTTTGTTAATGAAAATGCTTTTAAAAACAGAGCTAATAAAACAATGGCAAGCTAATATGGAAAATGCCACAGAATCACTACAAATATTTTCAGTCATTAAAAGCACAGATAAGAGGATGAATACACTATCATCACAGGATCAACACAGATTTCCATGAGTAATGCAGGCTGAAGTCATCTGCTGATTCACAAATCCTTTTGATGCATATCATGAGAAACCATCAGGGTTTTATTAACTCACAAAAACAAAATGCACCCAGGGAACTTGAAATTAAAGGGAAAATGCATGTTAATCTCGAAGACAAGGAAACCTTTAGAAAAGAGGAATTTGATTCTATTTCATTATTTTTGCAGTTTTAGAAAAATTGTAGTCCCTGCCTTCAAAATCAAAAATTAAATTTAAAACCTCTCTGATAACTAAAGATAAACTAAACTATTAGTCCATTCTCTAATGAAAAAGAAAGTGATGATATCTTGAAGTAACAGGATTTAAAAACCCTGGGTAAAAGCAGCCCATATCAACCACTATGTAAAGAGTTTAGTGAGGAAGCCACCCAACAAGCAGTGCCACATAAAGATACTATTTTGGAAAAAGTATTTAAGGGAAGCTTTACACAAAAATATCACAGATCTCAGGTTTTAAGCCATAACAAAACTAGTTAAAATAAAATAGGTGTTCACATGCATAGCATCTAAATTTACCAAAGGAGGCTGAAAACCCTCACTAGTGCTATTTGAACCTACTAAACTTTGATGCAAAGACATCATACATATAACAGACAACAAAACCCACTTTGTTCTAAATATCAAAGCAAACACAAGCTTTCCAGCATCTAGTTTTTATCTAAGTATCAAACCATACAGTGTAGAAAGTTGAAACAACATCTATAAGAGCTGAATGAAACAAATTTTGAAAACTTGTTCTGCTGACACATAAGGCATATAACCTCAAAACATTTTATCTTCATCGGCTTTTTAATGCCAAAAATAGATTTTAACGTAAGATAAATGCACTTCTGATTTATTATTTATGGAATTTAATCCATAATACAACAGAAGTGATTATCAGAGGACAATACTGCAGGCTGAGACCTTGCTGTGTGCGCCCTCAGACAACGTGGAAGCACACTGTCCTTTTCACCTCTCTATAAAATGGAAATGCTTTATCTACCACCTACACCATGGGAATGGCATTTTAATCAAATACAAAATCACAAGTGTCCAGGATGGAATGAAGGAATTATAGCTGGTATCCATCAAGTTGTCCCAGGGCTACAATCTAGAATACTGAATCCAATTTTGGACTTCCTCATACAGGAAAGGCAGCAACAAACCAAAGTGAGTGCAGCAGGGGGGCACTGAAATGGTCCTGAGCACCTGTGGTGAGGAGAGAGTCAGGGAGCCAGCCCTGCTCAGCTTCAAAGGGCCCTGCCAGCACTAACCAAGAAGGTTCTTCACTGTGGTACCTCATGGCAGCAGGCATGAAAAGAAACAAGAAACCTTCAGACTGCTTGGAGGAGAAGCTTCTTCCCCTCGAGGATACAGCAGTGGCAAAGCATTAGAACAGGCTGCCCAGAGAGGCTGGGCAGCCCCCACCCTTGAAGGTTTTCAACACAAGAGTGGAGGAAAAACTGAGAAACCCAGTCTGACCTCGGCACTGACCATGCTCTGTGCAGAAGGTTGCACAAAACACCTGAGGCCTCACCCAATCCAAGTTGCCCAACTATCATAAAGCTAGGTACAATTTCTACTTCTGTCACAAAAAGCAAACAAAACCCAAAACAGGCTAGCAAGTTTCATGCAACAGATTTTGCGATGAGAAATATGTAAAAACTCCATATCGTTTAGGGAGAAAAACTCAAAAGAGGATTAAAACATGGTTTGTTCCTCCAGTCTTTAATAACACCATTAATTAACTCCTTCAGCAACTAAATAAATCTGAAGTCCATTTACATTTTACTAATAAATATTCCATTACAGTAAAGAATTTATGCAGGCTGGGTTCCTGCAGTTTTTATCTGCTAGGACACAACTTCCAACCAAAGTCTTTTCCAGTCAAGGTCATTCAAAACACTCATGGGTCTGTCTCAGTCCCTCTGTAGCCCTACCACATCCTCCACAGCTTCACAGTACTATTGAGGTTCTGACCATAACCCTACAAACCTCATGCCCTTCAGACAGCAGGCTAAAGAATAAACAAGGATATCAGCATTTTATTAACTGAATTAATGTTTAGTATGAAGAAACCACAATTCCCACAGAGCACACCTATTCTTGTGGGTTGGCTGATAATGTTTACTGGAATATATATTGATAAAAGTTCATTCATCAGTTACAAACTACTCCAGCCTATTGGAAGGCTTGTGGTTACTTCTGAAACACTTCAAATTCTATTCATCTGCAGCTTAGGCAAAAAAAAAAAAAAAATTACAGCAACAAAGTTATTTCTTTTGGTTTGTATGATTCTTGACTGTTTTTAAGGAGCTCCTCCTTCCCCTATCTCACTCAATTCACTGTGTTGGATAAAATGCAATGCATCTCCTCCAAAGTTAAGTGCATTTGTAAAATGGTTTTTTCTTATCAAATCTTAAGTATTAAATGGACTACAGTGCTCCTGAGAGGCACATAATACCAAATTTTTGCTTGAGAGAAGATTAGCAAGGCAAGATCATCTTGCCTAGAGCAACAGGTATGATTTAATGGAGCTTTTCAGACTGACTCTTTGGAGCTGTGAATTATACACCTCATTGTTACTTTTCTTTCCAAAGATGCCCAGCACCTACAGCACTGAAATACTGGCATGTTCTAAAGCCATGACATCAGCATCTGCTCACAGAATGTTACAGCAAATCACACACAGAGCCAAGATTAATATTTTAGGATTGGAACTGTCAAACAGATATGGAAGAATCTCTTTCTAGATTATGCATAGTTTATAAAGTACACAGAAATATCTTTGTAATTCAACAAAAAGCTCAGCATTACAGAAAAAAGGGAGGATTTACTGCTATACAACTATAAAGACATAAAGCTACCTGAAGGTGACTATTTCAATACAACTTGCCCAAAGAAACAACCTAGAGCCAACTTGTCTTTACAAAAATGTAGAAATACTCAGTGGCCCCAAGTCAGACAAGCACAGAAACTTCTCAGACACTTCCAAACACTCACAGAAATATTCCTGTAGTGTTAAAGTATTTTCTTTGGCATCTACAGAATGGAAAATATGCTAAAATATACACAACACTACTAGACAGCATTTATATAAAGAAGATAAAATACAATCATTAATACATTAACCATTTCAACACTGCACTAAATAATTCCAATCCCTAAAACATCTCCGGCTTAATTCTCATTATTTGATGTGAACGCAGAAAACCAAACAAACTTTTGAAAATGAACTACTTTAGTGTGTGCAACTCCAGAATGTTCTCTGCTAAACACAAACCAATTAACTAATTCTCCAGAAATACCATCATTTTCAGTCATCCAGTGTCACCACCCCAACTCTCCACTATGTAGTCAAAGCATGTCAGGTCCCAATATAACCTATAGCAGTTGGTTAATAACAATCTACATTACTGGCATAAGTTATGCTGAGTTTAGTGTACTGGATGTCACATTTTTTACATACACAGTTTACTGTTCTGGATGTTCATATTTGGTATGTGAACCAAGCATAAATGAAACTGAAGAAAATTCTCATATAATAACATGCTGTGCTACATTTCTTGAGTCAACACATTGCACTGTCAGAAGGTGAAAATATGAGAATAAAATAATATAATAAAATACAATGACAAGAGGGGCACTGAAAACAACCCAGCCACAGAAGAAACATTTGCATTTTCTTAAGGTCACTAAGACACATTAACAGTGCCCAAACAATCAGTTCAGAAAAAGTCCAAAGTACACACAACTGATGACAACATGTAGATCTAGTGGCTAAGAAAAATAGCACAAGTAATGTATCAAGAAGCACACTTTCACTCTTCCTGTGCTTAAGCTAGCAAACACACTTGTAAAATGACCTTGGTGGTTTTCTGTGAAGTGGCTCAGAGGTTTCATTTAGATTAGCAAACATGTATATGCATTATTAGATAGGATGCAGTCATCTAGGGACAGCATGAGGCTTCAAAATCGGTTCTGAATGACACTCTGCATGAAACCACATTATTCCATTGGAGAAGATGAAAATCCCTTCCTTAGGCATGGAGACTGCTTTTATTTTCTAAAGTAATTGGAAAGATGAAGCAACTACCACCTTTCACAATATGACTGGAAGTGAACAACCACACAGGACGGCCAAAATGGCAACACAGATGAAATCAGGCTCCTTAGCTCCAGGGAGCAACACTGCAGCACAACCCAGCCAAGAGCCAGCTCTCAGCACACCACTATATATAGGGGAGCTATCAGCTGCATTCCTCCTGGGCCACTTGAGCAGCGTGTTGTGGCCTCTTGGCCTGGTTCTTGTCCTGTAGCTCCCTGGGAGTGTGGCCCCAGCAGAGCCCTCCCCTGTCACCAGAGCGAAGGCAGCACAGAAAACACCTCCAGGGGCACAACAGCACTGCTCCTGCTGCTGCTGCTCTGTCACCAGGGGATCCACAGCCTGCATGGCTCCACAACACAGCTCACATCACTGAGCACAGAGACACATGCCCTTCAACCAGCCAGGGCACCTGCAGCAGCACCCACTTCCCTCTCACCTTGGCAACACAGGGACGAGCCCTCTGCCATGTCCCCAGACTGTGAGGACAGTCCCGTGTGGGTTCATTCCTGCCCTGCCATGTCCCCAGACTGTGACAGTCCCGTGTGGGTTCATTCCTGCCCTCAAGGCATCCCCCTGTTTGCTGCTGTCAAACAGCAGGTCTGGGGCAGAGCGGAGGCACCGCTGGGACTGCACGTCTCGGCTGGGCTGGTTCCCCCTGGCAGCCCAGGCACAGGCCAGAGAAGCTGCCAGCGGGAGAGCTCTCATACTGCTGACAAGGCCTGGGGTTAGAATGGGATTAGAGACTCAAAGAAATTCCAAAAACTTCTTCAGATCCCGGCGTTAAGTCCTTTCAATGCCAAGAAAGCCTCTATCAAGCATGTGACTGAAACTTGGCAGCTAAGGGGGTGAAGTAACTTCACATGAAATAATATTTGTTCTTTAGGTAATTATTTAACAGAACATATGATGACAGAACGCCTTTGAAAAATGTGGATCTTTTAACTTACACAAAACTTTGTAATCTCTTGAAAATACAGATATTAAATAGTCCTTCACCACCCAGGGAGTTATTTTTTTTTCCCTTTCAAATGCAGCAAGAGCAGAAATAAAGTGCTCCAAAGCATATGACTGAACAGAGCCAGAATAAGTGCTAGACATTTTTGGTAAATTCAGAGCAACATATAGTAAAAAGGGTTTTATTCAATGCTAATTTTTAAAATGCAAGCACTCCAAGTCCACCATGACAAGTATCATATGCATTAATATTTAATCAAGAGGATTACAAGCAACACAATACCTTTCCATGCTTTCAGTAGTTCCATTGTATTTTAATTTACGAACTATAGAAATATCACAATTTCTCTGAATACCTGCTGTCCCTGAAATAAAACTTAGTAGACTATAATTGCAGAGTCTACTTTAAAACAAATAAGAAATTGGAAAGTAGCACTGCATAAAGAAATCAGATGACTGATTTCTGCTGAATAAGTCTTCACTTACAAAGTGATTCTGCTTTGAAGTTATATTCATTAGTTCTGCATTATAAAGTTGAAAAAATTTGAATTCATGGCATGATGAATTTCACTTATTTTGGAAACTGAGCTGGGACTCGGAAATGTGCCTTTACAGAAAAATTAAGTTCTCCCACAAGAAAAGTGAAAGAAGTGTCTAGATTTGCAACACCTGAAGTTTTCCTGCATCATTAACAGATTAAAGAAGTTAATGGTTTTGGCACTACTACATTGGGATTTGGGAGAGCAGGATTCAGATTTTAGCTCTGAAGCAGATTTCCTGTACAGTCTTCCTTTTTTTATGAAATCATCACTTTATTAACATTTAAGACCTACAAAAGAGAGAAAAGGTGCCTACCAATTTAGGCTCTCAACTTCATTTGCAGCTTTCAGGATGCTACTGCAGTACATACAAGCAAAAACATTCATTGTTTTTCAATAGCAGAAAGCACTACTTCAACCTTTCCAAAGAATTCCAGCAAAGCTGGGAAGCAAGAAGAGGTTGAAATTCCTGAATCTAGATAAACAAGACTACTGCAGCCTTCCAAATTAATTGTTTATGGATTTACAGAAGATCTCTCCCAGTGCCTAGAACTTGGTTTTTCAAAATATTTTCATCCAACATAAAATCATCTTTATTCTGAAAACAGCATTTTGGCAACATCAGTGCTCTTTTCACTTCAAGAGCTAATTGTATGGATGTGGGAAGAAGGTGGTTGTCTTTCCTCCTCCTGTACTCTTTCAGAGCTGTGAGGTAACACTGTAAAATAGGATACGACTGTACAGGCATAATGAATCCTAATGCATTGCAACACCCACAAAGCAAGTTCAGCAAAATTATTTGGCAAGATTAAACTGTCAGTGCACTTCTTCCAAACTGAACCAATTAATGCCACCTGAAAACTTGGATCTCTAAATATAAGTCTCCAAAACTAAGCTCACTCTGAGATGAACTTTCCTATACTACTTAAAATCTTTCTGTTGAGTTACTTTCTAGTCCCTCTAAACTTAATTCAGCCAGGTACAACTTATAAATAACTGTACCGAAACATCAAGTTCAGCCTAACATGACCCAGAAAATGTTTGCTTCTGTAGATTGTCATTTTATTACTGTTCTTTGAAAACCATTCAAGAAACGAAACCTAAGCCAGTGATGTTAATACAACAGATTAAACTCCAGAAGTGATGAGTGGCAATATTCATTCATCTCAAAGTACAACACTAGAAAGACACAACCACATTGTAATGCAAATTGCTGTCAAATCAAAGTGAAAGGAGGGAACAGGTCCCATTTCTGAATACTAAGACACTCTCTAGGAAAAATTAAAAATAAATTCACTGCTCTTAACTTGTATAACACAAGACCTTGTTTTCTATCCAGTATTCTGGGATTTTCATGTTATATGCCATTACTTCAAGCTTTAATGCTTCTGAATTTAACTACCATCAGAGCGCTCAAAAATCCTGCAAAGACCATGTGCACATTCTACATTCCTTGCACGTGGAAAGGTTTGCAGAATGAGACACTGTATTCTAAAGACATAAAGAAAGAGCAGCTTGAACTTTTTGGCACCTGAAAGTGTTTGGTTCTAGATTCCTTACATACTTGTTTCCATTCTCAAACACTTCTATTGACATAAATGTAAGCACAAGAACTCCAAAATAGACACAAAAGCTATTTTGTTGATGCCTTAGAAAATTACAAGTGAGAGTTACAGTGGGAAGGGAAAAAATCCCACTGAAGTTCTATTTGGAAATAGACAGTATTTTGGCAATAGACAGAGTTTTTGTTTTAAGTAACAGGATCTAAAGAAAGTAAACAATGTAAGTGATTAAAGTTCCAACAGGAATGTTTGTGACTACTCAGCACGCCCTGTAGGGAAGGACAATAAAAGAAAGATATCAGCCAGGTACTTTGCTATGAATTGTGTGAGAGCCCATCCCCCTGCATCTCACACTGAAAACCTGCAGGAAGAAATAGAAAAAAAAAGAGCCTTGACAGCAGGACCAAGAATCATGTTGTTTCCTAATAGTCTTCCCCAGAAGTTTACCCAAAGGAAGAAAAAGGACAGATGTACTCTTTTTACAAACTGATCTTACCCTATCCATAAAATCATAAATGCAAGGATGGTGGTTCAATTTTGAAGGTATTTTCTGTTATAGCTAAGAGCAAATTCTTAAGAGAAAAGAAATAATCCATATCCATGCCATTTAACACCATTTTTGGAGGCAAGGAACCTTCACCTAATGCCAAGTGGCATGTACCAAAGACACATGCAAGATGCCACATTTCTAACTGCTTACCAACAGAAGAATAAAAAGCTCATTAATAAGCCAAGCAACAAATACAAGTGAATAATTGAACATTTTCAAGGACTGTCCTGTAAATTGTATTAACAGTTTATATAACCTGACCTCCATTAGATGCCTGCAGAATTGATAAGTCTGTGTATTTGGTAGAATAGGTAAAGAGGCCACTTAAGACACTAGAAGTACGTATTAGCTCTATTGTTACCTTACGTAACTGTTAAAAAGCTAGTGTACTTTTCAGCTGGATCCTATTAAACCAGCCTTCAGTTAAAGTAAGGGGATGCTTATCATGTAAGGAATGTCACTCCAATGTAATTATCACAGAGTCAGAACGGTTTGCACTGCAAGGGACCCTATAGTTCACTGAGTTCCAACCTCCCTGCCATAGGCAGCACACCTCCCACTAGGACAGGTGGGTCAGAGCCCCATCCAATCTGTTCTTTAACACTTCCAGGGATGAGGCATCCAAGACTTCTCTGGGCAACTCATTCCAGTGTCTCACTACCTTCACAGTAAAGAATTGCTTCCTAGCGTTTAATCTAAACATGCTCCCTTTCAGTTTAAAGCCATTGCCCACATCCTATCGCCTCACTCCAATAATGAAAATATCCCCACATACAATCTCCCTCTAAGGGTACTCAAAAGCCACAATAAGGTCTCCCTGGAGCCTTCTCCAAGCTGAACAACCCCAATCCTCTCAGCCTTCCCTCATGCAGGAGGTGCTCCAGCTCTCTGATCATCTTCACAGCCTCCCTCTGGACCCACCTGAGCTGGAAAACTATGATGAGAACTCAGAAACCAACTACTACCTGAAAGCACCACGAGTGGCTGGACTAGCAAAAAAATTCTATGTCCTTCATCAGGCACCTGGTATTGCAACACACAGAGCCCAGGTCACAGGACTTTCCCTCAGGCAAACAAAATTCCAGCAACTGAAGAAAGTCATAGAAACAGTGGAGGGATTTTCCTTGTTTCCTAATCCTCCACGATTGAGATGTTCTCTTCTGTTCCTTGAACTCCCAACTGTCCCCTAGGGCTCAGAGTACAGGTACTTCCAGTTCTTCATAGAATTATCCTGTCCTCTTCCTCACACAACAACTAATGTATAACAATATTATAATCAAATTATAAACATATACTTTATATTAATGTATAATTATACATTTACAATCCAGATCACTATATATTCATAAATTCACTAATCCAAACCAAAGTGTTAAGTGACCTATGAGATTCCAAATTAAGCAGACTTTTTAAAATGCAAAAAATTCAGAATGCAGAATGTGGGACATTAGCAGCAGCAGTTGTATCTACGAATTAAATCTCAATGGTATCAATTAGCAGATTTCTCAGGAACTAATTAAAATGGGATTCTCAATTCAGTCTTTACAACACCACTTTAACAGCAACCTCCACAATACGACAGAGTCTTGGAAAACTTTTCATTTTAAATCTTCTCAGGGCCTGTATTTACAGTATTATTTTGCAAATATGTTTCAGACACTCCTGTCTCCAAATATCGTAGCAACACTGTGCATGAACTGCTTCAGGCTCTTCCACCCCCAGTCTCTCTAAACTATTCACCCTCCAGCAGGATCTTCCCTATGCACTACTTTTAATCCAAACAGACTGTCATAACACTGTGGTCACTACAGAAATCCTGAACTAGCAGCACAGACAGCAGAGACACATTCTATCTTCCAAAAACCAGCTGAAGTTCAAGACACGTCCATCTCAACCTTTCTCAAGAATATTTCCCACCAACTTTTAACACCATTCATGGAGAACTATCAGCATCTCCAACAAGCTGGAACCAAAACATAAAGAGAAAATTAGCACGTAAGCCCTTGAGTTACAAAATAACACTGCTCTAGCACACTTTCTCTTCCTTAATGTATTTTCTTCATCTCTCTCAGGAATACCATTTTACTTATTGAGATGTTTCCATTCACAATCATTTTCTTGTTACTGAAAAGTCAGAATGACCAAAGAGAGAAAACTGCACTACAGCATCTCTGCATTCCCACTGTGGAGTTTCTAAGAACAAGTTTTAACAGCTAATACTTCTAAAAAGTACGAATAACACTTCTTGCAACTAAAACCATATAATTTACTTTAACATCCACAAAACCCTGAACTATAGCAGGTAACACTTCCTATTCATGAATTAAGAATTGCTACAAAGCAGATAGCAAAGTACAGATTAAGGTAGAAGTTGTAAAATGCCAATTTTTCTTGGCTTGTGCATGCTTTTGCCCATCTAATACTCTTGTAGTTAAAAGTCTAATCACATTATTCAAACTGGCAAGAAGCAGAGTTCCTGCAGAGGACTAAGGAATGAAGTATGAGTTACAGGCCCTTATTATTATTTTCCAGTGTGAAATATGGTTATTTTACACAAAAGGCAGAGATCACATTGTTTGCTTACTGGATCACAACACAGCTTTGCCTCATATTGCCTATATTCATCACATTTAAAAAAAAACCCTGTTTTGAAATAGTTCCATTTATTTTTCTTTAAATGACAAACTTCTGTGTGCATTCTTGTGTACAAGAACACAACCAGCTACTGTATTTTCTGAACTAGTACTCTGTATGTTATTTGAATGAAAATGCCAAGAAATGACTCATCACACTAAAAACTCCCTTAATGGAAAGTAATTATGATGGTCAATATGACTGTAATATCAGAGGTGTTTTTGCTCGTAAGAAAATAAAGAACACTACAGTTGAAAACACAAAGCAGTTTAAAACAAACAAACTAAATATTGTTTAGATAATTAACCAGAAAGTGTATTATCTTCATTAAGAAGGGAAAAATTTCTGCAGGGATAGAAGCCACAATTTCCAAAGAACAGCAAGACTTTTACAATAGTGCAATAATAATACCCTTTGCACAGTTGAGACACATTAATGGCATCCTAAAAGTCTGAATTACAGTGTTGGTAATATTTAAATTGCTTCAGAGACCAAAATAAATCCATACAAACGAAACCTGAA
Source organism: Cyanoderma ruficeps (assembly GCA_008694505.1). Lineage (NCBI taxonomy): Eukaryota > Metazoa > Chordata > Aves > Passeriformes > Timaliidae > Cyanoderma > Cyanoderma ruficeps. The sequence goes on from VZDJ01007753.1 coordinate 3,111,707, forward strand.
AAAACTGAGATGGCATTTACCTACTACAATGTAAAAACTGATTACAGTTGTAATCTGTGATTTACCTACAACAGTGTAAAGACATGCCTTAGTTCAAACACTTCAAATGGGAGAACTTGCATTTCTCAATGTTTGCAGAATTAAGATCAATGCAGTACATCTCCTTCTGCCAGTCTGTAAAGGATTTTTACATACAACTTTTGCAAAAAGACATCTTAAACATCATTACCCCCAGGAAGAGTTCAAACAGAGAGTGGTAATCTTGCGAAGTGTAAGTCTACTGAGAGAATATATAGAAAACAATGATACCTAAAGCTTATATGCAGTAAAAAATACACTTCAGTGCTCTTAATGTAATGTATTTAACCTCATGTTTAAGCAGTGCTTTTCATGTAAGAACACGTTCTGAATCACTGAGCTCATAAAATCATGAATCAGAAGCAAACAGAAAAAAAGGCTTTGAACGTCCTCAGTTCACTTCTTCCTTAGCAAATGAAACCAAATCCTGTCATGGTTTATCAAGCACAGAATGGCAGTTCAGATCTAAGATATTTCATCACCTCTGAGGGAAGTTTGACCAATTTGGTCAAATGCACTATTATGGAGAAGATTTCATTGCATAGTTCCAATGGAGTTTTCCTCCACAGCAGTCCTGCACTCATCAACTATTTCAGCGACAGTCTGCACAAAACAAATTTTCCTGAACTATTATGTGACCCAAACCAAAAATTAAAATTGCTCCCCCCACAAAGTATGTTTACAGGCACATTTTCTTGTACTTTTATGGATACACATATGCAAAAAAACCCCATACATGTAAGATATGCACGTCATACTTGAGGTTTTCAACCTGAGGCTCTAGACATTTCTGAAGTTACACAGATTTCCTAAAGATTAAAGTTCTCAAAATGCACAAAGTTGATCTTTTACACATCTCGTAGCAGCATGTTTTGATTACAAAGTCCTCCATGTATTAAAGGTATCAAAGCTGTCAAATTGCTCCAGTGAAAATCCAAGAGAAGCCTTCAATTCAGCTGATTACCAGAAAGCTCACATGCCAGTAAACTAATACAAATTAATTCATGTCTACCAATAGTAAGAACATGAACTCAGGCAGCCAGCTGAATGCATAATAACGATGTTTGGAATAAAAAATTTCCCCTAAAACAGCTCTCAGAACTTAAAGAAAGTATCTTACATTTGAAGAAAACCAGGTATCTGGTAACAAGGATGTGTGTGACTGGATTACTGTTTGGAATACAGAGTTTTGAGACAAGCACAAACTTCAGTACAGCACTACCTGATGTAATCACAATTTACAAACGCAACTGTGCCTTGAAAAATCTCACTTCCCTCGTCACCTTTAAAATCATGGAATTTACAGGGATAAAAGCACTGTAGAGACTGTAAAATCAAGAATGCAGAATTTCCCTTGCTGAGTGTATAATGTCCACCATACACGTTTTGAAAACCCAGTAGAAAAATCCTATTTTGTCCTCAAATCCTTTCTGAAATACTGCAAATGTTCATAATGGAGCTCTCAGTAGCAATTACTCACTTTCGACTTGTCACTCAACTGTCACCATGACAACAACAAAAACCTTTTCATGCCTGGAGAAGACAATAGGAGCTTTAATTGCTGAAATTCATTCTGTTGACAGTTTAAGTGAAACTAAACTCTACTTTCTAAAAAAAAAAAATTATAATACCAATTTAAAATTGCAAGAATAATAAGATTTTTTTTCCTTGAACATCATGCTCTCTGTATTTATTTCCTCACGTTCAGATTTAATACCTGCCATTCATCAAATACTTTGGTGAATACGATCTTTAGGATGACTGACAGAGTATTTTTCATGTCAATGCAGACTAAGTTTTGTCGTTCACCTCAGCAGGAAATCTCAAATGTTTATCAGGGACTGATTGTACAAGCCAATATCCTCACAGATTGGCTGGTTACCTGCAGAGGAGTGGAGGCAAAGTTGAGGGCAAGAATTCTCATGTTTTTTCTAGTCTTGGGGGGGGAAAAATAATTATAAATGCAGCTGTGGGCTTTTTAAAATATAATGGGTTAGATACTTTTTGAAAAAATAATTAAAAGCCACTGTGTTTTGAATCCTGCAGATTCTAAACATAAGTCTGTACCTTGACAGGGCTATTCACTGCTCACAGCATGCATAAACAACTCTAGGGATTAGAAAACATTTTCAGTCCCCTGCTAAAAATACTCAAGGGGATAAAAAGCAGAACCCTTAGTGTTAATTCTTCTCCACGCTACCATGAAGTAGAAACTACAGCAGTTATTTATACAATCACATAGCCTTGTTTTTCTCCAACAAACTGGCAAATGGATACACCTTGATAATGTCATAATTTGCTGTGATTTGTAGCTGTTCCTGTACCATAGCCTATCATCAAACAATAATATTTAAAGTAAATTCTGAACATCAATCAGGTAGCAAAGGATAAGCGGAGTTGACTATTCTCAGGAAATAGATATTTTTCTACCAGAAGAGTGTCCTTGTGTGAAGAGTTAGTGGTGGATTAACAAAGAAAAAGATTGACTTCTTGGCCTATATCCACCATGACATATCCTATCAGGAAACATTAAAAAAAATAAAGTTCTATGATGCAAGAATACAAGAATATATGAATTAAGATAAAAATGCAAAATTATGGTAAAACTAATAGTCATACATGTTTCAGAGAATATCAATCGAGAATGTAGATAAGATTGCTCAGAAAAGAAAAAAAATCACATTTTCTTTTGATGTTAAAGACATTTGTTCACAACACTGGACTGCTAAGCATTCAGTTTTGATTATGCAAACAAATTCGTACAGGTTCAGAATCACAGAAGCAATTAGAAATAGGAAAAGACCTCTGACATCATAGTCCAAACTATGAGCCTCACCATGTCAACCAGACCATGGCACTGAGTGCTACATCCACTCTTTGCCGAAACATCCCCTGGGACAGTGACTCCACCTCCCTGGTCAGCCCATTCCAGTGCTCAGTCACTCTTCCTGTGAAGAAATTCCTCCTGATGTCCAACCTAAACTTTCCTGACACACCTTAAGACTGTGTCCTCTCACCTTGTGGCTGTAAGGAGAGAGCTGGCAACAATCTCCTTTCAGGGAGCTGTAGTGAGCGATAAAGTGGTGAGGTCCCCCCCAAGCCTCCTCTTCTCCAGGCTAAACACCCCCAAGTGCAACAGGAAGAACCCCCAAATCGTCAGAAGAAAAGCACGTAAGAACAACGCAAATATTCTGATACTACAGCATGTCCTTAAGAACTGTGAAATCAAGCCAAAAAAGATCTTCTACTGAAAGATTCCCAAAACAAATATTGAAGAGGGACACTTGGAAAGCATAAATTCCTACAAGTTTCAGGTTCAATGGGGAGAACAAAAATGTCTTCCATAAAGTGAGAAAGAGCAACTTTTTATTTTGATCAGTAAGACCCCAACATGACTGAGAAGGCAGCGTTACATGGAGAATGATGATTTCACTACTGATCTCTTGAAAGTAAACAACGTTGCAGGAAACCTGAAATTTTGGGAGGATGCATAAAATGGAATATTTGAGGAATTCATGTCTGAACCAAACAGCTTCACTAATACCACAAATAGTACCGACAGCACTGCATTGAAGCCAAGTACTTCCCAAACATTGCAGAAGCCTCCAAAATGTCTAGAAATAACTTTTTCACAGGAAGTGATTTAAACCACGAAATCATTAAAAGAACACAGATGGCAAAAAAGAAACCGTACACGTTAAAAAGTACATGGCTGTTAGATATAATACATTAAAAAAATTCTCATCTTAGTATTTAACTTCCTACATAGCTCAATGGTTTGGTTGATTATTTTTTCTAAGTCAAGGGCAGCATTTTTATTGTCATCCAGAACTCATCAAGGAACTCAATGAAGTAGCAAAGCATAAAAAGTAGACTATTCTTAGAAAATATGTATATATTTTTCTACCAAAAGGAAGTGTCCTTCTATGAAGAGTTAGTGTTGAATTGCTTATTACTCCAAGGGCAAGAAATGGTAGGGAGCCAAAGCCCTTTGTTTCTGTGTACTGTTCCGAACTATGATGAAGCAAGAGTGATGACTCCCTCTCTAAAATGCACCATTTAACCACAGCAGACTTATTCACACAACCTAGCAAGTTCTACAGGCAGAATGTTCTGAATCGGCACCAAAAAGTGTTCTGGCATGTGTACTGATTGGAAAATCCAACTAAATAAAAATCCATATCATTAATAACCTGTATTTACTTTGTTTAAGCTGTCATACTATAGGAGTTAAACATTAAAACCAGTAGAGACTTTATAACTAACACTGATTTCAATCAAATTTCCTACAGGAACCAAACAACACAGGAGGGCTCCTGGAATTATTTACATCAATACCTTAAATCCAGACTGGGTTGGACACAGACAGTAAACCACTTACATAGTGCCTGAATAGAGGTTTTTATGAAATATTAAGGTATTCAATCCTTCTCACAAAAGCCTCATTTGATAGCAACTGACGGTATCAATCGAAAAATCCAAGCCTTTTTAAGAAGTGTCAGACCCAGCTATTTGTCTTTCAACTGATCACTCATAGCTGTGCTTATTAGGAAGAAACACACAGAGACGTGCAGTTATTTGTGCTACGATATACCCCATCTTCTAAGATGCAGCAGATTTCACTTCAGCAATGGGTAAGATTTTCTAGTGCAGGAAAGAAAAAAAAGATCAGAATTCAAGATGAAGAATCCACAGTGACAGTGGTGCTAGAGTAGTATCTTTAGAAACAACCATTAAAGTAACAATAAAAATAACAAGTTTTATATACACACACACAAACTCATTGTGCTTTCCCTTCCACAGTAAAATTTGATCCTATGTTAAAGCTTAACCAGTATCCCAAGTTGAGTGAGAAGGGAGTGATCTTAGCTCCATGGAAATTTACTGTGGTCGTAATTAAAGACAAAGCATCCCTGAAAGCCAAATCTAAAATAAAGGAATAAACTTCCATCCTGCCAACTACCCAATTATTATCTTAAATCACTCCAAACATTTTCCTGGCTATCTTTAGCACTCTGACTTGCACCTCCATCATATCCCATCTACATAATACATAAAAGGGGTAAGAAGAACAATTCTGTTACTGCAGTCTTTGGCCTTCCTCCGTTCTGGGAAAGAGACTTCATCTATTAGCAATAACTAATTACATTTGTACTCTACAACACTTTTATGTTGGATTCCTTACATTTTAAAATTTATCGATAAAATTATGAAGTGATGGAAGCCAGTATCCACTACCAACATGATAATATTAAACTAAAACAAGAAGACCCAATAAGCCAATTCCAATTTTATTTGTTGAATTATAAAACCCTCATATTTAGCAATTTCTCAAATACTGTGAATGCTTCATAGAAGCTTATTCTAGGCACAGAAGCATTTAACTTCTAACATTGATCAGAATGAAAAGCACTAGTTTTACTAGTAGAAAGGAGAAGTGACTCAGGAGCAGCTGCTTCCAGACACCAATATTATTAATCACATTAATCAAGCTACTGGAATTATTTCAACCATTAGCTGATTTTCCTGAAGTACCTTAAAGAATTTCCAAAAACACAAACATCTGGATACACATTATAAAAGACAAGTAACATTTCAGGAGTGTTTATGAACATTAGATTTTTAAGGATACAAAACTTGAGCATGTGGTATATAGGGAAAGCAAGTTCCAAGTTAAAACTATAACCACCTCTTCCAAAGTAGGAAATGGAACATAATGCACATTTTATACTCTGCTGTATACTTAGAAACTTTAATATTTAGAGAAAAAGTTCTTCATTTACACCACAAAATTATTTGCCTCAAAACTGTACTCAGACATACCAGCTGTTGTTTTCATGTAAGTGTCATATGGCACTACAATCAGAGCTGAAAATCTTTTGCTCTTCACTAATCAAACAACAAAAGAAATCCTCAAGGAATTAATCCAGAGATACTCTTACTATTCCTAGTGATTACTCAGCGATCATGCATCCATCAGATTATATCCCTGTGTAATTTCATGCAAGCAGCAAAACACAGTGATCCAAACAGGCAGCAAACAGATGACACATTTTTTTGAAACACACTGCAAGGCACCGCTACTCTGCAAAACACAAGTGTGTTGTACCTTACCAAAGTAAAGCTAAATTATTTCCATTTTCATTTAAAAACAAACAAACAAGCACCCATCAAAACAAACAGAATAAATCAAAGAAGGGCAGCAGAAGACCAAGCTGGATGGGAAGCATGATGGTAGATATTATCAGGACACAGGGAAACAATCTTCATCTCCTCAAGCACCATTTGTGTGACTGCTGCTAGTCTCACTACTTTGGCAGCAATTTTCCAGAAGAGTGCAAGACATCTGCTTAGGCAACCACCAAATTACCAATCGCATCTGACAGAGGTAGTAAAACCATAGGGGGTTTTGTGAAAATGTTAACTGATGTGCACGCAGCAGCTTTGCAGTTGTCTGACACGATATTGAGAAGTCACCTCTCTGTCCTATGGGTATCTCCTACTTCTGCTTTGTCCTGGCAATCACCAAAGAAAACTTCCTCAGTTTTTGTGTGAGAACTCTCCACAGAACACAGCACTATGTGCAAACGAGCACATCGTGACCCAAGCCCTACCATGACAACTTTGAATCCAGAATAAGTCAGCAGCTGAAAGAAAGCCAGAGATGCCGTTTGGGAACAAATGATGTTTTAAGCTCAAAAAGATGGCCTTAGTACTGAGAACCATGATGGTTGGCACGGCTCTGACTTTGCAGCTTTAAAGATCAATATTGTCATGGGTAAGGAAGCTGACAGCATAGCGGCCTAGTCAAAGCACCTCTTATATTCCAACCAATTTCTGCAGATTCTCACAGGACAATTCATACCATTTGAGTTTATCAATTTGGTCTACAGCAGTTTTTCTTTCCACTGTCCAGAAAGGGTTTCTTTCTTTGAAAGAACTAATTCACCCACCCGAACTACGCTTCTAAACTTGAGCCTGCACAATTGCTTGCACAACACAAGGTGCCTCCAGCTAGGCTCCAGTCAAGGCTGCCAGTATTTCATCAGAGTCCTGTGAAGTAAACACACATGCAGGGCTTTGATCTGAGACACATGTCCCAACACTTACAGATCTCCACTTCCAAATCAGTGCACTTAACCATGATCAGCAGATTAACAATGATCACTCTACCAAAAGAGTTCTGTACTCAAGCAGGGCTTAATACACTGTATGTGATGCAAGGAGAAGCTGAACAAACTGTCAAGACAACTGTGCAGCATGAGGATATTCACAACTGGAAAAACAACCAAGCAATAGGCAATAGTTTAAAAATAACAGAGCAGAGAATAAATTAACGTATCGGGACACAACCGCTTAACAGAACTAGTCAGGCACCAGCAGCTCCAAAGAACTGCAGCCCAAACTCCTATTGCAGTTCCTGACACATCCTGTACTCAAGTACAAAAGAATAAGCACTGCCACGGACTCTCTACCTGTAATGCTTTCAACTTCTAAAAATTCACAGTCATAATAGAAAACCCAGAGATTATGGGAGTAGTACGTCTGCAGATTTTTACGAACCACACTTTACCCAAGTTTAAACTGGAAAGAGTAGAGAACGTTTTAGAATACTATTTTAATATATATTAATACTGATAAAGTATACAGGAAGTTTCTTTCAAATCACTATAAGTAGACTATGCAGACTTAGAAATACAGACATTCAATACCTTGATTGTTAGGAAAATTTAGGTTTTAAAACATGCAAAATTATGACATTTAAGCAACTGTGGTTTTCAGAACAGCTTGTACTTCAAAATAAGGGGCTTATCTTCAGGAGCTTTTAGCATCTGAAATACACACATCATGACCCAGCAGGGTGAGAGTGGGCAGAAAGGAATACAGAGAGAAAGCACGATGGAGTGAAATCAAGACCCATGGTGCAAAGCAATAGAAAAGTTTACATTACCAAATCCACTGCACATTTGCCTAATGTTTTCAACACATGGAAGTAAAGCAGGCTCAGCAGACAGCAGCAATAAATCCATAAAAGAAAAGCACTTCTGCCAGGGAACATGAAAAACTCTTAGCAGGCATTAATAGATCCATGATGCTTTTTTTTAATTTAGCAATTCTGAATTGTGTACTGAGATTTTCATATAACAAGCTGACACAGGCCACACACTAAATATTCTGTATTTTATCCATCTATGGTAATACAGAGCAGGCAGAAAACAAACCTGCCTTTAAGGTTTCACACGAATAGCCAAAATCAGAATGAAAAATTTATTGTATCTTCCCCCATCCAAAAGCTACACCAACACTTCCTACTGGTCTTCATAGATACAGAACATATCAGAAAAGCTGGAGTTAAAAGGCCAGAAATACCTGGTGGACACACATGAAAATAAGTAAAATCCAGTCGATTTGCAATACAAATACATTTTTCTAATCGATACGCACATGCTGACTTTTCATTAGTGGGAACAATGCACAGCAGAAAAAGTCTTGTGAACAGTATTTCTGGATCTGTGAAATCACCTCAAACTTCACCCTCTCCAACAGAAGACAGAGGCACAATTAAAAGACTCCATAATTATGGGGAATGCTCTAAGTTTTTCTTCCCTTCTTCCCTTCAGGCAACCTTTTTTGTTTTTTAGAAGCAATGGAAAAGACTGAACAGCTGCAGGAAAATGAAGGGAAACACTCTAGCTTTTACATGAAAGGGGACAGGAAGAGGGAATGAAAAACAGTAAAAGCCAAAAGAAGCTGGGAAAGACCAGACAATTACATTTTTCAGAACAGTAGTACACGAATACCCGACAGTTATGAATTCTATAAACCAGGATGTATTTCAAAACCAGAAATCTTACCTGGTAAACAGCACACAAGCATAAAGCAAGTAATTTTTATCACATCTACTTCTGAATAGGCTTAAGCAGAGGGAGTAACCTGGTAAAAAACCAGAGTGGGGACAGAGCTAATGACATGTCTTAAAGCAAGAGAGACAAGCTTGAACTTGATGCAGTTTAACAGGAGAGCCAAGAAACGGATTTTTCAAACGGATGATGTAGTTAAAGCAGCAGGCAAAATGTGGATTATTGAGATAGGAATGGGGAAGGGGAGGGGAAGTGCTACAGAGCTCCAAGAACTTTGCAGCAGCCCAGCAGAGACACAAGGCCTCTAACAAGAGGCTCTCCAAAGCCAAAGGGAAAATGGGCAGGACTGCAACACTTTAGATATAGGGGCAGCAAAGTGCAGAGAGAGTTGAAATTTGAAAAGTGAAAGAGCAGAGTAGAGATGCTGTCCCACTGCAGGAGAAGGCAGCAGCCACAGGGAACAGAGAACTAAGCCAGCAATGTTACAGCAAGCAAAGTTTAAGGGTACAACACCCAAGAGTCCCAAGGAAAGAGAGTAACAAACAATAATGTCCAAAAATGACACGGGTCTTAATTTCTGAGGAAGTGCTCTATGGGATCAGATTTTTCACTTGGGGCAGGTCATAGCCCAGACAGACATACCAGGGAAGCAGCGTCCTCATGTAGTGCCCTGGCACCCTCCCCACATGAGCTCATAATCTCAGCCATTACACTCCTCTCTACTGTAATTGTCTGTTTCAGCAAATGATTATTCCTCACTCAAAACCATGAGTGAATGAAACCTCTTGCAGGAGCTGAAAACCTGATGTAAATTTTGAAAAGGCGAGCACCATCAGCACTATCTGCATTGCAGTCATCTCAGCAGCACAGAGGCATTTCCACGTCAACAGGACCAACAGTCTGCTGAAATAAGTGTCTTATTTAAGATGGCTCTCCTCAGCGTGTGAGAAAAAAGTAGTCTGGTTTCCTGCAAAAAGTCTAAAAATGGAATATATAAACATCCATTTTCTAAGTGCTCAAATTTATTCTCCTTTTCTGCAGGAAGATGTCCTTCAAATGAATTGCAGGACTCATGAAACTGGATTAGCAATGTCATAAATCACACACCTGCCAAAATAACAGCATAAAAAGTGAGACTAAATATAACCTACATCTGATTTGAATAGATACAATCTATATTTAACAATTTGTTACAACTCAAATATTAGCAGACACTTATTCAAATATCAACATAAATCACAGCCTCAGTTTTAATTTCCCTACAGTTAATTGTTTTAAAAACAACTTTTAAGCTTTTGCAATGCCCTCATTTATGATTTAATAAGTTTTGAATTTGCATAAAGAAGAAACTTGCAAATTTATGCTTCACAAATTTTCTGCCAATACTCCAACTTTTTTCCTCCAAACCAAATTGTAACAAATTCCTATTTTACATTCCTCAAATTATCAATGAAATGCTCCACAAACCAGGACCACTTCTAGGACCATCATTTAAACTGCAGGATTTAATACAAGCCAAAATTTCCTTCTTGGCAACTGGAAAGGACAGTATTTCTTGATTGGCTCCATTTCTAAGACTCAAACTTAGTTTCCATATTTAATTGCAAAACCGCTGTATTAAGAGCATAAACTCAGAGTGCTACAGGGTGATTTTGTGACCTACGTTTTACTGCTTAACCTGGACTCTCTCTCAACACCCCAGGTAAATCTCAGAAAACCCCCCAGACACATCCCTGTAAGGAATTTTAAAAAGTAGTCAAGAGGTATCCAGGCACCTTCAGCTCCAAGAGAATCAATCAGAGTGGAAATCTGGGGAAGCACACTTCTAAACAAAGATCTGTGACAATTCATTAACTTAATGACACAAGTAGATTAGCCAACTGTTGAGGCAGAAATGGTAACAGAAAGAACCAAAGAGAATTCAGAACCATCATCATTCACAAAACCAAGTCAGTATACATTTATACCAACACAGACAAAATTTTGTTTCAGAACACAGAGTCAAGTTCCCCTAAAATAACAGAAATAATGCACAATGTTCCAAAAATAAAGGAACAAACTACCACTTCATGCTGAAGTCCTTAGAATAATGAAAGTACAAAACATTTTACATCTGAATCTCTAGTTACACTAGACTTTTTCCTTTCTTCATAATGAATAATGTGTTAGAAAACATCAGTTAAGAAAAAAGCTGCACAGAACTTGCTGTAACTGGTTCTGCCACCCAAATATCAATGTCATTAGAAGAACTGCAATTACATTTCTGTGAATAAGAGCCTGAAATACCTGAAAGCACAAAGTAAACAAGAAGAAATATTCAAAGTTTCAGTCAGAATTAATTAGAAAAGTAAGCAGTCCACATCAGAGCTGCTGCTTTGCACCATTTGCAGTTTATTCTTTTGCCTCCTTTTAAGGACACTTAATAGATAACATTACCATAATGCTCACATTTTTCCTCAGAGTTTCCTCTTCCCTGACAGAATGATTTATAATGAATTGTTGCAATCAGCCACCGGTTCATCTGATTACACCCTTGCCAGCAAGTGTAACCCGAGCCACACTCGGAATGTGCACAGAGAGACCTGAGGAGCCCCAAGTGAGACAGACGCCTAAAGAAGGTCATGATCAATGGAACCCAGCAGAGGTGAAACAAGCACTGCACCAACAGTTTCACAAGAGCTCAGTTTAACACTGGGACAGCATCAGCACACACAGCTCCACAGCTGGTCCTGCAGGGAGCCACGGGCAGGAGTGTGTCCGTCCCCTGGTCACTCGTGCACAGGTGGCTTTTCATTTCCAAGTCAGATGGGACAAAACAGGGGAGAGAAAAAAAATATGGAAAAAAGAGACTAAGCAGAGCAAGGGAAAAAGGGGGACTGGCAGGAAAGCAAGAGTTAAGAGACCAGGAAGAGCAGAGAGATTTGCCATATCAGACGCATTCCTACCAGCTCCACTTTTCCAAGGAAGCAAGTGAGGAAAGTCGTGGAACACCAGCACACACCTTAATCACCATCTCTCACCACTTCATGCTTCTGTATTCTGCACAAAAGTTAGAGATGATGACCTTGCAACCTGCCTCATCTCTAACAGTTTTCCTATCACTTTGTCTTCTCAAAGAGCACCTTGTGCTTAAGATTTATTCCCTGCATGCTGAACTCTTTTTTTCAAGTCCAATCTTGCTTTAACGAGTTACTTTTTATTATGGGAAGCTTTTTTGTGCGTTGTTTGTTCTGTCAAGCCCAAATAACTGCTGACATTCTAATCATGAGGCCCCTTAGGAAAAAAAAAGGTCTTTTGCTTAAAAGCAATCTTTTCATTTGCCTATAAAGCAATTATATATATATATATCATGTTTAAATCATTTTAATATAAAAATAGCCTGCCCACATTTTAAATATTGCAGAGGATAAAATACATAAAACTGTCCTCTTCAGATTTTAATCATTCCCTCTCTTACTTAAATCTGAATTTAATATTTTCCTACAGCACCAGCTTTCTTTAGTAGTTTTTCCCAAGCCCTGAAGAAGGAACTATCTTTCTAAAAACCAGAGACCAACCTCCCTCTCCTAACATGAAAGCTACATTTTGTTGTAGCCATATATAAAAATCAAATTCTATGGGGAGGCAGCTTCTAAGGCCAGTGTGAATTCAGCACACCATGTTCTCGCATATATTTTGTCCATTTAGACAAAAACTCTGCCCTCCCCTTTCTCCTCCTCCCTACAGCAGAAAGGCAACAGCTCTGAGCCAACAAAGAACATAAAATACGGGAAGTTTTGCTCAACTGATTTAGTTATTCCAAGAAAAATGCAACTGTAAATCCCTGTCTTACACATGCCTACTACTGAATATTCAGAACAGCAATATTAAATAGCTACTCAGGACTTTCCCTAACATGAAAAAATATATGTTGTAATACAATTTTTGTTATTCTTGATTACTATTTGCCCGGGCACATGATTTCTCAAAAGATTTTAATTCAGGTAAACTTGTCAAATTATGCTACAAAGAAAACTGAGTAAATTTGTTTCTTTACAAGCGTTCACTGTCTTCTAACACTGCACAACATGGAAGCAATCAAGATTTATTCTTCTGTCTAAAATACACCAGCTTTCTTTTTTTTTTTTAATTTAAGGAATGGATTCTGATAAAAGGCAACATTTGAAGTGGGCAGTGGCTCTCTCTTTAAAAGAAAAGCAGTGGCTTCATGCTGCAAAATCCCTTTCCACAGATAAGCCCTGCCCATTTGTTGCTTAGTTTCAGTTATAGTAACTTAGGCTACTGCTAGGACTGGATGTAATTTGCATTGACTGCATCCAGAACCAACTGCACAGGTGCAATTGACTCATCTTGAATTCACAAGAGTACAAGTTTTCACTATCGACAACTGGATAGGTGTTTCCCCCCTTTTCTTTATTAGCAGACAGAAGAGGTACAATACCATGTGCAATTTCAAGATTTTTGTTGTGAACATGGCTTCCACTTGCTGGAAGCAGGAATTACAGTATTGCACAGGGATGTAGAAGGTTCTAATTTTGGTTAGGACAAGGGGGAATCTTCTTATGAAGGGTATCACAGTCCACCAGCAAAACTCCAGCTACATCACAAAAACACCAGTAATTGCTCCATACCTGAGACACAATTGGGTTTTGTATTATCCCACATCTCCACGTGACGAAAGAGATGTAACTCCTATTCAAAACTGTGTCTGAACATGTATTTGTGAGGCAAACAAAAACAACTGTTTTCTAAGATGGCTACAATCTGCTGATATCCCAGTGGAGCTGCAAGCTCTGGCTCCTCTCATAAAACATGTCTAGAACACCAGATGTCTTCTCTTTGCCAAAGAAATACTCACAAGAGTACACTCCTCTTTTGTCTAGCAGCCTAAAGCAATGAGAGATAGCAGAAGTTCTTACAATAAACTGCTCTTGCCATACCAGGGCAACTGGGAGAAAGACATGAGTGCAGCCTTTGTTCTTAATTTCTACTGATTAAGTTTATGAAAATCAGGCATGGTAAGATTATTTTGAAAGACTTTCGAACAGACTTCCTTCTACACCGTATGACATACAAAGAAAAACCCAACATTACACAATAAAGCAGGTGAAAAAATGCAAGCTCAGTGGCTGATGCCATACTAGCCAGAGTAATGACAGGTCTACTAGCAGGCTTACTTTGGTTACCATTTAAATTTTAACAACAAATTCTACATTTGCTGCTACCTATCTTGAAGCAGATGAATTATAGGTGGCCATATTTCCTCTGAATTTCTATTTCAAATACCAAACCTATAACGGAACAAGATGATAAACAACTCCAAGTGTTTTTCAATCACATGGACCATTTTCTACAACTAATATCTAAATCAGATCTCCTTTATTGTGCCCTTGTAAAAGAAAAAAAAGGAGGTATCACACTCACACTAAATTATATTAATCTCTAAATTTTGTTCAAATATGGAAAAGCAAGAAACACCAATTTGCATTACCTGGATACCAAAAATGAATTACAATATGGCTCAAAAAACACTGAACTCCTGTTTATGCAATAATCCACAGCCAACCAGGAGGCCATGCTACCTTGAGTGACCCAGTTTTGGAGGCAGCATCTTGGTCACCTCCAAGATAAACAATGCCCTGAGCAATCTTAGAAAACCGTAAACAAACAAAACACCAACTGTGCATTCCGCCAGAACAGGCTACCATCAATGCTTCATCCACATTTCTACTAAAATATTATTCCAAAGATATTATTCTTCATGGGTAA